>JAYEPQ010000020.1:8022684-8105184 GCA_036321105.1 Dracaena cambodiana
GGGAATGAATTTTTTCTTTGCATTCGTATTTTTATTTTTTATTTTTATTGTTTCTAAGAATTTTTCTTTACTGTTATGAGGCTGTGCAAGCAATGAGCATGTCGGTGCCACATGCTTGCAGGGCATCGAAACTTTTAAATTTTCAATCAGGAGCTTCGTTAGTTGGTAATTGATTGCTTCCACGGCACTGTTCCTTTTTATTTTAATCAATATTAATTATTATTATTATTAATTGATGAAATATTAATACTTTATGCTGTGACACTTAGAAATAATCCAACCCAACAGTAAGCACTACAGAAACACTACCCAGAGTCAAACCTATTAGTATCCAAGCTCTGTACTTCACTAAACTCTCAACAATAATAAACAAAACATAATCATCAACACGCATCACTCTAGAAATTGTTCCACTGGAAAGATCATTGCAAGCTAGAGTTTGATTTTGCAGGGCCAAAATTATTCATGACATCAGGAAATAGGGATGAGAATTGTCAAGAGCCAATTTTTTACCCTTTTTTTAATTTAAAATTTTGAATAGAACTATAGAATGATAAAATAATAATAATAAAAAAAATAATAATAATAATAATTAAAAAATAGGAAAAGAAAAAAAAATAGCCTCTCCAGTGGCCAAAAACCATCGAGAAGGAAAAGAAAAAAAAAGTAGCCTCTTGGGTGCCGGCGAGGCTCAGGAGGGGAAAGTAAAAAGCCAAAAAAAAAACCAAAAGAAAAAAAAAGGGCCTCGCAGGCTCCCGCGAGGCTCCCACCCTCGCGGGCACCCGCAAGGCTCAGAAAGAAGAGGCTGAGAACAAAACCGAAAAAAAAAAAAAATTCTCTTTCTCTCTCTCTCTCTCACTGCACAATAAATATGGCCCCGCTTTGGGCTATTTTGCAATTTCTAAATATACCCAAATTCTAATCATATTCTAATTAATTTTTGGGTGGAAGATTTTAATTAATTCTGCTTGAGTTTGGCAATTCTGTAAATTCTAATCTGAATTTAATTGATTTTGGATGCAGAAATATAACCCGATACAATGAATCTGGAGAAAATCAAATCAAGAGAAAGTTCGAATATCTCATCAAGATTCAATGACATTTCGATTCTATTTACAAGAAAACTTCTTCAACAACTTGGAAGTCTATAAATACTTTTCAAGAGGGACTCAAAAAGGACCTTTAGTAATTCAAATTACATGCGAGAGTCTTGAAACCTGGGACCGACAGAGAAAAAAAAGACTTTTGGCCAGATCTTTCTCCCACGAAAAAGTTCGAAGCTTTCTCAAGATCAGAAGAGAATAATAAGCTTAAGAAATCTCCACCATCTCCAAATCATCGATGTCGGATCGTCAACGAGGAAAAGACCAATCCTCATAACTGTCTCGATCCCATGATCTTCTGATAAAAAAAAGAAAGCGACGTGCTCTATAAGTCCTCTCGTTTGTTTTTCTTTTTAATTTCTTTTAATTGTACTAAAAAAAAGATTTTTATAATCTGTAATTTTTTTCGATTCAATGGCAATGGAAAGATCCCCGGTTTTCCTTGAAAACAGACTAGCGACCAAACTTGGAGAAATCTCCTATACTGAAGAGGAGATGGTGGTCAAATCTAACGTCAACAGAATTGGAGAGACGGTGGAGAAGTTAGTGATCGAGGTCGAGGTCAGCCCAAGATGTTCAAAATCATAAAAAGATAACCTGATAGTTCTTGATGACAATGAGGCGTTGATTCATCAACAGTCACTTGGATTTTTAAACTCTGGTCCATCAGAACAAATTATTTCCCTTTCAATATTCAGAGAGTTTGCTGCGTATGTTGCCAAAGGAGAATCTATCGCAGCACAAAGATGCTCCCGAATTTACAACCGGAATCGGAGAGCATGTCATAAGGCACTTAAACCCCGTTTTGTATGTAAGGCTCAAAGACAGCCAAGCACGAAGTAAGAAGAAAGATGCCAGGCTCAAAATCAGCCTAGCATGAAGAAAGATGCCAGGCTCAAAATCAGCCTAGAGGTTCTCAGCCTAGCGGTCGTCAGCCTACTCAACCTAATGGTCGTCAGCCTAGCAGTCCGCTGCATGGTAAAAATTAGCCTAGCAGTTCTCAGCCTAGCAGTCCGCAGAATGACAAAAATCATCCTAGCGGTCCTCAGCCTAACGGTAGTCAGCTTGACCAGCCTAGCGATCCTCAACCTAGCGGTCCTCAGCCTGACTAGCCTAGCGGTCCTTAGCCTAACTAGTCTCAGCCTAGCAGTCATCAGCCTGACCAGCCTAGCAGTCCACAGTTTGAAAGAAATCAGTCTGGCCAGCCTAGCAGTCCACAGCTTGGTAAAAATCAGCCTAGCGGTTCTTAGCATGGCCAACTTAGCCCTTCTTAGCCTGGCCAGCCTAGCGGTCCGCAATTTAGCAAAAACTAGCCTAGCGGTCCTCACCCTAGCAGTCGTCAACTTGTTCAGCCTACCGGTTCTCAGCCTAGCGGTCCGCAGTTTGGTAAAAACTAACCTAGCGGTCATCAGTCTGCCCAGCCTAGCAGTCTTTAGCATAGTGGTCGCCAGTCTGACCAGCCTAGCGATCCGCAGCTTGACAAAAACCAGCCTAGCGGTGTTCATCTTATCAGTCGTCAGCCTGCCAAGCCTAGTGGTTTTCAGCCTAGCGGTCGTCAGCCTGGATAGCCTAGCAGTCCGTAACTTGGCAAAAACCTACCTAACAGTCGTCAGTCTGCTCAGCCTAGCGGTCCACAGCTTCACGAAAACCAGCCTAACGATTTTCAGCCTAACGGTCGTCAGCCTGCTCAGCCTAGCGGTCCTCAACCTAGTGGTCTACAGCTTGACAAAAGACAACTTGGTATAAATCAGTGTAGCGGTCCTCAACCTGGCCAGCCCAGCGGTCCTCCGCCTCGCCAGCTTGACTAGACAAGCGTGTGAGGCTAGATTAGCACGCCAGGCTCATCCAGTGCGAGAGGCAAGAGATAAGCCTCAGCCTTGCATAAGAACAAAAAAATGCCAGCCTACCCAGCAGATTCATGCAAGACATATCAAAACTAATGATGAACATCGAACCAAACTGGGGGTTGACAAATATAACCTCCATGATTTCTCAGAGATACCTTTCTGGACAAATAAACTTTGCACAAGGAGCGGGCTCCGTCCACAAAAAATGGTTATATCTGCACCACGAGAAGAAACTCCGAATTTACGGAGGTATCTCACAAATAAAAGAAGGGTGACAGACCCCATTAGTCCTGCTATTGTGAGGAGTTAATCGCGACAGTTTTGACTCACTGTTGCTGTCAAGCCCCAAAATCATCTGCATTTAATATGTTGTCAGCATCGGAATCCAATATTCCAGAAAGAAGTCGGCTAACAACAAAACTCTGACTCAGATTAAAATTTGCTCGCTTTCATGTCGAATATGGTAAATAAGGAGCCAATCATCGAAGTGTATGCCTCTGATATGGAAGTGGAGGAAACCTATCATCACACACGCCTTAGGTCAGGCATGATGGCTTCCCGTAGTTAAGAAAGATTGGCAGGGGATTTTGATGAGGAAGATGAAGAGTTTAGCGATCATTCGGCCATAGCAAGGCTGCGATTGCACTTTTTCTCTTGGTCCGGGAGAAGGATAGTTCAGATGGTCGAACGGTCGGCCGAGATGAGTCAAAAGATTGAGACGCAAGAACGCCTCATCCAAGAGCAGTAAAGGAACATCGAAGACCTTAAAGCAATGATTGCAAAGGTCTTGGAAAACAATCCAAAAGATATAGAAGACGGAGCAGGGGATTCTTCCTCTTATGATAAGGCCAAGAATGATGAGATCGAATCCACCTAAGATACTGGTGGAAAAGGCAGTGAGGAATATTTCGTTGATCTTCACGCCGAAAATTGAAAAATCTTCAAAGTCAAATAGATGCATTAATGCACCGAAAATAATTGCATGAGACAGGGATTACAAGACCCTACCTAATAGAGTGAGATTCCACACTGTTTCTGCCAAAATATAAGCCTTTGAAATTAGAATCATATGATGGGAAAGGATTTCCAAACTAGCATATGTATTATTTCTTTTCTAAGATTGGTCATCTAATAGGCAATGACCTAGTGATGATAAAAATCTTTGCAAGTACCCTGTGAGGACCTGCATTAACTTAGTTTATGCAGCTGTCTCTTGAAACTATCAATACTTGGTCTGACATGGAAAGGGAGTTCCTAGTCCATTTCTTTGAGCATGACACCGAAGTATCTATCCACTTTCTTCTGGAAAATAAACAAAGAGAGGATAAGACGGTTAAAAGTTTTGTTGAGCGTTTCCACGAAATGTCAGTGCGATGCCCGCATGATATGTCGCAGGAAATATTGATGGAGACTTACAGACACAATCTTCATAGCAGGATATTGGTCAAAATGGGAACAGTAGAGTCCAAAATTTGGAAGGATCTAGTCAAAAAAGGACAGTAACTGGAAGGTATAATCCGACGTATCAATGAATACCATGCCCAGAGGAGGATGGTTATGAATCAGTTACGACCACAATCATCTCATCCTAAGGGAAAGGACGCAATGACCACCAGAGTTGCTGCAAACAAAAAATCACAAAATAATCGAGATTCTTCTATATCGCAACGAACATACAATTTTAAAAATGAACAAGCAGTCACATTATTTCACCTACTAAATAAAAAGGGGATACTCAGGTTATCCGAAAATCAGAGGTTAGAGGAAGCTGGAAAAATAGATGATCTAAAGTATTGTCTCTACCATCAAAATATTGAGCACCCGTCCAAGAATTGCTATGATCTGAAAGATAAAATTTAGGCACTTATCGATGCAAATGTGATCTAGTTATAATCTGAACAAAAGAAGGTATTCACGAATGCAATCTGCAAAATTTAATGGCAAAATGACTGTCATAAATAAAAAAACCAAAAAAAGAAAAAAAAAGAAAAGAAGAGAAAAATATTAAAAAAAAGTAGAAAAAGAGAAAAAAATTCTAAAAAAAAAAAGAAAAGAAGAAAAAAAATGTACGAGTTTTTTGTAGAGACAAAAAAAGAGGAAAATTCTTAACGGGTGCACCCGAAGGTTGCTATCCGCGGGAACTTCTCATGTGTGGGACCTGTGGGTTGCTCCGGCGGGAGCCACCTGCAGGAGCATTCCATGGGTCCCACCCCCTCGAGCGTCACCCACGGGGTTGCCCGCCTCAGTGCTTCGGTTACGAGGATTTGTTATGAGGATTTGGTCCGGATTTTTAGGGAACAGATACCCCCGATCTCGCTGTTTCTGTTACTGAACTTAGCTCAGATCTTATCCAAGCAGTTACCCCTCAACATATAAAAAGGGGTAGAGTCCAGACGAGAAAGAAGGAGGATTTTTCCAGAGAGAAGAGAAAAGGTCCAGAGAAAGGAGAAAGCGTTTTCTTCCGGAATCTCCAAAGCAGAGTTTTTCAGAGAGTGACAGTCTTCTTTCCAATCTAGATCGGACCGTCAACGGAGTGCATCAACGAGCCTCCGCCGTTACCAGATCCCGCAAATTAAACAGGGAATCAAATTAATTTTTCCTATTCTTGTAATCTCAGAAAAGTCTATTGTAATTTTCTTTTATTGTTGTATTTAAAATCAAAATCTCAATGGATAGAAAATTTGATTTTTTGGGTGTACAAGAATTGGCGACCACAGTGGGAGCCTCTCTGTTCACAACAGAGAACTTGATGGCGCAGTCCGAGAGAAAATCCATCGAATCAATGGTTGAAACCTTGGTTGTCGAAATCGACCAACAAAGATATGAAGAGTTCCTCTCTTCAAACTCCTCTAATTCGGAGCCGAGGCATCATCGTTGGGTAACGATCAAGTAAGGTGAGGTGTCATCGCCCACAAAAACCGACAAGATGTCATTGCTTGTCAAAACAAGTGAGGCGTTATCGCCCACCAAAACTGACAAGGCATCATCGCCTGTCAAAACAAGTGAGGTGTCATCGCTAACAAAAACTGACAAGGCGTTATCGTCTGTCAAAACAAGTGAGGCGTCATTGCCCACAAAAGCTGACAAGGTGTCATTACTAGTCAAAACTTATGAGGCATCATCATCTATGAAAACTGACAAGGCGTTATCGTCTGTCAATAATAACAAGGTGTCATCGCCTTTTAAAAGAGACATGGCATCATCGCCTATCCTAAAGTCAAACTTGATCTTAACACAGTCACAAAAGAAAAATCAAGACCGTCGGAAAAGACGCAAGGTTTAACGGGCACACCTTAACATTACAAAAAGGCAGTAAAAAAATCATAGTTGGAGAAAACCTGCGCAAATAATACACATGGTGGCAACACAGAGAACTCCCCGCAAGAAAACAGCGGTGCAAACCCACAGGTGCAACCTGCTGGAGCACCCCGCGGGTGGCGCCCCGCAAGGGCAACCCACGGGTGGCACCCCGCTGGTGCACCTTGCAGGTACAACCCGCCGATGCACCCCGCGAGTACAACCAACAGGACACCCCGTGGGCACAACCCCGCGGGTGCAACCCCTCCCCTTGCGTGCACCTATTTTTTTGGTCATGCTATCAGGGGTTCCTTCTTGTTCCTCTACATATACATACAAAGATGTGCTTATGCACTCTCCTAGCAATACTCAGTCTGAGCGCACATCTCCAAAATTTCCTTCAGATGATGAACATACTTAGAATAAAACCCATTAAAGTCTTCTGAAGCATAATTTAGAGGCGCGGGGGGACTGCACAATTGCACAGGCCAGCGTGAACTCCAGAAAATCCCATAAAAAAGCTGGAGATTGTTCTAATACAGAAAAATTACCTAACTCTAAGATCCTGAAGACTAATTAGTATTATGGACAGAACTTACAATGCAAAAGGCATCAAATTGCAAATATGAATGAAAACAAGTTTCAAGACTTAAGAGAATATCTCACTCAGAAGAGGAGCACCCTCCAACCCACTCCTCAATGTCAATATGAATGGTTAATTTCAGCTGTTTTATCCAACTGTGATTGCAAATCAAAGCCGTCATTTTTTGATCAGATTACTGAACCGAAAAGAAGACGGATAGTTAAAAAGATGTACTTTGGAACTGATTTGTCCGCTGCCTCATCCCATATGGTTAGTAAGGAAAAACAAGTTGCTGAGAGTGACCCCTCAAATAAAAAATTCACTTCAAAATTAAAAGTAGTGTCTATTGAGCCAGAGAGTATGTATCAACACAATCGAGCTAGGAGAGGAGTCACCATACCGTTAGACTATAAATGGTTGGCTGGAGGATCCGACGAGGAGAAAGACGGACATTCTGTCATTGTGTCTTCATCTTCTTTAGATTCAAACAAGGAGTCCGCAGCTACAGTGAACAAGACCAGCCTTCCAGAAGAAATCACAAAGAGGCTTGAAAGATAAGAATAACATTTCAAACAGTAAGAGGAGACTATAGAAAAAATGAAACAACTCCTAACCGAGTTATTGGTTTAAACAAAAAAGAGCCAATCCTGATCGTCCTCTTCCAGTCAGTGGGAAGGAAAATAACCTCTCAATGTAGATGAAGAGAATGAAGACAAGCATGAAGAACCACCTCCGTACTCAGAAGAGGATTAGGAGGTAAAGGTTTTCATCAATCCTCATGTTGAAAAGAAGAAAAATCTGGAGAGCCAGTTGCAAGCGCTTCTTCATCGCAAAAAGTTATAAGAAGTTGGGATAGTATGTCCTTACCCCATAGAATGGGAAACTATGCCATATCCTGCAAACTATAAACCATTGAACCTTCAGTCGTTCGACGGCAGAGGCTCGCTATAGCAACATATATTCTACTTCCTGTCATAAACATGACACCTGATTGGGAATGATCCAATTTTAACCAAGATATTTGCGAGTACTCTACAAGGACCTGCATTTACTTGGTTTATGCAACTACCCCAGGGAAAAATTAAATCATGGGTTGATGTAGAACGCGAGTTCTTAGCATGATTTTCGCGTTCTTAGCATGATTTTTTGAAAATGATACTGAAGTCTCTGTGCCATCCTTGATAGCAACAAAGCAAGAAGAAGGAAAAACAGTAAAAGCCTTCATCGAGCAATTCCGAGAACTTTCCGTGCGATGTCCACATGGCATGGCATAGGAAACTCTTGTAGAGACTTACAGGTACAATTTACTGACCGATATTTTGGTCAAAAGGGGTTCAGTCGAATCCAAGTCTTAGAAAGACCTGCTCAAGCAAGGTGAGCAAGTCGAAGACATACTTTGATGCCTTGAAGAGCAGAAAACCGCAAGAAAAGGCATTACAATTAAAGCTCTATACCACTTCTCCCACTCCAAAGGAAATGGTATAATGGCAGTGGAAATATGCCGAAGTCAAAGAAAGTGCCAGCTAAAAGTAAGGCTGCAAGGCCATCCAGACCTCAGAAGCAATATTCATTTAAAGATAAACATACTACTACCTTATTTAATTTGCTCATCAAGCGCAACATGCTCAAGTTGACAGAGTGTAAGAGACCTGAAGAAGTTGAGAAGACTAACAATCCGAACTACTGTTTATAATACCGGATTATAGGTCCCTCACTAAAGACTGCTTCATTTTGAAAGACAAGATTCATGCATTGATCGATGGTGGAGCGGTTCAACTCAAAACAAAAAAAAAGGATTATAGCTGTTCGCCATGAAAGTTGCACGCTCTTTATATCGAAGTATTTTCAATAAAAGGGTTACAATTGGACGGTTTCCCGTTTACGGAAGATGAGGAAGATAGATTTTCCTCTTTATTTAAGATTGGGTTTCTAAGTAGCTATGGAGGACGATCCTGCTCTCCGTTGACACTCCGTACAATTTCTCTCAGTTGGCTAAAAGGAAAAGAAAAAAGGGCTCTTTTACTCTTGATTACAAGAGGGTAACTTCTAAGAGAAGACGTCCGTCTCTATCTGTGTGTGTCTCTTTCGCTCCCCGCCTTTTATAGGGGGCTTGGAGCAACGTCCCGCCATATTTTGCTTGACCGTTAGCTCCCACTACATGAGAAGTGCCGCCATATTCGTTAGGTAGTTATTCCCACGATCGAAGTGACGCCGCTGCATTCGTTTGGCAGTTATTCCCACGATCCGAGGTGGCAATTCCTCTGTTCGGGTCGGGTGACTTTGTATTAAACCCCCACCCGAAAGCTATGGGTAGTGTCGCGAATCTCAGCTTTTAGATTCGAGAACCTGTTCCGTCGCATGGATCGCGGACCTCAGTTTCCTAGGTTCGCGGACCTCAGTTTCTTAGATTCGCAATCAGATGAGTTGCGGGCTTCTGTCTCTGAATTCGTGGATCTACTTTGCTTTTCCAGAATTTTTCGCCGATAAAACCCCCTCCAAAGTTTCCAAAACTCCCATGATTCTTTGAAGAGTTTCGGAATACTTTGGATATAATTTTATGTATTAGAACTTCCGTTGCATTTGTTTGAAGTCTGTGACTCTGTATTAGCGCCACTACTGCTTCTTGCTCTTGAAGGGACACGTCTCTGTATTAGGACGCGACTTCTTCATCTTTGAGTAGGAGATGACTCTGTATTAGGGTCGCGAACTCCTGTTTTGGAAGGAACACGTCTCTGTATTAGGGGTGTGAGCCTTCATCTTTGAGTAGAAGACGACTGTATATTAGGGTTGCGAACTCTTATTTTGGAAAGAACACGTCTCTATATTAGGGGAGCGAACTTCGCTTTTTGAGGAGAAACCGACTCTGTATTAGGGTCGCGGACTTTTGCGGGAAGGCTGGCAGGCGGTTGCTTTTCCATGGTGTCAGATTCGAGGCGTTTTTCTGAGCTGCATTAAATGAAAAGATAACCATGCGATTCCAGCCGGATATCACGTCTGTTCAAAGATCCTGGCCGTCAAATCACCGGCTATATAATCTCCACTTTATGAGAGGTTGCCCTTATCTCAAGAAATTTGAAATCTGAGTTCTTCGTTAGAGCTCCTCAGACTTCTCGTCTTCAATCTCTCATAGCTTTTGATTCGAAGGGTTTTCTCAATCTGCAAAAGATGCAAAAGAAATCTTCTTCCTCTGATGCTGCCGCCAGTGGTCGTCAAGATCCTCGAGCAACCTCCAGTTCAATAGTAGTTCGGCAGGAACTCTTGATTGGAGGTAATAAAAAAACTTTCGAAAGGGAGTCTATTTCTTATCATTTTTTCTTTATCTTGAATCTGAATGTCTTTTGCAGTCGACTATGCCTTGAATCCTTGGCCTAAAGACCATTATTTCGGATACTCTGATGGCTATGATGGGGAGAAAGAGTTCAGATTTGGTCATGTCTTTCCACATTGTACAACATCAGACAGCCAAGAGAGAGAAGATAAGATTCTCCACCCTTTTTTCTCAACATTGTGAGAGCTGATGACCAATGTATCTTTTGAAGGAGACAATCGGTCTCCGTTGCCCAAACCTGTCTTTTTGTTTGGGGACCATATTTCAATGCCCGATAGTGGTTTGGAAGATGGCGATTACAAGTGGCTTCGCCAAGTTGAAGGTTGCCACTTGTTTCTCCCCAATATTGAGAGATCTTATCCATTCTTATTCTTTCAGTCCCTTTCTGTGCCCAGGCGAATGGACTATCACATAAATAGGCCACAAGACGGTATCCTGTTGGGGGGCTTCAATGCTCAAGGTGCTTTTCCTCGTGGTACTGGGAAGAGCTTTCGCGGATTATTACCAGGATTGCTTAAACACGATCTCCCCAGATGCGAGGTTCCTATAATCGCGCAGACTTTCCTGCACCGTTTTACCAATGCACAAGGAGAGTTTTCTGTTCAGGATTTTCGTCCCCCTGGATGGGTTCATTGCTCTTCAAAAGGAGAGTGGGCAGTCTTGACTGACTTCTTCTTGAAAACCTTCAAGGATCAGCTTCATTATGCAGGGCTATATCGTGCTATCAGGGCTGTTCAGCACGGTATTCCTGTTAGTAGATTTCATGTTTTTGCTTTACTGGAATTATACAATCCTGATACTTGTACAGTTTTTAGCCCTCGTGGATAGTTGGATTTTGCCCTTCATGAAATGTATGAAACTTCGGGCTTACCCATGGGAGACATCCCGTATGAAGAGTATGTTCCTACCGGGGAAGAACTCCATCTGTTGAAGGCCCGGGACCCTTTGATTTATAATACCTACTAGGAATTGCTTTGCCACTACCATATTTGCACCCACACATCTAGCACCCGTAGTATGAAGCCAAAGAAGTGGCTGCAATATTTTTTGTCCAATTTTTCTAAGGGTAGTCTTAACTTTACTCGCCTTCCTCCAGTTTCTAAAAAAGAAGTGGAGAGAAGAATTGCCAGTTTCGGGACAGGAAAATCTGATTCGCCAGAGGTAATTTTTAACTTGGCAAATTTGGATAAAAGGAAAATCTGATTCGCCAGAGGTAATTTTTAACTTGGCAAATTTTGATAGAAGAAAAATCTTGTTCGCCAGAGGTAATTTTTAACTTGGCAAATTTTGATAAAAGAAAAATCTGGTTCGCCAGAGGTAATTTTTAACTAGGCAAATTTTGATAAAAGAAAAATCTGGTTCGCCGGAGGTAATTTTTAACTTGGCAAATTTTGATAAAAGAAAAATCTGGCTCGCCAGAGGTAATTTTTTAACTTGGCAAATTTTGATAAAAGAAAAATCTGGTTCGCTAGAGGTAATTTTTTAACTTGGCAAATTTTGAAAAAAGGAAATCTGATTCGCCAGAGGTAATTTTTAACTTGAAAAATTTGGATAAAAGGAAAACCTGATTCGCGAACTAAAGGCTTTTTAGTCCGGAACCAAGAACTTTCATTGACGAAGTTCCGATTACAGAGAAACCATTTGCTCATGACTAGCCTAGAACTGCCCAGGCCGTATTATAACTGGTGTTCTGCAATTTTACTAAGCACAATACTTCTTCAAAAACTTGCCGTTGATTGGCATTAGGACTTTGTCGCCATTAGGCTTTGTCAACCGGTACGCCCCGTTGGAGTAAACCGTATCAATCACGAAGGGTCCCTCCCACTTTGGCTGGAACTTTCTCCTAGGCTTTTGGTTTGTTGTGATTGGTCTTCTAACTGACAAGACCAGATCACCTTTCTTAAAAGTCTTTCGTTTAGCCTTTTTGTTAAAGGTTCTGGAGATCCGCGCCTGGTATAACTCGATACTCTGTTGAGTTTCTAAGCGTTTATCATCCAAGGCCTCTAACTCTTGGAGTCTTTGCTGATGCTTTTCTTCCTCTGTCATCCTTGTTGTTAACGCAACTCGTAATGAAGGGATTTGGATATCGAACGGCAAGACCGTTTCTGATCCATATACCAAGGAGAACAGAGTGGCATTGGTGGGAGTTCGGACTGTGGTTCGGTATGCCCACGACACTCTCCGAGCTTTTCGTCCCAATTCCGTTGATTGGATGACACAAACTTCTTAAGAAGTTTTACAATGGTCTTATTGAAGGCTTCTGTTAGACCATTGGCTGCAGGGTAGTATGGCGATGAAGCCACATCTTCGATCATGTATTTGTTGCAGAATCTAGAATACACTTGGCTTACTGATAAGTATCATATATTGTATTTTTCCTCTCATACTTTATCTATTTTTGTATATAAATAATTGCTACTCGAGTATATTTAGTGTGTTTTTATAGGTAACAAAGGATTTGTATGGAAGAGAAGAAGATAAAGCGAATTTGTTAAGAATACGAGCAAAAAGAGTCAATCAAGGTGAAGAGCAGCAGTAGCAGATTCAAGAGCATATTCGGCCAAGATAAAGTTTAAACTGGAAAATTTCATATAGGGAACATTTGTAGATCTCGGAATTATCTTGGAAACTAGTCCAAGAATAGATCAATCCGAGTTTGGATGCAAACGTTATGGCCATTTTACTGAAGCACTGTAGAGTGAAAAATCCAATCCAGCGGGTTACGGGTGTGCTGAACTTAATTTCGGGGTTTGGACCCGAAAATTAGTATTTTATGCCATCTAATTTCAACCATTGGTTTCTAATACCTATGGATTGGATTAAGATCATATATCTTGAGATTAGTTTGTATTGGATTATGATCATATCTTTTTTATTGAGTTTGAGTAGAAGTAGGAGTGTATTTGGGTTATAAATACCCCATGAATTCTTGTAAATTGGGGAGAGCTTTTTAGGTGTAATTGTAGATTAATTTTTATTAAATAAATTAGGGTTTTGCTGAAGGGGTGGTGGCCACAATACCGTGCTCCAGAGGTAAGCCATTGCTTTTAATTCTTTATTCGCTTTCTAGTATAGATTTATTTGCTTTCTAGTATAGATTTATTTGCTTTCTAGATTAGATTTAATTGCTTTCTAGATCATGACTAGCTAATTAGTTTAGCTCTAGGATGTAGATGAAACTAGAATCCACCATGTAATTGCTTTGTAATATTTTTCTTCTTAAATAAAATAAATAAAGACATGAGTTTTCTATAAAAAGATTAAAATACAAGGACTCGAAGATTAAAACTTTGATAGGTTATACTTGAATTAGGTTTCTTGATAGCTATACTTAGTTAGGATTTGGGGTTGTTGATTTTATCTTTTTCATCGAACTATCTAAAGATTTAGTTTGTTTTTATGAAAAGTAGTATTTTTGATGAGTTATACTTGCACACCACTTGATAGCTCATGCTTAGGGCACTTTAAATAAAGATTAAAATAAAAAATTACTTTTTTATGAAAGAAGAAGATAATAGAAGTAAATACATGGCTGGAAACTAGTGGATTCTAGATCCTAGACTAATTAGGATAACTCTCATCTTCAACCTAGAACTTTGTTAATCCGATAGACTATAGAATTAGTAAGAATCGCAAAACACTTTAGATCCCTGTGGGACGACCTGTACAGCGCTACACCGTTACTGTACGCTTGCAGTAATTTATCACATCAAGTTTTTGGCGCCGTTGCAGGGGATCGACGGTGTTTTTCTTGCTTTTTCTAACGTTTTACGGCTTAACAGTGTGTGTTGAGTGTGTATAGATCTGGAACTGTAAATACAGGAAGATAAAAAGGAATAAAAGAGTCGTGGAAGCGCACTACAAAAAGCCGAGAGATAATCTCCCACATTTGGCCGCTAAATAGCGGTATCTACCGCTGTTTAGCAGCAATATTTTTCCATTTATCCCTCAAGGTTTGTCTGTTTCTGTATTTATGGTTCTTGATTCTATAAAAAAATATTAAAAAATATAAAAATCAAATTTCAATTGTTTTTATTTTTTTCTTTTCCATCTCTTTCCCTCTCCGCCTTCTTCAAAACAAACAAAAAAAATATTAAAAAAAAATGTTTCAAAATCAAACTGGTTGCAATCATTGTCGTGATTCATACCATAATTATTATTAGTGTCCATGGATAGGAAGTTCGCTAGGACTAGGTCATAATCAAATTCACAATATATATAATGATTCTACGAGCGCTTCTTATACACAAAATTACAATTATGAATGGATGAATAATTCTAATTTTGCATATAATCAAGAGCCATATCAAGAGAATCCTCCATCTGATCATTTCTTTATGGGCTATTTATCTTCATGTTCTACATTCAATCATGAACAAGATATTCAATTGAACATGTTAGATGAAAGATTAAAAAGATTAGAAGCGAGATATGCATGTCATGAGAATCTATCTCCAACCACTTCATATCTGTCATCAAATATGTACATGGATCCATCAATCATTCTTCAAATTTCACTCATGATCTCGAGATGCAATCATTTGAGAAAAATATGGAAAATTACGATCATGAGTCTGAGGAACGAAGACGTAGAATAGAGGAAGATATGGAAGTTTTGCTAAAATCATCATCTCAAAAATCATCCTCTAAAATTGAATCTTGTATGGAAAATCTTCTCAAAGCAATTTCTCAAGCTAAACTTTTTATAGATCAACCATCTAATAGTTTGAACATATCTGACTCCAACGAGCAATCACTCCAGTCATCTTCTGAAGTAGATATGATTCAAAATGAATTAAATAGTTTTGTGCATGATGAGTTTATAATTCAACATTGTGATCAACCTATTTTAGACCATTGTGGCAATAATTATGAAGAAACCAGTGATAAAGAAAATATTTTGCTTGACGGTGAGCTTGCTAGTGACACATTATCATTTGATTCTTTTGATGGAAATTGTGAAGAAATTTGTGAAGAAGAATTTTTATCTATTCATAATAACTTGACTAATGATAAGTCTACTAGTATGGCATTTTCTTTTAAGAATTTTGATGACAGGTTTGAAGAAAATTTGCATGACAAGCCCCTAATAATTGAGGAAAGGAAGGAACATAAAAAAGAAGAGGTCATGGTACCTGATGACTTAAAAGAGCCCTCCAAAATTGAGCTAATGATTCCACAATACCAAAGTGAGTATGTTATTTCACACGTTGATAAAACCAAAATACTTACAAATATGAAAGATGCTCGTGGATGGAATACGAACGATGGTAAAGGTACGCTTTCCAACCTCAAAATTTTATTATTGAATAAAAAAAAAAAAAAGTAGAAAAAAATTGAGAAAAATAAAAAATAAGATGGAGAGATTAAATGCAAAACTGACAAAAAGGCTAAGTTCATCCATATCAAAACATAAAAGGACACATTATGAGAGTGGAAAGCGATCAAGAGGTCGTAACCGTTTGAATTTTCTAATAAGTGTATAATATTTGTATAATAGTTTTCTTTTTTTCATTTTACCACTCTTGGTTTGTGTATGAGGGCATACACAAGTTTAGGTGTGGGGGAGTAGATTAGGAGATTTTTATTTTTTAGGATTTTTAGGATTTTATTCTTGTTTTTAGGATTTTTTTTTTAGATTTTTGGGTTTCTTTATTTTACACTTTGGGTAGTTTTTAGGGTAACTAACTGAAAAAAATTAAAAAAAAAACTGAAAAGAAAAATAAATTAAAAAAAACTTATGTATTTTTATCAATAGATCAAACTATTTACAGATAAAGGAACAAATTTAGATTTGAAATTGGATAGGAGAGTAGATTGGATGATACACTTTGAATTTTATGAAAAAGATCAAAATCCAAAAAATAAATATTACTAACAGTAGTTTTGAGGCAAGTATACATCTATTTTTCACTTAACAATAGTTTATTAGATTAAGGACAAAGATGATAACGATTGAGTAAGTTTTCTCTCTCTAAACAAAAAAAAAAGAGAAAAAAATAAAAAAAGAAAAAAAAAGTGAGAATAAAATAATGGGGTGAGCCTAAGGCAATAGCCTCGAGAGTGATAAAATAATGGGGTGCGCCTGGTATTAAGGCAATAGTCTCAAGAGTGAAAAAAAAGAGTATGATCTGAGTAATCGGGTACTTTGCGCCTAAGTAAGCGTAAATATTCGCATGAAAGATGAAATATTCTAAAAAAAGGAAAAAGAAAAAAGAAAAGAGTATGAACCAAGTAATCGGGCATGTTGCGCCTAAGCAAGCGTGAATATTCGCATGAAAGGTGAAACATTCTTAAAAAAAAAAGAAAAAAAAGAAAAAAAAAGAAAAAAATTTGTTATGAGAGAGGAGATGAATCATGAGTTAGAGTTTGAGTCTAAGGCCGAAATAAACTATCACACGTGCACGTAGTTGTATAGGAGCCAATGAATTATCTGTTAGTAGGTATTGAAAGATAGGATTTAAATTTTTGATTAAAATGATAAGTGTATCTGATATGACGCTCGATTTGAAAATTGATAATCTAAATGTGTTCTTAAGTTTGTATATTAGTGAGATTAATTGATGAAAATATCATAAAAAAAAGAGATTTTTCTTTCTTTTATATAAAATTTCTATTTTTCTTGATTTTTGGTTATCCTTATTTTTTTTTCTTTATTCCTTAATCTATTTTCTTCATGAATTTTGTGGGTATATTCACTGCAAACCCTCACGAGACAACACTCGTCCACTAGGGTAACCTAGGGGTTTAAAGGCTTATTGCACGTGCTAAGTGCAATCGCGATTCCTGCGAAAGTGAGTTAGGATTTTTCTTTTTCTTTTTAGGTTTAGGTTTTGCTCGAGGACTAGCAAAAGATAGGTGTGGGGGTGTGATAAGTATCATATATTGTATTTTTCCTCCCATACTTTATCTATTTTTGTATATAAATAATTGCTACTCGAGTATATTTAGTGTGTTTTTATAGGTAACAAAGGATTTGTATGGAAGAGAAGAAGATAAAGCGAATTTGTTAAGAATACGAGCAAAAAGAGTCAATCAAGGTGAAGACAGAAACTCAAGAGCAGCAGTAGCTGATTCAAGAGCATATTCGGCCAAGATAAAGTTTAAACTGGAAAATTTCATATAGGGAACATTTGTAGATCTCGGAATTATCTTGGAAACGAGTCCAAGAACCGATCAATCTGAGTTTGGATACAAACGTTATGGCCATTTTACTGAAGCACTGCAGAGTAGAAAATCCAATCCAGTGGGTTACGGGTGTGCTGAACTTAATTTCGGGGTTTGGACCCAAAAATTAGTATTTTATGCCATCTAATCTCAACCATTGGTTTCTAATACCTATGAATTGGATTAAGATTATATATCTTGAGATTAGTTTGTATTGGATTAGGATCATATCTTTTTTATTGAGTTTGAGTAGAAGTAGGAGTGTATTTGGGTTATAAATACCCCATGAATTCTTGTAAATTGGGGAGAGCTTTTTAGGTGTAATTGTAGATTAATTTTTATTAAATAAATTAGGGTTTTTCTGAAGGGGTGGCGGCCACAATACCTTACTCCAGAGGTAAGCCATTGTTTTTAATTCTTCATTCGCTTTCTAGTATAGATTTATTTGCTTTCTAGTATAGATTTATTTGCTTTCTAGATTAGATTTAATTGCTTTCTAGAATCATGAGTAGCTAATTAGTTTAGCTCTAGGATGTAGATGAAACTAGAATCTACCATGTAATTGCTTTGTAATATTTTTCTTCTTAAATAAAATAAATAAAGACATGATTTTTCTATAAAAAGATTAAAATACAAGGACTCGAAGATTAAAACTTTGATAGGTTATACTTGAATTAGTTTTCTTGATAGCCTATACTTAGTTAGGATTTGGGGTTGTTGATTTTATCTTTTTCATCGAACTATCTAAAGATTTAGTTTGTTTTTATGAAAAGTAGTATCTTTGATGAGTTATACTTGCTCACCACTTGATAGCTCATGCTTAGGGCACTTTAAATAAAGATTAAACTAAAAAATCACCTTTTTATGAAAGAAGAAGATAATAGAAGTAAATACATGGCTGGAAACTAGTGGATTCTAGATCCTAGACTAATTAGGATAACTCTCATCTTCAACCTAGAACTTTGTTAATCCGATAGACTATAGAATTAGTAAGAATCGCAAAACACCTTAGATCCCTGTGAGACGACCTGAACAGCGCTACACCGATACTGTACGCTTGCAGTAATTTATCACATCACTTACGAACTGAGGTCCGTTGTCGTGAATTATTCTTCTAGGCACCCCGAAGCAATAAAGCACATGGTGTTTGATGAACTTGATAACATCTGACGACTTTACTTCGGTCAAGGAGATGGCCTCAGTCCACATTTTAAAAAGTAATCAATTATGGCCAAAATGAACCAGTGTCCTCTCGTTGATGGCGGAGAAATTGGCACTATGATATCCATACCCCATTGCTCAAACGGCCATGATGTAGCCGTTGGATGGAGATATTCTGGAGCTTGATGTATAAAGTCTGCATGTATTTAGCAGGCCCTATACTTCTTGGCGTAGTTGACTGTTTCTATCATCATCTTAGGCCAATAATAACCCATCCTTCGGATTCTATTCCAAAGTTTCGGTCCTAGCTGATGTGCTCCGCAGATGCCAGCGTGAGCTTCTTCGAGTACTTTTTGAGCTTCATGGTTGGAAAGACAGCGAAGTAAAACTCCGTCGTAGGATTTCCTGTACAACGTCTGGAGTTCCGTATTGCAGTAAAACCGGATGGCCCTTCTCTAGATGGCTTTGGCTTCTTTTGAACTTTCGGGTAATATCCCGTAAGGGATATAGTCTATATAAGGAAAACGCTAATCCCTTGGCTCTAGGCTAGACGCGCAAGCGTCAGCTTCGTTTTCTTGTGGCTTTTTTGCTTCTTCTTTGAGCTCATCCTTTGAACAGAACAATTCCTTGCTGCTTACCATAATTTTCCTTTTAGCATGCTTGGGTAAGGCTAATGTAGCAGCCAAGGAAGCTAGCGAATCCGCATAACCATTGAGGTGGGGCTTTATGTGGCTGATATAGAAACCAGTGAAACCGTCAGCGACCTTGATCACCGCATGATAATACGGCAAGAGGTCTTCATGTTTGACTTCGTACTCCCCTTTTATTTGGTTTACAACGAGTTGAAAGTCCCCATACGCCTTCAAATATTTGACCCCCAGTTGTTTGGCCATTCCTAAGCCGATTAGGAGGGCGCTGTATTCCGCAACGTTGTTGGAGCACGAGCTTGTCAATGAGTAAGCTTGAGGAATGATGTGGTTGCGAGGAGAGACGAGAACAACTCCCACCCCCGCTGTTGTCTTTCCTTTAGATCCCATTCGGGAGGCACCATCAAAGAAAAGTTGCCATACACCTTTCGAAACCGTATTCGATTCGGAAGACTTTCTCGGACCATCCTTTTCTGGAATTAAATTCTGTTCCTCCAACTCTCCTGGGATTTGTTCATATAACCTCGAGGACGCCGGAACTGGATGTTCGGCCAAGAAGTCGGGCACGGCTTGTCCTTTGACAGACTTCTGTGGGACAAAGTGCATATCATATTGTGATAGCAAAATAGCCCAATTGGATAGTCTTGAATTTAATGACCCGGGTTTAGTCATTAATATTCTCAAAGGGTTAACTCTCGATACAATGTGGATAGTTTGTCCAACTAAGTAGTGTCGCATTTTCTGTATTGCGAACACCAGCTCTAGACATTCTTTTTCCGCGGGATTACACCGATGTTCCGCCCCGATCATCATTCTACTGAGGTAGTAAATGGTTTGCTCGTGGCCTGACTCATTCTTCTGTGCTAGCAAAGCGCCCAATGAATGGTCCATAGCCCTTACATATAACTGGAAGGGCCTTTCTGAAACTGGAGACACGAGCACTGGTGGCTTCGTGAGATATTGTTTGATCTCTTCAAAAGCCTTTTGGCATGCATCATCCCAGATGAACGACACTCCTTTCCTCATCAATCTGGTGAAAGGTTGACATTTACCAGATAAATTTGATATAAATCTGCGAATGTACGCCAGCCTGCCTTGTAATCCTCTTAACTCTTATTCCTTTCGAAGTTACGACAAAGCCGAGGAATTTCCCACTAGAGACCCCCAGGAAAGACTTAGCTGGATTCATCTTGAGCTGGTGCTTCCTCATGAGGTCAAACACTGTCTTCAAATCTTTCAAATGATCTTCTTTATTTCTACTTTTAATTGCTAGGTCATCTACGTAGCACTCCACTGTTTTCCGGAGGTGCTCCTGGAAAATTGCATGCATGGCGCGTTGATACGTAGCACCTGCGTTCTTTAGACCAAAGGGCATGACTGTATAGCAGTATACTCCGAGTGGTGTCCTGAAGGACGTATGCTTCTCATCATCGGATACATCTTTATTTGATTATATCCCAAGAATCCATCCATGAACATCATGCGCTCATACCCACAAGTATTATCTATCATGATATCAGTGATGGGTAATGGGAATTCGTCTTTGGGGCAAGCCTCATTCAAATCCCTAAAGTCTATACAGATTCAAAATTTTCCATTTTTCTTGGTCACGGGAACTATATTTGCGGGTGTTGTTCCTCGCGAATAAAGCCTGATGCGATCAACTTTTTAATTTCAGCTTCTATAGCCTCCATGATCTATGGGCGGAATCTTCGTTTTTGCTGTTTTACTGGCTTAGCTTCTGGTCGGATCTTCAATTTGTGAACCGCCATACTTGGATCCAACCCTGGCATCTCCTCATAACTCCAAGCGAAAATATCGATGTATTCGCGGACGAGGGATATCAATTCCTTCCTTTCTTCCGAGGATAGGTTCTCACTTATAAATATGGGTTTAGAACTCTTTTCATCTCCCATATTGATTTGGATAACTTTATCTTCAGTTGGGGGCTCCCGTTGTTTAAACTGAATCTCCCACTTAATATTGAGATGTTTGTCCCAAGGGTCGTCTCTTACTGGTGAGGTTTCCTTCAAATCTTTGTCTTCGTGGATCGCGGAAGCCATGTTCGCGGATACCTCGTGGAAAATCACACCTGTGCTGACATCTGAATCCCAACATGATGATTCTGACGAATGATCGTACTGTCTTTCCTCAGCCTTGTCGCTTGAGGAGGCCTCAGAAGTGGTGACGCAGCCCAACCCTCTGTCGGTTTTCTGGTAATAGTCTGGCGTCTTTCCTTTGGGGACAAAAAGTTGAAGAATTGTCTTCCTTACTTTTCCGAAATTCAACCCCCTGCCTTCGGCCAGATTGTATCCCATCTTTTTTATTATTCCCCGGAAATTTTCATCATAATGGAAGAACTCGGGTTTTTCCTGTTCTTCCTTAGAATCTAAACATTTCTCTTTGTTCCTGTGACTTGCTTTTCCAAATATTATGGCCTTTTGGGTTCCGTTTATGGGAGGGACCTCAAAAACAGCTTGGTCAGCACTTTCAACGTCATCACTTAATTCATATAAGGATGATCGGATGGGTGCTTGGAAGGAAGTCAGAGAATATATCTCATTCACACAGTTGCTAAATGCATTTGTGCTAGTGCTTGAGGGCTCAGAGTCAACACTAGAAGAATAAGCAAATTTCAGATTTTTATTTATCACCCATTCACCTTCAGAATGAGAGGCGTTATTTACATCAAGGCCTTCGAGGCTTATCACAATGGGCTCACCATTCCAAATTACATCCTCGGATTCTGAATCTTCGGATCCTGATTCTGTATCAGCTTCTTCGCCACTATCAGAGTCATCTTGAACGGGCCGATCTGCGACGCCAAACGCATCTTGATACAACAACGCGTCAGTAAAGTAGTTTTCAACTCCTTTGAAGGGTTGTTTTTCCGCAACGAGCGTCTTCACGTTCTTGTCTTCGTCGACATACTCCATGCATTGGTGTAATGTGGAGGGCACGATTAGATTGCTATGGATCCAGGGTCTCCCCAATAGCAGATTGTATGATGTGTCCGTATCTATCACGTAACACGTGACTTCCGTCTTCAGGTCGCCGATTTGACACTTGAACTTTATTTTATCCAGGGGTCTACTACCGTTAGCATTGAACCCGAAGATAGTAGTGTTGGTTGCGGCTAACCTATTCATCGGCACTCCAAGATATCGTAGCATCCTTCGTGGCATGATGCTCAAGGCCGAGCCTGGATCAACTTGAATACGATCAATCTCTGTAGACCCTATGTATCCCTTGTAATACAAAGGGCGATGATGCTTACTGCTTCTGACTTGCATATCTTCCGGAGAGAAGGTGACGCAAGGGATGTTTTTACCAGAGATCTGGTGACATGTCGCGCAAAGAGACTCTCCTTCTTCGATCATCTCTGGTATTTGTGCCAAGAATACTTTCGAATCTTGCAGAGCCTCTCTTAAATCTCTAGTAGATTTGGAGAGCTTCAGGAGCTCGTACAAGGTTATCCTTGCAGGGATATTGGCCAACTGTGTTAGGATGTCGAACTGGAATGACTTTCGCGAGTCTTCCGCAAGTTCTTTTCCCTTCTTCCTTAGAGCTTTGTCAAACTTCAGCTCTTTTTGCTTGACTTTCTCTAGAGATGGTTGAGAACTCGTTGTTTGGCCGTAATTCTTTAAGTAATGTTTTTCCGAACGGGTCCCCGCGGAGGGAGGATCTGCATCGGCGACCAAGGAATTTCCGATTTCTTTTTCCGAATCGGTCAGAGCAGGAATGATCTCATCGTCTTTGGGAATTACGGAAACGACATTAGAGGTGAAGACCCTCTCTCTTCGCTTCTTCCCAGATGAACTGAAACTCCATTGTTTATCATTGAGGAGATCAGGATGTACCCATAGTATCTCCCCCCCTATCAGTTTCAAAGGAGAATAGTCCTTTCTTTTGTTGTTGGTGTTGATCAAAATTTACGACTTGCATCGTGCCTTTATGGATGGGTTGCACTCCATCTTGAGCTGTTGATTCTATCCAGTGGGGCGCTTTACCGAACTTGACGGTCACCATGTTCGCAGTCACCTTCTTCTGATGCTCTTGAAGCTTGATGACATTAGTGTCCACTAAGGCTTGAATTTTATCTTTAAGGATGTAGCAGTTTTGGGTGGGGTGGTTAATGATCCTATGGTAGACACAGTAGTTAGGATCATTAACTTTTCCAACTTTCTCTGGACGTTTAGACTCTGACAACTTCAGCATCTTCTTACCATGAGGAGGTTGAAGATAGTCTTTGTGTGCTCATCCTTAAAAGAGTATTGCTTTTGTAGTACTCGCGCCTGAGGATGAAGTTTCGGGGGAGTTTTCGTGGGTTGTGGTGCATCAGTGACCATTGTTTCCTTTCCCTTATACCCTCGGGATCGGGACTTATAGCTGTTATCGTCACCTCGCTTCGGTTTCTCTTCGCCTCCTTCTTCTTCAAACCTTTGCGCAATTTCTTCAGCTTCTTCAGCTTGTAGGGCGAGATCCTTCCAAGTTGAGGACTTCACCGCCCACATCCTGGCTAGAACCTTGGTCGATAAATTATGTCGACAGGTTTCTACCAGGGTCTTTTCTGGCATCCCATGTGGACATCTGAGAGAATCGTTCCGGAACCTTTTGATGAAGTCCCGGGCTGACTCTCCTTTCTTTTGTTTAGCGGCTAGAAGCGCTGGCATTGACACCTCCATATCATCTTCGTAGAATCTAGTGAGAAAGGCTTTCTAAATGTCGCTCCAGGAATTGATGGTTCCCGGTTCTAATCTCCGGAACCATTCCAAAGCTAGTCCGGTTAAGGTACTAACAAATATTCTTGTAATAATAAGGTCATTTCCGGATAAATGCCCTATCTGCGACTTAAAATAGTAGAGGTGCTGGTTTGGCGATCCTCTACCATCAAAAGACTTAAGCTTCAACAGTTTGTAGCTTTCTGGGAATGGTACCGTTTCCCACTCCATGGGATATGGCCTCACTACACCCAGTTCTTGTAGGTCGCCCTTATGCATGAGGGCGTTCAGTTGGTTCTGGAAGCTCTCCATCTAGACAGTATTTGTGTTTCCCTCCTGGTGCATAGAGCGGTTGTCATCATATTTATGACGTTCTTCTTCTTCTCGATTGTCATGAGGAATATGACCTTCTTCTTCGGTCTTTTTTCCTGTATTCTTCAGTTTAGTTTTTTCTAACTCCATCAGAACATGTAGCATATCTTTAAGCTCACTGATGGCTTTCTCCTGCTGCTGGATATGCCTATCTAGCTCCTCCATTCTCCGCATGAACTCTTCTGGGATATTGTTCTGCGTCATATATGCAGAGGCAGAGTCTTTTAAGAATGAATCAGACGTCTGTGATTCAGCCATAACAGACTTGGCTATATCTTCTTCATCAGATGAGATCCCCGCCATATGTCCATAATTCATAGGGATCGTTACCCCATTTTTGAGTCGAGTGTGCCGAAAAACTCCTCGCTCTTTGTTGGATGGGTCTTTCGAACTCGAAGAGAGCTCTGGGTCAGAAGCTTCTTTTTCAGAGATTTTCCTCGGCTTCTTTTTCTTCTTCTTTTCTCCAACGCTTATCATGTTGGAGGTCATCGCGGAATATTCTGGCTCAGAAAACTCGAGCCCGCATCGTCTCCTTTTTGCCAGTTGGGATGATGATGTTGACGGAGACGACAATCGACAAAACACCGAGGATCGGGCATGAGTTGAACAATGACAGTGAGACAATACTGCATTGATCAGTCGTTCACAGTGGTATTGAGATACGTGGGATTCTTCCCATCTTCTGTTTAGAAGTTCCCTGAGATCTCTTGCACTGGAGTCCCTTGTGATAGGCTCATTTATGAGGGACGGTGGAGTTTCAACCTCGCGGATAGGCATGCACCTCCTGCGAATTTGAGGTTCGCGAGTTTCTTCAGATTTTCCTCTTGGGACACGAATGTATGATCCGCGTTGATTATGGACAATTTTGACAGGTTCACTCCGTTTCCTATAGGAAACGCTAGTGAATCCTTCTGCATCTTGACCAACCTCGCCCCTCGGCTTCCATATTTGGATCGTAGGTTTCTGCCGAGATGAGTTGGCAGTTTCCTTTTGTTGCGCATTCCTGTGAAGGGCACGAGTTTTGCTTATCCTCATATTTCTCCTCATTGTACGAGTGAGAGGAACCTCCTTCTCCGCATGACAGCTTTGCAGAGCGGGCGGTGGTCGCTTCCCCTTGTTGAAGCGGGGACTTTGGTCCACTTTGCTTGAGAGATCAAGAGTCTTTATCGGAACTAGCAGAGAGCCCGTTGCTAAGGAAGGGGTTTTCGGACTATCTTGGTCCGTTGATCCCCTCAACTGGGCTATTGCCATCTCCTCGGGGATTGACCCCTTGGAGATTTCATGGTATCCCCTTAGAGAAGTAGGGCTCTTGGAGCCTGAAGAAAGAAATTCTTCATACCTTTGCTGGTCGATGGAAATGGTGAACGAGTCGACCATACTACCAACTGGAATGTTGTCGGATTAAGCTACCACCAAGTCACCGGAGGTGATGGTCCTCCCCAGAAGAGTCGCCAATCTTCTGTTCGCCATGAAAGTTGCACGCTCTTTATATTGAAGTATTTTCAATAAAAGGGTTACAATCGAACGGTTTTCCGTTTACAGAAGATGAGAAAGATAGCTTTTCCTCTTTGTTTAAGACTGGGTTTCTAGGTAGCTATGGAGGACGATCCTGCTCTCCGTTGACACTCCGTACAATTTCTCTCAATTGGCTAAAAGGAAAAGAAAAATGGGCTCTTTTACTCTTGATTACAAGGGGGTAACTTCTAAGAGAAGACGTCCGTCTCTATCTGTGTGTGTCTCTTTCGCTCCTCGCCTTTTATAGGGGGCTTGGAGCAACGTCCTGCCATATTTTGCTCGACCGTTAGCTCCCACTACACGAGAAGTGCCGCCATATTCGTTGGGTAGTTATTCCCACGATCGAAGTGACGCCGCTGCATTCGTTTGGTAGTTATTCCCACGATCTGAGGTGGCAATTCCTCTATTCGGGTCGGGTGACTTTGTATTAAACCCCCACCCGAAAGCTATGGGTAGTGTCGCGAATCTCAGTTTTTACATTCGCAAACCTGTTCCGTCGCCTGGATCGCGGACCTCAGTTTCTTAGGTTCGCGGACCTCAGTTTCTTAGATTCGCGGATCAGATGAGCTGCGGGCTTCTGTCTCTGAATTCGTGGATCTGCTTTGCTTTTCCAGAATTTTTCGCCGACAATAGCTAACTTGACTACCTTTAATGTGGGTGGTCTAGAAGTACCACTTGGGCTCACGCCTATTCCAAAAGGCGAGCTCAGGGTGGTTAATTTAGACCCCCACAACCAGCAGAAAAAAGGACTAATCCCTTTTACGACTGAGAAGTATAAAATTCTTTGGGTGCATCCAGACCTTCTCCAAGATGAACAATGGACAACAGTAAAGTCTAAAAAGAAGGCTAAAACAAAGGGAAGGCAACACATGTTCAACACTGTCTCAGCAATTATTGAAAAGACCCAGATAACACGTCTTTGTTAACAAATTCTGAAACAGAGACGACCGCTCTAGCAGTAGAGCATGCAGCCACACCCCTTTCAAGTACCAGATCTGGAAGACAATATCTGAAGGACCATGCAAATGAAGAAGTTGGCCCCTCTAAATCAACAAAGGAGGCTAATGAGAGAACCACCAAGCAACAAAGAAAAATAGAAGAAGCTCAAATAAAATCCGGCTATGCGGAAGGATCTTCTATAGAGCAAAACTCTTCTTTCCAATTTGATGTTATAGCACAATTGGCAAATATACCAGCGAGAATAACTCTATACGAGTTATTGCGCTTATCCAAGTCTACAACAGATGATCTAAGGGAAGTTTTAGCTGACTTTGAGGTTTTCCTGACCCATCTCCCAGAAGAGTTTGAGGAGGCGTGCTCGCACTACAACTCAGTGTTGAGGCGTGCCCCTTACATTACTTTCATGCCGAAGGACATGCAGTTGAAGAATACCAAGCACAATAGGCCTTTGTACTATATAGGGTATATAGGTTCAACAGAATTGGGTCAGATTCATATTGATCCAGGGTCTGCCCTAAGCATTATACCGTGGAGACTTATGCAGTTCCTTGGAATCCATCCCCACAGATTGACTTAAACTAATACTACCATTTTTGGTTTCAATGCCAACGGTAGTCATCCTATGGGAAAGATCAGACTCAGATGCCAAAATGGAGATCTCAAAAGCGAAGTGACTAGCTATGTGATTGAAACAGACACTTCTTACAACCTTCTTCTAGGGCGACTATGGATTCATGCTAACATGATTATCCCGTCCACTCTATATCAATGTATGAAGTACGTGGATGAAGATGGAGAAGTGCACATCCTAATTGCTGACAAGCAACCATTTAAGAGGGTTGAAAACTACTTTGTAAATACCCTCTTATATACTGAGAGTGCTGAAATCGATCCACCGCTACATAATGAGTATGATAGTGGGAATGAAGCTGACACTGAGTTTGAAGCGTTCATCGCCAAAGAAGGGTACGAACCGCTTGTAATCAATCTTTAAGACTTAGATGTAAATGACACCGCTGATAATGCAGATGAGTGGGAAATCAATAAAAATCTAGAATTTGCTTATTTGCCTGGTGTTGCTACTGATTCTGTACTTTCAGCTACTAGTACGGATGCAAATAGTCTCTCAGAATTTGAGACTTTAGCAACCATGTACCTGCCAATTAGATCATCAATGATGCTACGATCAAGTATCGAAAATGCAGATAGGGTGGTGTTCAAGGTGTATGCTCGTCGAGCATATCAAAAACATATTCTTTTCAGAATGATTCAACCACATATGGCCCCATCCGATGATAGTGAAGATGAAACTCAGGAAGCTCCTCAATTCTATCACTATGGACCAAAGTATTCCGAATAATGGAGAAGATGGGATACGACTTCATCCATAGACCCAGATTACAACGGATGTCGAAGTTTAATTCCCTCATTCGTGCCCGAAGGAAAAGAGCCGGATTATTATCACAAAACTGGCAGGGAGTTGGAATATGTCACAACACCCGATCCTTCGAATATCTAAGAGATGATATGCCAAAATGCATAAGATTCCAATTGGAATTTTGATATTAGTCTGAGAATATTATCTAAGGAGCTGACAACGAACATGACGTCTATCAGCCCAATTCTGGATGAAGATAATGATCTGACTCTTCTCCAAGATGAAGCGTTAGTTAAACATCTCGAAGCTTAAGGGAACATGCGCTTCGAATAGCGCGAACCACCTACCGAGGATAAGGTGATTCAAGTAAATATGGGTGATGAGGCCAATCCTAAGCCCATATTTATAAGAGAGAGTTTGTCTCCTGAGAAAAGAGAAGACCTTATAACTCTCGTTCGAGAATAATAGACGTTTTTGCCTGGAATTATGAAGACATACAAGGCTTGGATACTCAAGTTGTTATGCATCGGCTTAATATTAAACCAGATATAAAGCCAGTAAAGCAACAATAAAGAAGATTACATCCAGAGTTAATAGAATCGATCAAGGATGAAGTGAAGAAACTTATACAATCTGGATTCATTCGAGAAAAATAACATCCTGATTGGGTAGCGAATATCGTTCCAGTTCCCAAGAAGAATGGAAAAATCTGAATCTGCATTGATTTTTGAGATCTCAATGTGGCATGTCCTAAAAACGAATTTTTGCTTCCAATAACAAATGTCATGATTGACAACACCTGCGGATTCGAAGGGATGTCTTTCATGGATGGATTCTCTGGGTACAATCAAATCAAAATGTACTCTGAAGACGATAAGCACATTGATTTCAGAACACCATTAGGCGTGTACTATTATAGGTTATACCATTTGGTTTAAAGAATGCAGATGCAACATATCAACGTGTTATGAGCACAATTTTCTGCGAGCATCTCTATAAAATGGTAGAGTGCTACGTGGACAATCTTGCCATCAAGAGTCGCAATAAAAACGATCATATCCGAGATTTGAAAATAGTGTTTGATATTATAAGAAAATACCAACTAAAAATGAATCCGACTAAATCTTTTCTTAGAGTCTCTAGGCAAGTTCCTTGATTTCATTGTTACATCCAAAGGTATCTATTTAGACCCAGAAAAGGTAAAAATAATTCAAGAGATGCAGCCACCAAAGAATCTCAAAGAATTTCGGGAATTACAAGGGAGGGTAGCATACATTTGGAGATTTATTGCTAATCTTTCAGAACGATGTCAACCCTTCACCAAGTTAATAAAGAAAGGGGTGTCGTTCGCTTGGGATGAAACTTGTCAACAAGTTTTTGAGGATCTCAAAAAGTAACTCACAAAATCTCCGGTGCTGGTAGTCCCTATATCAGAAAAATCATTCTTGATATATGTTCGGGCGATGGACCATTCACTTGGTACCTTGTTGGCCCAAACTAATAACTCAGGGCACGAACAAACTATTTACTATCTTAGTAGAACTATGGTAGGCGCCAAGTATCGATACACTCCAGTAGAGAAAAAGTGTTTGGCCTTGATATTCGCAGTTCATAAAATGTGACACTACTTAATAGGCCAAACAATTCATGTGATTTCTCAGGTAAATTCCATGAGAGTGCTCATGGCCAAGTCTCGGTCACTCAATTGCAGGTTGGCTAATTGGTCGATCCTGCTATCGCAGTATGACATACAATTCATACCACAAAAGGTGATCAAGTGACAAGTAATTGCCGATTTCTTAGCAGAACATCCTATCTCAGAATTTTCTAAATTTTATGAGGATATTCCAGATGAAATGGTGGAAGTCAACATGATTTTCAAAAAACCAATTTGGCTGCTATTCTTTGATGGAGCAGCTTGAAGAAACTCTACCAGAGTGGGGGTAGTTTTAATATCCCTGTAGAATCATGTAATCCCCCTACGATACTCACTCAACTCAGCCATGTTCTAACAATATGTCTGAGTACAGTGCATTGTTAACGGGGCTGCAATTGCCCGACAGCTGAGAATTCAACGTTTAGAAGCCTATGGGGACTCCAAACTCGTGGTAAATCAAGTAAGAGGAAAATACGAGGTCAAGCATGAACATCTCGTACCTTACTATGAGGCAACAATCAAACTTGCCAACTCATTCAAGGAGTTTTACATTGACTACGTGTCACGGCATGAGAATGCATACGCTGATGCTCTAGCTTCTCTCGGAACCACATTAGTGCTCCTTGTTAAATCAAGTAAATGCATTGAGATTGGAAGTCGCGAGATTTTTTGCTCTGAAGGGATACTTAAAGCTAATGAAGTCCATACATCAGGGATGAACTTCGAACCCAGAGATTGGCAATTCGTCTTCGTCGACTCGCACTCTACGGGATACTACCTGAAGGTCCCAAAGAAACTGCCAAAATAAAGAAAGAGGCGGAAAAGTTTCATTATAATTTTGAACTTGGCACCTTGTATCGGAAAACGCCAGGTGGAGTTTTACTTCGGTACCTATCGCTACAAGAAGCATAAGAGGTACTCAAAGAAATACATGATGGAGCCTACGGTACTCACCAGCCAGGACCTAAATTAGGAGACCGGATAAAAAGAATGAATTTCTATTGGCCAACAATGATCTCAGACGCCATGGCCTATACAAAGAAGTGTCATGCTTGCCAGGTGTATGCAAACTACATACATCAGGCTGCAAAGCACCTACATCCAACCACGATTATGTGGCCATTCGAGAGTGGGGAATTGATATCATTGGTCATATCACTCCACCATCTTCTCTTGGGCATCGGTTCATATTACTTATAACCGATTAGTTTTCAAAATGGGCAGCTGTCCCTCTAAGAAAAGTGAAAACGAACGATGTGGTCAATTTTATCAAACACCACATCATCTATCGTTTTGGTGGCTCCGTTGGGAGCATGATGAATTTTAAATACAAAACTGAGAACCAATCAAACTCAAAAATTAAGTTAATAAGCAGTCAACTTTCTACTTAAATCCATAAACTTCTCATGTGAACTCCTAAAACTACTAAGCCTTGGAGGATATAGTAAGTTTGCACATGTGCAAATTCATTCTATTGTTATTCCGAAATGAGAGAGAGAGAGAGAGAGAGAGAGAGAGAGAGAGAATCAAGATAGAGCTTTCTCCAAGTTCAGTGATCATGGAACAAAGACCGATTAAAAGATAGCAGAAATTCTAAATGAACCAACACTTTGCTAAGTGAGCTCCAAAAGAAATTCTAATTACTTATAAATGTGTCATCTTCTTTTTGGACTAAGTTATTCTCCCTAGTGCCAGGTGCCCACCCCCATTCAAAGAAGCGGTAGCATAGAGAGAGGGAGAGAGAGAGAGAGAAGTAGTTGTTAGCAAAAATAGCGGAATAATACTAATGTAACAACCAGCGAAATCAAATAGTTAACCGAAAATAAAAATAGCAGAGATAGAGAACATGCAGATTTAACGTGGTTCGACAATATGCCTACGTCCACGGGGACACGATAGAAAAACTTCCACTATATTAAAATAGGATTACAACTTTCTAGTTTTCAAGCACAAGAGAATTGATAAAAAAATCACATAAGATTTTGAGATAAAACCCTAATCTCTTATTGCAGTGATTTTCCTATTTGCTTCGGCCGCCGAAGAAACCCAAAGAAAGCCCCCTCCTTTTGTTTTCCTGTTCTGTCGAACTCTACGGCCACCGAACACACAAAATAGCAGCTTTTTTTTGTTTGTTTCAAAACCACAAACGAAAATCCAAGCCGCCTGCAAAATAATTTTTCAACAGCAACTCCCCTTTTTATTTTCTTTTGTTTATTCTTTTGTGTTAGCCGCTCATAACAAAAGAAAGAAAATCTCGGCCAATACAAATCCTAGCATGACAACCTCATATTTATATTATATCATAACGACTTTGGACCGATTTTGGACCCGTTTCGGTGGACCGAAACCCGCTGCGGCAATAGGGCTCCATTAGCAATAATCTCCCACTTGGAGACCTATTGCAAAAATTGTTATCTCTGTACATGATAATCGTAGTGTCCAAAACTTTTGCCTCGATCGTTTAAAGTCTCAATTTCAGCATACAAAACAAATGCACCAAAATTGAGCAATAGCTCAATTTTTTCCTATAAACTGGTTTTGTCAACATATCTATAGGATTCTTAATGCCCTCAATCTTCTCCAATTTTAATTGGCCATTCTCCAACAAGGATCTAATGAAGTGACACCTCAAGTGAATATATTTAGTTTGTGAATGATATGCTGAGTTTTTAGCAAGACAAATTGCACTCTGACTATCACTGAATAACCTGCAATCCACTCCATCGAAACCCAACTCACTCATCAATCGTTGCAACCAAATAAACTCCTTACTTGCTTCTGCAGCTGCAGCATACTCAGCTTCTGTCGAAAATAAAGCAACAATTGATTGTCATCTTGAAATTCAGCTTACCGTTATCCCTCCTACAGCAAAGACATAACATGTGTTGCTCCTGCCATTGTCTCTATCACCCGCATGGTCTGAATCCACAAAACCTTGCACATCAATGTTATCACCCCCAAAACATAAATAATATTTTGAATTACCTTTCAAATACCAAAAAATTCACTTCACCGCTTACCAATTTTTCTTTCCAGGGTTCTTCATGAATTTACTCACTACTCGCACTGCATGTGCAATATCTAATCTTATACTCACCATTGCATACATGAGACTCCCAACGGCCGATGAACATATTCTCTATGTTTCTCATCTCCTCATCTGTCTTAGCACTTACTCTTTTGACAGTTTAAACTGACCACTATGAGCTGTAGTTACCGATTTTGCATTATCCATGCTGAATCTCTCCAACACCTTCTTGATGTACTCCTCCTGAGATAACTACAATTTTTTGTTTTTCTTATCTCGGGTAATTTGCATCCCAAGAAGTTGTTTTACCTCACCCATGTCCTTCATAGAGAATCTCCCTACCAACTTTCTCTTCATATCATTGATTTTCTTCATGCATGTACCTGTCACAAATATATCATCTACATATAAAGTAAGTATAATAAAGTTACCATCCTTAAATTTTTGTAGATATACACAATGATCTGAAATGCATTTGACGAAACCTGAATCCAACATGAAATTGTCAAACTTCAAGTACCATTGCCTCAACGCCTGTTTCAATCCATACAAGCTCATTTTCAGTCGACATACGCAATTCTCCTTTCCTTTAAGTTCATATTTCTCCGGCTATTTCATGTATATTTCCTCCTCCAAATCACCATAAAGAAAAGCAGTCTTCACATCGAGCTGCTCTAAATACAATCTTTTCATAGCCACAATACTCAGTATTGCTCTTATAGAAGTCATCTTAATAACAGGTACAAATATTTCATTGAAGTTAATACAATTTCTCTCACTGTATCCCTTCACCACAAGTCTAGTCTTGAACATTTGTGTCCCTCCTCCTCATGTTTTACCCTATATACCCACTTGCTATGCAATATTTTTATTTTTTTCCAGTCGCTTCACCAATTTCCATGTGTGATTCTCCTCCAAAGAAGACATCTCATCACGCATGGCTTGCTCCCACTTAAGATGAAATTTATCCTGCATAGCCTCTTAGTAACTCTCTGGTTCACCTGCATCAGTATACAAAACATGATATAAAAAAAGACTAAATTTTTTGGTTGGCTTCCTTATCCTCGTGCTCCTTCTCAAAGTGGGAACACTCTCTAATAAAGTACTGGAACCATCTACTTCAGTCAATAACTCTCTCTCCTGTTCGGTCTCATCTGAAACTTGTGTTTTCTCAGGTGTAGTCATTTCTTTCCCTTCAGATGTAGGTATTTCTGCCTTTCCTTTATTCATGGGATCCATCCCATACTGTAGCTCATCTAGTTCTAAGTGCTCTTTCTCTATTGCTTTCTCACTCTTACTTTCCATTCGGTCTTTATACATACAACCCTCATTAAATACTACATCTCTGCTACAAATTACCTTGTTATTCTCACAATCCCATAAGCGATAACCATATTTGTTGCCACCGTATCCAATGAATGCACACTTCTGAGATTTAGAATCAAGCTTCTTTCTCATCTCATGATCCACATGTGCATATGCTATACAACCAAACACTTTTAAGAATGAATAATTCACAGTCTTACCAGACCACACCTCCTCTGGAATTCCTCCATCTAAAACACTAGCTGGACTCCTATTGATCAGATAGACTGTTGTATCTACAGCGGCTCCCCAAAGTTGTAAAGGTAAACCTGCATGTAATCTAATACTCCGAGCTCACTTCAAAATGGTTCTATTCATCCTCTCACTCACACCATTTTGCTGCGGTGTCCTTGGTACAGTCTTCACTCTTCTGATCCCGTGGGTAGAGCAATAATCATCGAACTCTCTATTGCGAAATTCCCCACCATTGTCTGACAACAGACATTTCACCTTCAAACCTGTTTCATTCTCAACAAGAGTTTTCCATACCTTGAAGATCTTGAAAATATCGGATTTCTACTCAAGTGCAAACACCCTTATTTTTCTGCTTGCATCATCTATGAAAGTGACAATAAGAATTACCTCCAAGAGATTTCGCCGAAGAAGGCCCCTATACATCTGCATATACCAACTCTAATCTCTCGGTTTTCTTCTTCTTGGCATCATTCATAAAACTAACTCTTTTCTGTTTTCCAAACACACAGTTTTCACAGAAATCAAAATTAGCATCTTTCATATATGTCAACATATCTCTGGTTTGCAATACCCTCATACCGCTCTCGCTCAAGTGACCGAGCCTCTGATGTCATAAGGTAGACTTCTCATTCTTCACGGTGGCCAAACAAACAACTTGATCCACCGAGCTTGAGAGTAAATATAGAGTTCTCACTCTCTCACCCTTGACCACTACCATTGCTCCTTTGTTAATCTTCCATTGTTTCTTCTCAAATGAGATTTGATAACGCTCAGCATCCAGCTTGCTAACAGATATCAAATTCTTCTTCAAATTTGGTATGTGCCTGACCTCTTGTAAAAGCAACTTTCCACCATTGTGCAACTTCAACTAAATTGTCTCCTTGCCAACAATCTTGCATTCCTGCCCATTACCAACAGTCACTTGCCCAAAATCACCTTGGGCATAATTCTCAAACTATTCTCTGCAAGCAGTACAATGGAACGAAGCCCCTGAATGCACAAACTACATATCTGACCTTGATTCTGTATGAGCAGATAAGTACAAGTCATCATACTTCTTACTTGGATTCATCACATTCGCTCCTTTCTTGTCTTTATTTGGACAATTTTTCTTCATATGATCCTCTGTCTTACATTTCCAACACACTAAATTTTTCTTGAACTTCCCCTTAGATTTTGATCTTTCTCTTTACTTCGATTCTCTATTTAAACTTCTACTTCTTTTCTTCCTTCTATCATTATCAACAGACAGAACAGTGCTTATAGAAACTGTGTTCTCACCCATACTCTTTTTCATCAATTCATCATTCATGATTGTATTCACAACATCATCAAATTTAAGGCAATATTGGAAGTATTGCTGATGGCCATAACAATATTACTCCAACTATCCAGTAACGAATACAAAAACATCAAAGTTTTAATGTCATCAGCAAAAACAAAATCTAATGATTCAAGTTGTGCTCATAATGTGTTAAATTCGTTCAAATAATTAACAACTGAACTATCAGAAGGCATTCTCCAGTTGAACAACTTTTTCATTAGAAACAGTATATTTGAAGCAGACGGCTTCTCATAAAATTTAGCCAATGCTGATATCAAACCTGAAGTGGTTTTCTCCTTAGAGACGTTGAACACAAACTGCTTTGTCAGGCACAATCGAATCTGCGCCAAAGCCCTCCTGTCAAACAATTCTCACTCCTCGTCAGTCATCTATTCTGGTTTTTCTCCAAACAGTGGTTAATATAAATTCTTTTGATATAAATAATCTTCCATCTGCAATTTCCACCATTGAAAATCTATCTCATTAAAATTTTCAATCTTTTCCTTCCTATCTTCCGTCATAACTCCCACTTAAAATCAACAGCGATCTGAGTAAAATCTGATCCGAACCAGGGCTCTAATACAAATTGTTAAAAAAAATAGCGGAATAATACTAATGCAACAACCAACGGAATCAAATAGTTAATCGAAGAGAAAAATAGTAGAGACAGAGAACACGCAGATTTAACGTGTTTCGGCAATATGCCTATGTCCATGGGGACACGATCGAAAAACTTCCACTATATCAAAAGATGATTACAACTTTTTAGTTCTTAACCACGAGAGAATTAACAAAGAAATCACACAAAATTTTGAGATCAAACCATAACCTCTTGTTGCAGTGATTTTCCTCTTTGTTTCGGCCGCCGAAGAAACCCAAAGAAAGCCCCCGTCTTTTGTTTTCCTATTCTGCCGAACTCTACAGCCACCGAACACACAAAATAGCAGCTTCTTTTGTTGGTTTCAAAACCACCAAAGAATCCAAGCCGCCTGAAAAATAATCTTTCAACAGCAGCTCCCCTTTTTATTTTCTTTTGCTTACTCTTTTGTGTTAGCCGCTCATAACAAAAGAAAGAAAATCTCGGTCAATACAAACCCTAGCACCACAATCCCATATTTATATTATATAATAACGGGTTTGGATACGTTTTGGACCCGTTTGAATGGACCAAAACCCGCTGCGGCAATAAACCTCCATTAGCAATGTAGCAACATGGAGAGAGAGAGAGAGAGAGAGAGAGAGAGAGAGAGGCAACAGAGAGCGAGAGAGAGAGACGGAGATACAACAACATAGAGTGAGACAGCAGCCAGAGAGAGAGAGGTGAGAGGTGAAGGAGAGAAAGGAGATGAACAGGGATGGAAAAAATAGTGGGGCTCAATTAGTAAAACAAATTTATAATTTTTACAATTTCATAGGTGTGCTCATTACGTCAATATGTATGCTCATTTAAAATTTCCCAAAAGAAAGGGAGACGGCACATAGGGGAACTTCTAAAGGGGCACAAGTTTTTTCCTAGTGAGCCCAGTGAAAACTTAATATAAATAACAACTGTGCCATCTAAAATAAATTCCCAACTTACCCTTCTTCCCTCTCCCGCTTCCTCCATCCGTCTCGCGCGCGCGCAGGTAAAGTTTTTTTTTTTTTTTTTTTAGCTTAAAAAATCCATTTAAATCTTCAATCTCCTTATAACATTTTGTTAATAGAGATTTAAAAGGTGATTATTTTCCATTTTTTTGTGTATTTTCATTATAAATCAAAACAAAAGAGAAATTTTTGAGTTGTGTCGAACGAGACGTCAATGGAGAATACAATGATATCGTTGGTTTCATTCGACGATCAAAACACACTTGAGGTTTGATTCTATCTTCTTTGTATTAAATTATTCGAAATATACCTTTAGATTTTGTTATTTGTTGAGTATTATGAAATTAGGGTTTTAGAAATCAGTTTTCTGGTCGATGCGGTGCGAGAACCCGGGAGTTCACGTCGCGGTTCGGACTTACAGTCCGCCCAAAATAATATCGGCCGGACTTAGAGTCCGGACAAAGAGAATTTGTTCGGACTCTAAGTCCGGACAAATTTTTTTTGTCCAGACTTAGAGTCCGGACAAATTTATCTTGTCCAGACTGTAAGTCCGGACGAAAGGAATTTGGCCAGACTTAAACTCTGAACAAATCTTTTTTGCCAGGACTTTAAGTCCGGACAGGGTACTTTTAATGATGGTTTATTTCTGTAAGAGAGTTATCAATTATTAATTATTAATATTGTTAAATTATTGAAACACAGGGTTATATTTCGACGCAGAGTAGGCAAGTCGATAATGAATTAGTTGTCGATTATGGTTTGGACTTCACAACAAATCAGGTATGATATTATGTTTAGAACCTGGTCATATTGAAATTAGAATATTTCAACTAAAAAAATGTTTCTTGTCTATTATGACTATAGATTTTTACAAATCGAGACGAACTTTGCCGGTGGGTGCGCGATAATGGAAAGAAATCAGGATTTGTCATCATGGTTTCAAAATCTGATACTAGAGGTCAATTGAATAAGGGGAGAATATGGTTTGGATGTGAACGGGGTGGACAACCAAGATTCAAGAAATTAAAAAATGATGAAGGCCACAGGGGCAGTAAAAAATGTGGATGTCCTTTTCGATTAAAGGGTCAACAGATATCATTAGCGGGCCCCGAATATAACCTGACGGTTTTATCCGGTGTTCATAATCATCCAGCAGCAGATTATTTCGAAGGCCATTCATATGCGGGAAGATTGTCTGAAACCGAGACAAATGTTGTGCTCGAAATGTCGAAGTGTCACGTAAAGCCGAAAGATATACTGACAGCACTGAAGCAAAAGGATCCACAAAATGTTTCGACAATGAAAACAATATATAATGCACGACACAAGTTAAGAGTCAATGAACAAGGTGGTCGAACGCAGATGCAACAGTTGTTACTAAAAATTTCTGAACTCAAGTATATCGAATGGCATCGAAGCAATGATCAAACAGAATCAGTAACGGATCTTTTCTGGGCTCATCCTGTTGGCGTCGATCTTCTCCGAGCATTTCCAGGTGTTATTATCATGGATTGTACCTATAAAACAAACAGGTACAAATATCCTTTACTAGAGATGATTGGAGTAACCTCAAGTATATCGAAACGGTCGGATTTCGTTCGGACTGTCAGTCCGAACGAAATTCTGCTGTTCGGACTGTCAGTCCGAACAGCGGTGTTTCGTTCGGACTGACAGTCCGAACGATACCCGTTCGTTCGGACTGGCATCCCGAACAGTGGCCATCAACCCGTCTCTGAATATTCTAGTCGTTAATTGATTTATTTAGTTGTAATGAAAGTATTTAAATATTATTATTGGAATTTAGGCATGGAAGCAAGTAAGTATACAATGAAATACCGATACACATCACCAACCCATTGATACACTGATACATCAATCACTGCAACACAATGATACACCTACACACAATTATTAAACCGATATTATGATATAATGGAACATGGCAACTCCGATACAATGATATGTCGAAACAACTCTTATACAAAGAAAAAGTGTTTATATTAAAACGAGAAAAAACGAAAAAGAGAGAGCATTACATAGAAAAAAAACCATTAATTTAACGTCACTTGATATGTTTGCAAGAAATAATTTTACACCAAGACCTTCATGTTACATACATTATCCATATCATTACATAACTTGTGCAATGATCACTGTCTCCTTGTTTTTCTCGGGGGATTACGTCTGCTTCTGGTTCGAGTCATAATTGCCGTATCGGGTGCATTAGGAGTGGATTGATCTGGTGTTGGTTCCTCAGTTTGCTCTTGCGGTGCTTCTTCTGGCTGAGTGCAACCGGTTAGCACGGCGTTGATCTTCGCAAGTGCAGTAAATAACAATCCAGATCGCTTCTTGAATGCCTTATCCCCTTGCGCAAGTAATGGATCTATTATTTCTTTTATGCGTGTATATCTCTGTTATATTAGTGGATGGGAAAACAATAAGCAGCAGAAAAACTGGTTAACCGTATTGAACATTAAAGTATGAAGATATATGGTTATTACCTCATCATCGACATTTTCCCGGGTTGCTTGATTTCCTTCCTCTGCTGGGGGTTCATCTGGTGCTACTCCAAGGAAGCGCTGTGAAACTTTAGAGAACCAAGAAATATAATCTGACGTGCAATCAGATGGGTAGTCAGCAATAGACCCACGGTGCTCCAGATATAATACGTGATCATACCAATTTATCCACATCTCCTCAATGTGCGTGTACTTTACCACATAACTATTGGCTGTTATACCCCGTGCTTCACGTAACGCAGAGAATGGTGGAGGTGGAATATACTGTTGACGACCAAACTGCCTTAGTACACGCACTGGATGATACGGCTCAATCACGCTGAAAATCTTCAACGTACCCATGAAAAATGTAATTTCTCTGAATGGATATTTCTCTCTATAATTCCGATATGGATCCCAATCAACCTGCATGTACGTTGGATACAAAGAAATACATTAGTTACTGTTACAAAACATGCAAAGTAAACAAGAATATGGAAAAGGGGGAAATATTACCTGGTTGCCTGTGAGTTTATCTAGACTTGACCGAATAGACTGCACATGTGATTGGGAGATATTGTGATCCCGTCTGCTCTTCCAGCGACAAGCAAGTGGTTCACCGGTGGTAAAAGATAGGTTCGAGACCGGCATAAAACTTGGGAAATGAGCAAATATCCAAGCCTGTAGTAGTGTCAAATACCCCGCAATCTGAGCAACGTTAGCTCGGGAAGCAAGCCCGAGCTGCCTATATAACCATGCAAGAGCACCAGCACCCCATGCGAACGTTTGAACTTCTTCGAGATCATGCAGCAATGGTAAGTAATCAATGGAAACTCTCGTACAACTCTTGTCCGTGAAGAGCGTGCAACCAAGAAGATAAAGTAAATAAGCCCTTGCAGCACACCGAATCCTATGTTCGGTGTCAGTATCGTCAACCCCGCAGAATTTTTCTCGTAACCAATCTAGTCGAACCGATGCACCGCCTTTGGTATTGAGCTCATTCCACGCTTCATCATAACTGACGCCCAAGGAATGAGTTATCGTATCAGCAGCTTTACGTGAAGCTGCTGATACTTGTTGGCAGACGGACTTTCCAACAACAGGTAAGTCAAGCAAACATGAAATATCATCCAACGTGATCGTCATCTCACCAAATGGCATATGAAATGTGTTTGTTTCAGGATGCCATCTCTCAATAAATGCACTAACCTCAACAGCGCTAATGTACTGGTAGGAGCACTTAACCAATGGATACAATGAAGATCCACGTACTAATTCCATGAAACGGGTGTTTGGCTCAGGTGTTAATAATGACCATGCACTTATTTTTCTCCAGTGACTAATACATCTAAGTGGATCTCGTTCCTGTATATATATTATAGTCTTAATATATGCACACACACAGTAAAGTAGTTTAAGGTTTAAAACGGAAATATTACCTCATCTTTTAAAACGAAAAAAGCAACGTGCGTCTTCAAACTCTTCAGTACTGACAAATCAACTGGACCCCGGTAATTTGACTCATGAAGATCATCTTCAGAGCCTTCTGCATCAGTATTCCCTTCTTCTCGTCGTTCACTAGCATATCCAATCAAATTTGGAGTTTCTATATTTATTTCAGTATCCACACCCACTTCGATTTCTCTCTCTTGTATCGGGCGTTGGATTTGTGGTCTGGATGCTGCTTTTTTCCTCCTTAACGAGGCCGTTGGTCGAACACGAGAAGATTCTGCCGGATCCATCTATGTAACACAAAGATATTTCATTTATACATACTTGTTATCAAACCAATAAATTTTCTATGTGCAAATAACTAGTAATAAAGTATAATTTCCTACAAATATCAAATTTTATCCATTTATTTTAAACTTCTAAATGTATTAATAAATTTTAATATTAACACCTCCGATTATAAAATAACTACTGGTCTCGCAAACTTTACAACTACGATTACAAAATTATATTTTTTCCCTAATTATAATCTAAATATTAAATAAACAAAATTATCAACAAAATTATACTCGTCTAGAATTTTCCGAATGTAAATTATTATCGAACTATACAAAAAGTTTTCACTTTTCAAGACAGTTACAAAGCATATAAGAATAAACAAAATAAAACAAAATTAAATTTAAATTAAAGAAGACTTACAGTAGAGCTCAAAAATCCTGAAACGAGAAGAAATCAGGCAGCTAGAGGGTTGGGTGTGGCAGCAGACACTGGAGGATTGGGGTGTGGCAGCGGCGGGTGGGGGCGGAGCTGGGTGGGGCGGGCAGAGGGTTGGGGGGCCGGGCGGAGGCGGGTGGGGGCGGAGGGGGTAGGGGCGGAGGGGGTAGGGGCGGGCGGAGCCGGGTGGGGGCGGAGGGGGATGTGGGGGCGGGCGGAGGCGGGTGAGGGCGGAGGGGGAAGGGGCGGAGGGGGTAGGGGCGGGCGGAGATCGGTGAGGGCGGAGGCGGGCGGAGAAGAGAGCGCCGGGGTGGAGATGGGGCTGGGGTCGGGCGGGGCTGGGGTCGGGCGGATCTGGGTGGGAGCGGGGGGGGTGGCGCCCGGGGGGGGAGCGGGGGGGTGGCGCCGGGTGGGGGGGAGCGGGGGGATGGCGCCGCGGGGGGAGTTTGGGAAGGAGAAAGAGCAGGGAGAGGGCGCTGGGTGGGAGCGGGGAGAAGTGAGGAGAGAGTGAGACGAGAGATATAGCGGAAGGATTTTTTGGGAAGAAATATGTGCTCACTAGGAAAATTTTTCCTTTTCTTAACTTAAACAGGGCTCACTAGGAAATCTGGGCTCACTAGGAAAAAACTTGTGCCCCTTTAGAAGTTCCCGGCACATAGGAGAGGAACGGGTCGGATTAGGATCCATTTATGCGGACTCAACACCCTCCAAGAAAATTAGCATGTGTGCACGTGAGCAACAGGAGAGTTTTTTTTTTTTTTTTTTTTTTGGGTTTTCGAGGATACAATTCTTAACAAATTTCATATTTACATATTAATCCTAACAAATTATTATTTAGATCAAGATTATTGTGATCATTGGTTAATAGTCCCTCAAATCTATTTATTACATAATAACCCTACTTTTTCTCACCAAGAAATTTAAAACCTTAAGGTTATCTACATGAAAATAAACTAATTTATCACCTGATAGATCAAAATCGACAGTCTTCACGGTTCATTGAGAATTTTCTTTATCTTTTTTTGCACATTTTATTGTTGGTATAAATCGTTACAACATCTTTGTCTCCAAAAATTTAGTAGAAAAGTAGGTAGGATAGATGATAATTAGTAACTTCATTTTGATTAGTTATTTGAAATATGTAATTCAATTTATTATTATGGTTAATTTTTAATTATGATTAGTTGATATTTTAGATGAAATATCAGTCTGACCTAAAAACTTAAACTGATAGATAGAGCGCCCAACTTTGTATTTAAATCCATAAATTTTCTTTGTCATATCCGATGTGGGACTATACTCACATATGAACAACTAACACCTCGTTAGCAATGTCTAAACCTTGTTCCATTTAAAAATTCATAATAAATAGATAAATTGCCTTCCAATCTCTTACATTTCGCTACGAATGAAGAACGGTAAAAAAAAAAAAAATCCCATTCCAAATTTAGTTAATTCCATGATTTTTGAGTCTTGGAAATTATTTAAAGAGAAAAAGAGAGAAGAAATTAGAGGGGAGAGGGAAAAGCTCAAATGATTTGAATAAATTAAAGGAAAGTGACTAATATTTTTTGGTAAATTAAATTAGAATTTTTATTCAATATAAATAACAAATTAATGCTAACTTAATATTCCTTGTCCTAAAATGAGTCGTAAGACTCCAGCAGAGAGATCACATGTCATTAGTCAAGTAAGCAATAATGAAGATTGCTAGCAATTATTGAATCAATCACTAACATAAACCCCCAGTTTCAAGGTTTCTTTTATGGGATTGAGTTTCATGTGCATATTCTTTAACATATACGGGATAAATTACAGAAGTTATCAAAATGTAGAAAAATCCCCATTGAAAACCGAATTAAATTTTTAAATCCGAAACCAAAACCAACCGAAATCCATTAAGAACCGAAATCGAAACCGAAAATTCGATTCCGTCGGTTTTCGGTTTACTGGGCCTACGGCCCACACTGAATTTTAAATAAAAAGGCAACATTATAAATAAAAAGCCACCGAAAGCTGATCCAAAGACTGATTAGAAATTCAGTTTTAAAACCGATCCAACCAGATAACCGAATTAACCGACCCGATCGGATCGGTTCCGCGGTTTAGTTTGATTTTTTCGGAAATTTGCTCACCCCTACTCAAGTTATTATACATTATTGTAGGCAAATGTTTGAACAATATCATAGTTGAGAATGTAACATCCCTATGTACAGATTTCATCTATAAAGAAATAGTGTTCGTAGCAACTTATAATTTGTTGTTAATTTTTTGTAAACAAAGAATTAGTAATTAAATTAAAGAAAATAGTGCAGGCAAAAAATAGTGTTCCATGTAGTGATGGTATTATGAATATTTGAAGGAAAACTAGTGCTTATATTCATAAATTGTTAAGTAATTAAATTACTTAGACTTTCGCTTTCATTGTTAATCTTATTTTGTTATGAAGGTTATATGAAGAAAATATGTAATATTATTTGGATTAGTTAGTGAAAAATGTTGCTTATTTTCTTTCTTTCTTTTTTGAAGTAAAACCACGTAATTTTGCTTATTTTCGTAAGTCCTTGAAATGAATTTTTTTGTTCGTAAGTAAATGTTTTCGGGAAAAACAGAGAATCTTTCTATTGCCATTGAATCAAGAAAAATTACAAATTCTAAAAATTTCTCTTTTTCGGTTTGAGTACAATGAAAAGAAATAAAAAGAAACAGAAATAGAGGGCTTATAGATCGTCACTCTTCTTTTACAAAAGATTGTGGAATTTGAGGCAGTTATAGGGATTGGTTCTTTCCCCGTTGACGATCTGACGTCGATGGTTGGAGGCGAGCTCATTCTTCATCTCTGCTGATTCTTTGAGGAATCACGAACTCTTACGCGGGAGAGAGATCGGCCAAAAGTCCTCCTCTATTCTTCTTCAAAGGTATTTATAGGCTCCCGATTGTTGAGCCAGTTACCACGTAGATAAAATCGACAAGGTGTAATCTTGAGGAGATATTTCCATGTAGATAGGAACAAAATCTGATTTTCTTGTAGATAGAATCAAAATCTCTTTATAATCTTGATGAGATATTCGAATCTTCTCTTGATTTGATTTGCTCTAGATTCATTGAATCAGATTATGTTTCTGCATCCAAAATCAATTAAACTCTAATTAGAATTCGTTTATAATTTGTAAAATTACCAAACTCAAACAAAATTTATATAGACCTCTTCATCCAAAAATTAATTAGACTCTAATTAGAATTTGTGTCTTATTTGAATTTGTAAAATATACAAAATAATTTCGGAGAATTGAAATTAAGTGCGCGAGGCGAAAATTCACTACGTGCGAAGCTGGTGTCAGCCTCGTAGCGCGAGGCCAGTCCAGCCTCGCGGCGTGATGCCGGTGCAGCCTCGCGGCCCCGAGGCTAGCCGCGAGGCTGCACAAGTCTTGCGCCACGAGGCTAACACTGACCTCGCGGATGCAAGGCTGGTCCCCTTGCCAAACGTTCCTTCTTCCCTTACCTTAGTGACTATGGGTTTATTGATATCCCCCAATATGATAAGACTGGTCGAGAATTTTAGTTTTCTCTTTTTCCCTTACCTCAAGGGCATTGGGCTATCCGCACATTTTTTTTTCTTATCATAATAGGTTGGCGAGAATTTTGACTTCCTCTTCTCTTTGCCATGCTGGGATTGAGCGGTTTATATTTTTACCCCAGTATGAGAAGTTATCGAGAATTTAATTTCCTCTCCCTTTTACCTTTGTGGCTATGGGTTGTTCATGTTTTTATTTCAGCATGAGAAGTTATTGAGAATTTGAATTTCTCTACCCTTTACTTTTGAAGCATTGGGTTATGAGTATCCTGAGGATAATATTATGACAAGTTTGTCATAGGATTTTTAGCAAATTTCCAGTTATAAACGGATTTGGCGTGCCTTTACCAATCGTCGTTTGCGTTGGGCTGGCCAGATTATTTCCCTAAGTATGATGAGTTGTCGAGAGTTTTGTTTGGACTTAAATGCCAAACGTCCTCTCTTCCCTCTGCCTTCTTGGCGTCGGGCGATTAGTTTTATACTCTTACCCTAGTATGATAGGGTGGCGAGAAATGGTCGATTTCTCTTCCCTTTGTTTTTGATAGCATTGCGCAGTTGTTGTTTATTAGCCTTTCCTTCTTCTTTTTTTTTAAGGCAGCTAGATATAGTATTTCTTCAAGAATTTACCGTTGATAGGCATTATCATCCTGTCGCCTTCTTGATTGATCAGGCAATAGGCTCCATTTGAGTAGACAGTTTCTACTATAAAATATCCTTCCCACTTACGTTCGAATTTTCTCTTAGTCTTGTGGATCAGGATCAATGATCTTTTGACAACTAAGACCAAGTTTTCTTTTTTTAAAGTTCTTCGTTTAACTTTCTTATTAAACGCCTTTGAGATGCGCGCTTGGTACAACTCAATTTGTTGCTTTATATTTAGACGTTTCTCGTCTAGGGCTTCTAATTCTTGGAGCCATTTTTGATGTTTTTCTTCAGTCGTCATCTTTGTAGCTCATGCTACCCGCAGGGATGGGATTTGGATCTCCAATGGCAATACTGCTTCACAACCATATACTCAAGAGAAGGGCATAGTTTTGTTGGAGTTCGCATTGTCGTACGATAAGCCCACAAACACTCGCGTAGCTTCTTATCCCAATCACGGCGACTCGAAGAAACAAACTTTTATAGAAACTTCACAATAGTCTTGTTGAAAGCTTCAGCTTATCTGTTCGTTGCCGGATTACAAGGCATTGAAACCACATCTTGAATTCCAAACTTGCCGTAGAATTTTACGAAGCATTGACTAATGAATTAAGGCCCATTGTCGTGGATGATCTATCGGGGCACACCGAAGCAGTAAATAACGTGTTATTTGATAAATTTAACCATGTCCAATGTCTTTACTTCCCTCATGAGGACAGCTTTTGCCAACTTGAAGAAATAGTCGGTTATCGCCAATATGAGTTGATGTCTTTTGAAGGATGGCAGAATGATTGGCCCAACAACATCTATTCCCCATGCCTCAAACGGCCAATTGGAAGTTGACGTATACAAGTACTCTGGAGGTTGGTGTATGAAATTAGTATGGACCTGACAAGTATGGCAACGCTTTGCATATACTACTGCGTCTTTGATCATCTTGGGCTAGAACTATCCTAATCTTCTAATGTGGTTCCAGAGTTTTGCTGCAGGCTGGTAGGCCCTGCATATCCCGTCATGGGTTTCTTTAACAACTTTTTGAGCTTCACTTTTCAATAAGCAAGAAAGTAGGATGCTGTCATGAGATCTTTGATACAGAGTCTAGAGCATGGCGTTGTAATAAAATTTTGTGGCCTTGTTTCTTATGTAAGTGGCTTCTTTAGGGTTCTCAGGGAGGATGCCATGTAATGTATAGTCCACAAATGGAAAATATCAGTCTCGCGGCTCAAACTTTATTCCAACTTGATTCGCTTCATCTACTTCTATGATTGCTTCTGGGTGTAGGAGTTTGCGACTACCAATGGTAACATGCTAACATGCTTAGTTGACATGTTTGGTACAACGAGGGTCGCAGCCAACGACGCAAGGGCGTCGGCGCATGTGTTCTCATATCTTGGCACATGGTCGATATAAAATTCTTCGAACTTGTTTGTGAGTCGCATTGCTGTTTGATGATATGGTATGAGGACTTCGTGCTTTACATCATATTCTCCGGTTATCTGGTTAACGACTAGTTTTGAATGGTCATATGCTTCTAGATGCCTCACCCCCAGTTGCCAAGATATCTGGAGGCTAGTGATAAGGGCATTGTACTCTGCTATATTATTTGCGCAGGGTCTGGTTAATGAGTACCCTTGAGGTATTACGTGTTTGTGGAGAGGTACTAGGACGACCCTCACACCGGCAACATCTCTTCTTGTTGCCCCCATCAAAGAACAGTTGCCACATCTATTTTTCTAAGACTTCATTAATTTTCTTAGCTTCATCTGGGATGTCAGTTTGAAGTTTAGAGTTTTTTGAAACTGAGTGCTCGGCAAGAAAGTCTGCTATAGTCTGGCCTTTCACTTTCTGAGGCACGAAATACATGTCGTAGGGAGACAATAATAATGCCCAATTGGTGAGGTAGCCATTTAATAATCATGGCTTAGTCATGAGCAATTTCAACAGGTTTACTCGAGAAATGATATGTATCGTCTGGCCGACTGGTAGTGTCACATTTTTTGAACCGTGAACACTAGCGCTAAGCATTCTTTTTTGATTGGGTTGTACCGATGTTCTGCCCCAATTATTATCCGGCTCAAATAGTAAATTGTCTGCTTTTAGTCTTGATCATTATGTTGAGCCAATAGAGCCCTTAGGGTGTAGTCTATTGCTCGCATATATATCAGAAAAGACTTTCCTGAAACAAGTGTCATTAACACAGGCGATTTTGTGAGGTAATCTTTAATGTCCTCAAAAGCTTGTTGATAATCTTCATTCCAGACGTATGAGACTCCTTTTTTCATTAACTTCGAGAATGGCTAGCACCTTCCTTACTGATTTGCTATAAACCGTCGGATATATGCCATCTTGCCTTGCAGCCCCCTAAGTTCCCTCAAGTTTCATGGTGGCTGCATTTCTTTTATCGCTTTGATCTTATCAGGATCAAGGTGGATCCCTCTTGAAGTTCCACAAATCTCAAGAACTTCTTGCTTGATTCTCCGAGAAAGGACTTGGTAGGGTTCATCTTCAGTTGATACTTTCTCCTGATATCGAATATCACTCTCAAGTCTTACATATGATCTTCTTTCTTTTTACTCTTAATGGCGACGTCATCTACATAACACTCAATGGTTTTACGTAGGTACTCTTGAAAGATGACACTCATAGCTCGTTGGTAAGTAGCACCAGTATTCTTTAATCCAAAGTGCATTACTGTGTTGCAGTATATTCAGAGTGGTGTTCTAAAAGTCGTGTGTTTCACGTCTTCTAGATACATTTTGATCTGGTTGTATCCTAAAAAACCATCCATGAAGGACATACACTCAAATCCGCACGTGTTATCAGTCATGACATCCATGATAGGGAGCCAGAATTTATCTATTGGACATGCAGTATTAAGATCTCGGAAGTCTATGCATATATTTATCTTGTCGTTCTTCTTGGGCACCGGCACAATATTTGCTACCCAGTCAGGGTGTTGCTCTTCGCGGATGAATCCTGAGTCTATTAGTTTCTTTACTTCATACTCTATGGCTTCCATCAATTTGGACTTGAAACGCCTTTGTTGTTGCTTTACAGGTTTAGCATCCGGCTTAATGTTAAGTCGGTGCATGGCAACTTGTGGGTCCAAGCCGGACATGTCTTCGTAGCTCCATGCGAAGACATTAATGTAATCTCTTTTGAGAGATACGAGATCTTCTTTCTCATGAGGAGTGAGACTCTCGCTTGTAAAGATGGGTTTTGGATTTTCTTTAGTCTCCATATTGACTTGAACCACTTGGTTTTCAGTTGGCAGTTCTTACTGCTCAAATCTGATATCCCATTAGATATCCATGTGTTGTGCCCAGGCATCCTCTGGTTCTTCATGGCTTACTGAAACTATGTTCGCAGCAAAGGCTTTGAATATTACACTTGTACCGACATCTGAATCCCACTCTACTATTCCTTTAGGATTTTCTGATTCAACTGAGTCTATATACTCTCTTCTCAAGGATTCGAAAGTAGTAATATATCCCAACCCCCTACAGGTTTTATAATAATAATCGAAATTCTTTCCTCGTGGAACAAACGAACACAAAAGGCTTCTTCGTCCTCTTCCGAAGTTTAATCTATGTTTGCGATTGAAATTGTAACACATTTTCTTCATCATTCGATGGAAAACTAATTCATAATGGCCAAATTAAGGTGCCGTTTGATCATCGCTTTCACTATTTATGGTAAGCTTGGGTCACGATTCAACTCGCTCGAATATTATGGGCTGTTGATCTGGCCATCGAGCGGGCACCTCAAAAGTAGCCCCGTCTGCATTATGAATTTTGGTCTGGCCAGCAAACGACGGCCGTATTGGCAGATAGAATGCCGCTAGAGCCTCCCATTTGGATATGCTACTTACTTTCGTGCTTGTACAAGACAGGGTAGAGTCCGACGCAATAGCAAGAACATAAGCAAAACCTATGTTTTCATTAATAACCACTTGTCCGCCTTATCAGCAGTGTTGGTTACATCAAAATCATTAATATTGATTATAAAAGGATTTATCTCGAACTCACAATTTTTTTCATCTGCTGGCTCTGACTCAGTGTCTGCTTCGTTGCCGCTGTCGTAATCCCCTTTGGCATTCTTTGCTGATTCTGCGGATGCCTCTACTATATCTCTATACAGTATGGTATCCGTGAAGTAATTCTCCACTCCCTTAAAAGACTGCTCGTCAGTGATCAGTGTGTGGACTGCTCCTTGATCATCATAATATTTCATATATTGGTGGAGAGTAGAGGGTACCACCAAGTTGGAGTGAATCTAGGGACACCCTATTGTAGAAAGTGTCAGTGTCGATGATATTATATGTTGCCTCAGATTTCAGACTTCCAATCTGGAAGAGAAATCGGATTTTTCCCAAGCGATGGCTTCCATTGGAGTTAAAACCAAAGATAGAGGTGTTGGTGGGTGTCAGTCGGCTAACTGAGATCCCAAGCATCTGCATCAATCTCCTTGGGATGATACTTAAGGCGGACCCCGGGTTTATGAGAATTCAGTCTATTTTAAGAGAACCCATGTATCCCATATAATCAAGGGTCTGTTATGATTAAAGTTTTTGACGTGCATGTCATCTAGCGAGAAGGTAATGCATGAAACTTGCCTCGTCACTTGGTTGCAGTGAGGGCAATGTTCCTCTGCGTCCACAGACGGCTCTACAATTTGAGCCAAAAAAGTTTCGGAGTCAGCTAGAACTTCCCTCAATGCATCTCTGGTTGTCTTGGATACTCGCAACAACTCATAAAGAGTTATGCGGCTCGGGATGTTGGCTAGCTGATCAAGCACATCAAACTTAAATGGCGCACCAGCTGCCTCACTATCCTTCCTTGTCCCCTTCTAGAAGTGGAGTTCCTTCTGCTTGGAGGGTAACTCTTCATTCATCGCGGTGGATTCGTCAGGCCGTGCTTTGGAGTAATATTTGAAATAGCTACTGTCCGATCAAGTTCCTGACAAGCCTACCTCATCATGATGAGTGGACAAAGCTGGTGCCTCCGTCTCGGAGTCGGTTAGTATACTTGCCTCATCATGGTCTTCCTCGATGATTGCAGAAACCACGAGGCAAGTTTTTCATTTACTCAGCTTCTGTTTATTTGATGAGGACAATTGCTTATCGTTCAAAAGATCGGGATGTACCCATATAATTTCACCTTTCTTCGTGGTGACTTGAGAGAGTCAATTTTCCTTCATGTTATGCGGGTCATGATTAACCAGTACCATCTTTCCAGCAGGCACCGGTGACACTCCTACGGAAAACTCATTAGTTCCAACCATTAGAGTGACCGCGTTATCCGTCACCATTTTTTGCTCTAACTTTAGTGTGATTACTTTGGCTTCAATTAGTGCTTGGATCTTTATTTTTAATATATAACAATCCTTCATAGCATGCCCCAACTTCTGATGATAGAGGCAGTACTTGGGGTTGTTGGTCTTTCCCGTTTCCTCCGACCTCAGATTGGAGAGAAACTGGAGCATTCCTTTCCTTTTGAGCAAATTGAACAGCATCACTGTTTGCTTGTTTTTGAAGTCGTAGATAGGTGTGGGGTACTGCTTGGATACAACTTTCTCTTTCTGATCTTTGAGCTTCTGTTGCGGAGGCATTTTTGCGGCCATAGCCTCTTTTCCTTTTGATCGAAAGTTTTGAGAACATTATCATCCTGCCAGGGCATTTCTTGTGGAGCGTTGTTCTCCCAAGCAGTGGATGAGATTCTCAGCAAGTTCGCCTTACTTAACTAGCTCTTTCCAGCTCTTAAAATCAACCACTCCCATTTTGACGAATATCTCGGTCTGCAGGTCGTGGTTTTAAGTCTCCACCAATGTTTCCTGCAACATGCCATGCAGGCATCGCATTAACATCTCGTGGAAATGCTCAGTGAAGTTTTTGACCGTCTCATCCTCTTTTTGCTTATTTGCCAATAGAGAGTGAATGGATACTTCGGCGTAATCTTCGAAGAAGCTAGTTAGGAACTCTCTCTCCATATCAGACTAGGCGTTGATGGTTCCCGGGAAGAACTGCATAAATCAAGTGAATGCAGGCCCTCGCAGGGTACTCGCAAAAAATTTTGTCATCACTGGGTCATTACCCATGAAATGGCCGGTCTATGAAAAAAAATAGTACATATGTTAATTCGGAAATCCCTTCCCATCATATAACTCTAACTTGAGAAGTTTGTATTTTGCCAGAAATGGGGCAGACTCCCACTCTATCGAGTAGGGTTTTATAATCCCTCTTTCTTGCAATTCTTTGCGGTGCATCAAGATTTCTATATGGCTTTGAAGCTTCGCCATTCTTTTGGTGTGAGGATCAATAAAGTATTGTTCCTCACTGTCTTTTTCCCCAGTGTCTTAGTTAGGTTTGGTTTCATCCTTCTTAGTCTTGTCATGGTTGGATTCAGTTTCATCTTTCGCTTTGTTAGTTTTATCAGAAGAGGAATAACCCCCTACACCGTTTTCTATGTTCTTCTAATTGTTTTTTAGGACCTTCGCAAGCATCGCTTTGAGATCTTCGATGCTTTTTTGTTGCTCCTGGATGAGGCGTTCTTGTACCTCAATTCTCTGTCTCATCTCGGCGATGGCTCAGCCATATGAACTGTCCCCCTACCGAATTGAGAAGAAGCATACAACCTCGGCATTGCTATGGCTGAGTGATGAGATCCATATATTACATATTTATAACCTTCATATTACCTATTTTTGTATATAAATAATGCTACTCGGGTATTGTTAGTGAATTTTTTAGCAATTTTATTCGTACAAGGAGATGACATGAAATCAAAGTTGGAATAGGAAATCAAAGTCCGAAAAGTTTCTAAAGTGGGTAAGACTACGCGATTACGATGCTGCAGAGACTAAACGTCGAATACAGTCAGTAAAATTAAACGTACAAGACAGGATTTTCATGCGAAAAAAATTTCAAGAATTTTTCCAATATATTTACCGCTAAATAGCGGTAATTACCGCTAATAGGCGGCCAAATAGTGGACTGACATGTGAAGTTTTCTCCCAAGGCTTCGTTATAATCTTATAGTTTCACAATTGTATTAGAATTGGGTTTGGATTTTCGAAGTCTATATATTGGCTGTATCCTTGTATTCTAGGGTTTTATGTAGTAGTTAATGTAGATTAGGATTTATTTTGTACTCGTATTTCATTAATAAAATTAAGATTTTGCTGAAAGGGTGGCGACCACAATACCGTGCTCCAGAGGTAAGCCATTACTTTCTAATCTTTATTTGCTTTTTAGATAGATTTAATTATTTTCTAGTATAGATTTATTTGCTTTCTAGATTAGATTTTATTGCTTTCTAGAATCATGTGTCGCTAATTAGTTTAGCTCTAGGATGTAGATGAAGCTAGGATCTACCATGTAATTGCTCTCTAGTATTTTCTTCTTAAATAAAATAATAAAGACATGATTTTTGTATAAAAAAAATTAAAATACAAGAACTCGAAGATTAGGACTTTGACATGTTATACTTGAATTAGGTTTCTTGATAGCCTATGCTTAGTTAGGGTATGGGGTTGTTGATTTTATCTTTTTCATTGAATCATCTAATGATTTAGTTTATTTTTATGAAAAGTAAGTATCTTTAATGAGTTATACTTGCACACCACTTGATAGCTCATTCTTAGGGCACTCTAAATAAAGATTAAACTAAAAGATCACATTTTTATGAAAGAAGAAGATAATAGAAGTAAATACATACTTGAAAACTAGTGGATTCTAGATCCTAGGCTAATTAAAATAACCAAACTTCAACCTACAAACTCTTAGTTAATCCAGTAAAATTAAAGAAATAGTAAGGATTGCAAAACACCTGAGATTTCTGTGGGACGACGGTGTTTTTCTTGCTTTTTCTAACATTTTACGGGTTAACAGTGTGTGTTGAGTGTGTAAGGAACAGTAATTGCAGATACAGAAAGATAAAAAGGATTAGAAGAGCCTCTGAACTAAGCAGTAGAAACCAGAGAGTCAAACCCTCTGGTTTAGCCGCTATTTAGCGGCCCAAACCACCAATTGGCGGCAAGTAAAGGTGATTCTGAACTCAAATTTCCTCTTGTTCTGTGATTTGGTTCCCTGGTTCTGTAAAAAAATTCAAAAAAAAACAATCAATCTTTTTTTTTATTTTCTTTTCCTTCTCTCTCCCTCTCCACCTTTTTCAAAAAAAAATTAATTAAAAAAAATATTTCAAAATCAAACTGGTTGCTATCATTATCATGATCCATATCATAATTATTATCAGTGTCCATAGATAGGAAGTTCGCTAGGATTAGGTCATAATCAAATTCACAACACATATAATGAACCTACGAGCGCTTCTTATACACAAAATTACAATTATGAATGGATGAATAATTCTAATTTTTCATATAATCAAGAGCCATACCAAGAGAGTCCTCCATCTGATCCTTTCTTTATGGACTATTCATCTTCATGTTCTACATTTAATCATAAACAAGATATTCAATTAAACATGTTAGATGAAATATTAAAAAGATTAGAAGCGAGGTATGCATGTCATGAGAATCTACCTCCAACCACTTCATATCTGTCATCAAATATGCACATGGATCCATCATATCATTCTTCAAATTTCACTCATGATCTCAAGATGCAATTATTTGAGAAAAATAAGGAAAATTATGATCATGAGTCTGAAGAACGAAGACGTAAAATAGAGGAAGATATGGAAGCCTTGCTAAAATCATCATCTCAAAAATCATCCTCTCAAATTGAATCTTGTATGGAAGATCTTCTTAAAGCGATTTCTCAAGCTAAACTTTTTGTAGATCAACCATCTAATAGTTTGAACATATCTGACTCTAACGAGTAATCACTCCAGTCATCTTCTGAAGTAGATATGATTCAAAATGAATTAAATAATTTTGTGCATAATGAGTCTATAATTCAATATTGTGATCAACCTATTTTAGACCAATATGACAATAATTATGAAGAAATCAGTGATAAAGAAAATATTTTGCTTGATGATTTACCTCATGGTGAGCTTGCTAGTGACACATTATCATTTGATTCCTTTGATGAAAATTGTGAAGAAATTTGTGAAGAAGAATTTTTATCCCTTCATAATAATTTGATAGTCTGACTAACGATAAGTCCACTAGTATGGCATTTTCTTTTGAGAATCTTGATGACAGGTTTGAAGAAAATTTACATGACGAGCCCAGAACATTAGAAAAATGGAAAGAATATCAAAAAGAAGAGGTCATGATACCCGATGATTTGAAAGAGCCCTCCAAAATCGAGCTCATGATTCCACAACACCAAAGTGAGTATGTTATTACATAAGTTGATAAAACAAAAATACTTACTAATATGAAAAATGCTCGTGGATAGAATATGAATGATGGTAAAGGTACGCTTTCCAACCTCAAAATTTTACTATTGAATAAAAGAAAGAATGGTAGAAATAAATTAAGAAAAATAAAAAATAAGATGGAGAGATTAAATGCAAAACTGACAAAAAGGCTAAGTTCATCCATATCAAAACGTAAAAGGACACATTATGAGAGTGGATAGCGATCAAGAGGTCGTAGCCGTTTGAATTTTATAATTAGTGTATAATATTTGTATAATAGTTTTCTTTTTTATTTTACCACCCTTGGTTTGTATATGAGGGCATACACAAGTTTAGGTGTGGGGGAGTAGATTAGGAGATTTTTATTTCTTAGGATTTTATTTTTATTTTTAGGATTGTTTTTTAGATTTTTGGGTTTCTTTATTTTACACTTTGGGTAGCTTTTAGGGTAACTAACTGGAAAAAAATAATTTAAAAAACTGAAAAAAACTAAAAAAAAATGAAAAAAATTGAAAAATAATCTATGTATTTTTATCAATGATCAACCTAATTACAGATAAAGGAACAAATTTTGATTTAAAATTGAATAGGAGAGTAGATTGGATGATACACTTTGAATTTTATGAAAAATATCAAAATACGAAAAATAAATATTGCTAACAGTAGTTTTAAGGCAAGTATACATCTATTTTTTACTTCACAATAGTTTATTAGGTTAAGGACAAAGATGATAACGATTGAGTAAGTTTTCTCTCTCTAAACAAAAAAAGAGAAAAAAATAGAAAAAAGGGAAAAAAAAGTGAGAATAAAATAATGGGGTGAGCCTGGTATTAAGGCAATAGTTTCGAGAGTGATAAAATAATGAGGTGCGCCTGGTATTAAGGCAATAGCTTCAAGAGTGAAAAAAAAAGAGTATGATTTGAGTAATCGGGTACTTTGTGCCTAAGTAAGCGTAAATATTCGTATGAAAGGTGAAATATTCTAGAAAAAGGAAAAGAAAAAGAAAAGAGTATGAACCGAGTAATCGGATATGTTGCGCCTAAGCAAGCATGAATATTTGCATGAAAGGTGAAATATTCTTAAAAAAAAGAAAAAAAGAAAAAAAAAGAAAAAAAATTGTTATGAGAAAGGAGATGAATCATGAGTTAGAGTTTGATTCCAAGGCCGAAATAAACTATCACACGTGCACGTAGTTGTATAGGAGCCAATGAAATTTTAAATAGGATTGAAAGATAGGATTTAAATTTTTAATTAAAATGATAAGTGTATCTGATATGACGCTTGATTTGAAAATTGATAATCTAAATGTGTTCTTGAATTTGTATATTAGTGAGATTAATTGATGAAAATATCATAAAAAAAGATTTTTCTTTCCTTTGTATAAAATTTCTATTTTTCTTGATTTTCGGTTATCCTTATTTTTCTTTTCTTTATTCCTTAATCTATTTTCTTTTTGAATTTTGTGGGTATATTCACTGTAAACCCTCACGAGACACAACTCGTCTACTAGGGCAACCTAGAGGTTTAAAGGCTTGTTGCATGTGCTAAGTGCAATCGCAATTCATGCGAAAGTGAGTTAGGATTTTTATTTTTCTTTTAGATTTAGGTTTTGCTCAGGACTAGCAAAAGATAGGTGTGGAGGTGTAATTAGTGCCATATATTGCATATTTATAGCCTTCATATTACCTACTTTTGTATATAAATAATGCTACTCGGGTATTGTTAGTGTGTTTTTCAGGAATTTTATTCGTACAAGGAGATGGCATGAAATCAGAGTTGGAATAGGAAATCAAAGTCCGAAAAGTTTCTAAAGTGGGCAAGACTACGAGATTACGATGCTGTAGAGACTAAAAGTCGAGTATAGTGAGGAAAATTAAACGTACAGGACAAGATTTTCACGTAAAAAAACTTTCAAGAATTTTTCCAATACTTTTACCGCTAAATAGCGGTAATTACCGCTAATTGGCGGCCCAATAGTGGACTGACACGTCAGTTTTCTCCCACAACTTCGTTATAATCTTGTAGTTTCATGATTGTATTAGAATTGGGTTTGGATTTCCGAAGCCTATATATTGGCTGTATCTTTGTATTCTAGGGTTTTATGCAGTAGTTAATGTAGATTAGGATTTATTTTGTACTCGTATTTCATTAATAAAATTAAGGTTTTGCTGAAGGGGTGGCGGCCACAATACCGTGCTTCAGAGGTAAGCCATTACTTTTCTAATCTTTATTTGCTTTTTAGAAAGATTTAATTGCTTTCTAGTATAGATTTATTTGCTTTTTTTATTAGATTTTATTGCTTTCTAGAATCATGTGTAGCTAATTAGTTTAGTTTTAGGATGTAGATGAAGTTAGGATCCACCATGTAATTTCTCTTTAGTATTTTCTTCTTAAATAAAATAATAAAGACATGATTTTTCTATAAAAAAAGATTAAAATACAAGAACTCAAAGATTAGGACTTTGATAGGTTACACTTGAATTAGGTTTCTTGATAGCCTATGCTTAGTTAGGATTTGGGGTTGTTGATTTTATCTTTTTCATTGAATTATCTAATGATTTAGTTTATTTTTATGAAAAATAGTATATTTGATGAGTTATGCTTGCACACCACTTGATAGCTCATGTTTAGGGCACTTTAAATAAAAATTAAACTAAAAAATCACCTTTTTATGAAAGAAGAAGATAATAGAAATAAATACATAGTTGGAAACTAGTGGATTCTAGATCCTAGGTTAATTAGAACAACCAAAGTTCAACCTAGAAACTCTTAGTTAATCCAATAAAATTAAAGAAATAGTAAGGATCGCAAAACACCTGAGATCTCTGTGGGACGACCTGTACAGCGCTACACTGACACTGTGCGTTTGCAGTAATTTATCACATCACTGAGTGATCGCTAAGCTTGTCATATTCCTCATCAAAGCCCCCAACCAATTTTTTGTAATTGCGAGGAGCTATCACACCTATCTTGAGGCATGTGTGATGATAGGTCCTCTCTGTCTCGATGTCAGAGACATACCATTCTGCGACTAGCTGCTTACCTTTATTCACCATATTTGATGTGAAAATGGACAATGCTTAGTCTGAGTCTGAGTCTCGTTTCTGTAGTCGTCTTTTTTTCGGAATGCAAGATTTTGGTGCTGACAGCCGACTGAACACCAATGTCCTCGGGGCTTCACAGCGACAATGAGTCAAAACTGGGGCAATTAATTTTTTACAGCAACATGTTTGATGGGGCTGTGTGGCTTCCCTTTTGTTCGTAAGATAACTTCGTAAATCCAGAGTCTTCTCATGGTGCTGATATAACCGTCATTTGCGGGCGCGGCTCGCTTCTTGTGTGAGCTTTATTTGTCCAAACAGATGTCTTTGAGAAGTCATGGAAGTTATACTTGTCAACCCTCAGATTAGTTCTATGTGCAGCATTAGTTTTGATATGTTTTGCATGAATCTGCTGAGTAGCTTTGCATTCTTCTATTCTTATGTGAGGTTGAGACTTAACTCTAGCCTCACACACTGGAATATCCTCGCGTGCTACATGAGCCTCGCACACTGGATGAGCTTGGCATACTGATCTAGCCTCTCACACTGGCTTAGTTGAACTAGCCTCGCGTGCTGGCTTAAACTTAGTTTGGTTTTTAAGTTTACCTATATCAGACTAGCATCTAGTTTTGTTCATACCAGGTTGATATGTGCTAGGCTGGCGAGACTAAGAAGTGCCAAGTTAGCGGAGCTAAGAAGCACCAGGTTGGCAGAGCTGAGAAGCACCAGGTTGGCAGGGCTGAGAAGTGCTAGGTTGGCCGGGTTAAGCAGCACCAAGTTGGTGGGGCTGATTTTCGCTAGGTTGGCGGGGTTGATTTTCGCCAAGGTGATTAGCACCAGGTTGACAGAGCTAATTTTTGCCAGGTTGGCAGGGTTGAGGAGCGTCAGGTTGGCGGGGTTGAGGAGCGTCAGGGTAGCGGGGCTGATTCTCACTAGGTTGGTGGGGCTGATTTTTTCCAAGTTGATTAGCACCGGATTGGCGGAGCTGATTTTCACCAAGTTGGCAGAGCTGATTTTTACATGTTGGTGAGGCTGATTTTTGCCAAGTTGATTAGCACCGGATTGGCATGGCTGATTTTCGCTAGGTTGGCGGGCTAATTTTTGCCAAGTTGATTCGGCCGATCTTCGCGAGATTGGCAGGGCTAATCTTCACCAAGTTGATTAGCACTGGATTGGCGGGGCCGATTTTTGCCAGGTTGGCGAGGCTGATTTCGTACCTGGTGTGCAAAATATGCTCTAAGTGCTCTACAGCATACCCTTCGGTTCCGATTGCAGATTTGGGTCTGTCTTTGTACCGCGATGGGTTCTCCTTTGGCATCATATGCAGCGAGTTCTGATGGACCAACATTTTAAAATCCAAGTGGCTGTTGATGAATCAATGCCTCCTTATCATCCAAAACTATCAGATCATCTTTTTGTTTAGGTGATGTTGAACGCCTTGCATCGACCTCGATCTCGATCACCAACTTCTCAATCGTTTCTCCAATTTCGTTGACATAAGATTGGACCACCATCTCCTCTTTAGTATAAGAGATTACTCCCACAATGGCCGCCAGACTGTTTTAAAAAAAAAAAGATCTTTCCATTGCCATTGAATTAAGAAAAATTACAAATTATAAAAATTTCTCTTTTTTGTTTTGATTACAATGAAAAGAAATTAAAAAAAAAACAGACAGAGATGACTTATAGATCGTCACTTTCTTTTTACAAAAGATCATGGGATTCGACGCAGCATTGGGATCGATCCTTTCCCCGTTGACGATCTGACGTCGACGGTTGGAGGCGAGCTCATTCTTCTTCTCTGCTGATTCTTGGAGGAAGCACGAACTCTTGTGCGGGAGAGAGATCTGGCCAAAGGTTTTCCTCTATTTTTCTTCAAGGGTATTTATAGGCTTCCGATTGTTGAGTTGGTTTCCATATAGATAAAATCGAGAATGTGTAATCTTGATGAGATGTTTCCATGTAGATATGAACAAGATCTGGTTTTCTTGTAGATAGAATTGAAATCTCTTTGTAATCTTAATGAGATATTCGAATCTTCTCTTGATTTGATTTGCTCCAGATTTATTGAATCGGGTCCTATTTCTGCACCCAAAATCAATTAAAATCAAATTAGAATTTGATTATAATTTATAAATATACCAAACTCAAGCAAAATTAATTTAGAACTCTTTATCCAAAAAATTAATTAGACTCTAATTAGAATTTGGGTCTTATTTGAATTTATAAAATATACAACATAAGTTTGAAAATTGTAAATTAAGTGCTCTAGACGGAAATTCACTGCGCGCGAGGCCGAGCGACCGAAGGCTGCCCAGCCTCATGGCCACGAGGCTTGTGCAGCCTCGTAGCGCAAGACTAGTGCAGCCTCGCGGCCACGAGGCTGGTATCAGCCTCGCGGCCATGAGACTGGTATCAGCCTCGCGGCAATCGTTTTTTTTGAACATGGATTATGACTTGGTTTTGTATTCCTACTCGGACTCGGATTCATGCAGGGATAATTTTCTCGTTGTACATGATTACTCGGATTCTTACTCGGACTCGGATTCGTGCAGAGATAATTTTTCTCGTTCTACATTATACAATTATTAATTTTATGCTAACAAGATTGTTTGTGTAAAATTTGCCTATGTTACGGGAGCTTCTAAAGGAGCACATCTTTTTTTCATAGTGAGCCCACTTACTAACTTTCTGAGCTGAAATTCAGGACTAAAATTTTACTGTAAAGTGGGCTCACTAGGAAAAGTGGTGTACTCCTTTGGAAACTCCCTAAGTTACTAAGGACAGAACAAGCAAAATTTAATTGATGGACAATTTAAAGAGAGTATGCAATCAAGCGTTCAACGAGGCTCAAAAGAGATAGATCTGGGGCATGCGCCCCCTGGAAGATAGTGTTACAATGGCGAGTTTTTATTGGAAAGCAATAGGATTATAGCCTTCCAATGGTATAGTCACGGTTATTTCCCTGTCAAACACTCATACGATTCCATCTTTGCCTAAGCTTATATAGCCGACAACAAAAGGTCTTCTCATTCCTGTCTCCCATTCAGAATTGGAAAAGACAAGAGAAGAAAGCATTTCGAGTGTGACTATGGCTAACTATAGAGAGTTGCTAGATGTGCCACAGCTTTTTCTTAGTGAGCCCCATGATTTAATTACAAGTTTGCCATAAAAGTTTTGGGACCAAAAAACTCCTTCACCTCCACTGCCGCCACAGCGGCAGCAACAGACTCGTCGCCGCAGCAATATGGCGGCGGTGGCAGCAGGCAACAGATGCCGCTATTGCGGCTGCTGCTACCATGGCCGCCACTACAGCAGCAGGAGGCAACTACGGTATCCAAAAAGCTTATTGCCACAAGAAGGCTTGTGTTTCTCTAATGGGAAGAAGATACTTTGTCATCATTATCATTTGCACTTTTGCTTGATCTTGTTGTGTTATTGTGGATTGGAAAGTGTGATGGATCTCGGCCTCCTCCTAGGGTCTTCTTGGTTCTTTCATCTCGGGGTAGTTCGCCCCCAAATAGATTGGCTCTCATGAATTACGCGGGTCATCTATGCTCTTTCGACAATGATTATATCAAAATTGAACTTGGGTAATTAGGGCACCTGAGTTTTCTTCGGGTATGGCATTTGCCACTTGTTCTGGATCATCTCATTGATTTTGCAGACTCTTGAATGCTTGTTTGCCATGAATGACAAATATCTTTTCCCACATATGATGCTAGATGTTTATGCTAAAATCTATCTAAGTTGCTATAACAAATCAAACACAAAGTTAATTGATACACAATTCAGAAACATAGTATGCAAATGAGAATTTAATAAGGTTAAGCCAAAATATCTTCAGACCTACATCCTCGGGGAGTAAGTGCCACGATAGCAAATTCTTTATTGGAGAAAAATATGATATTTTAATGGTGTACTCTTTATTATTTCTCTCAAGATTACATGTTTCTAGTTTTTTTTTTTTAATTGAGAAAGAATCGTCCCTTTTTCCAAAGAAAGAGGTACTTATAGTTGAGGTTTTATTAGAGAATAGAAAGTATAGCTGATCTTGGATACATTAATTTTCCTGTTTCAGGATAATTTTAGTTGCAATAAATACAACATGGGTACCCTATTGGAATTGCCATTTTCAATGTTATTTTGACTTTGGATACATTGAAAATGCCTTTTAAATGTTATTTTGACACTGTATCTTTTAGAAGGATCATAATAGCATCATATACCCCCTTCAAAGGGGGCTTGGACTTGTAGCAATTAACTAGGGATGAAAATGAACGGATTCATGTGCCGTTTTTGACCAGCAGTACTTAAATTTTTTTAACTAGAAAAATAAAAGTTTCATTTTTAATTCAAAATTTTTTAACAAAACAGACCAAAACTTGCCAACAAAACAGACCAAAACTTGCCCATAAAACGCACCCATTATCATCCCTACAGTTAACCAACCAGTTTTATGACAATCCAGCTGAAGATCAACCATTAAATAACAAAAATCATTGTAGCTTTGAGTCAAGTCCTACCATATTCTTCATCTCAAATATTGTACATTTTGATGGTACAAGAATAAACAAATGGACTTGGAGGTACCCAGAACATAATCAGATCCTGTGATTTTGACTAATTCATTTCAATAATAAATTGAGCCAATCACCATAGCAAACTCCAGTTCCACCTCAACAAGCAAACATCAGAGATTTTGCTATATAAACATCTCTAGATTCAATTGCTGTTGCATCCAACAAAATCCCACTTCAACATAAACAGCAGCAGCCAAAAAATAACTGAAGCCCACCCACAATCTCAGTATTTATAAAACACTACACCTCGAAGTTCCCACAGAGAAAGAACAGAAGAGAAACATAACATTAAACCACAGCATGCCCAATCTTATCTTAGAAGGACAAATCATAGCAGGCCAAACGGTTCGGGCAGCGGTTCGAAGCGGTGATCGAACACGGGGCTCTGGTCGGACTTGTCTTCGACACTGTGCAGCCAGTCCATGTTTTTGGAGTCTTCTTCTTTCAGCATGAAAGCATCATAGCGGGAGCTGCCATGGAGATCCAGCTCGGAGTCCCTTGTCGCTGGGGACTCCCTGTCTGGAGACTTGGATGCTGCTGCAAAGTCGCCGCTCTCTGAGGGTGCAATGCTAATGCTGCTCCTGCAGTCTGGAGAAATGGTTCCATTACAGCTGCCATTTTCAAACATGGCATCATCATGGCCAAGTGGAACAACGGGGTCTGACTTGCGAGCTGGTCGGCCCTTGGTTGCAGTGGAGCGGATGCTCTGAGGGAAGAGTGATGAGGCTCGAATGCCACCCATGCCTTGCCGAATGTCCTGTTGTAAGAAACAAATTAGCAAATTACTAACAAAATGTAGCTTGTCTCTCATCAGATGGACGGCAGATAGAACCTATCGTTCTTTCTAGGGGAGATGTGTACCATTTTCAAGTGTTCAGCCCCAAGAATACCTTTCTACAACATGTTTTGCATCAAACTTAGATTTCATTTTTCCAGTTAGGCTTCGTAGGATTTAAGCACCAGCTACTAGCATGTGGGTGGACGCACATATGCATCATTTGGGTCATTACTAGAGGAGAATGTGATGTATCCGGTATGTATTGAATACTTGTATACATATATGGTTAAAAATATCAGACACTTCCCAAAATTTATAATGTGCTAATGTGCCCTACATGCATCAGAGATGGTGACTTAGAAGCTAATATATTACGCATGAATAACAAGGTGCAATATTCAATTTCAGTAAAAGATGATTTTATGCAAATTACCTGATTTGAGTAATAGATGTGCTTATATAATTTACTTGCCCTCATAATAAAAGATCTAAGAGCATGTGATAATTGGGTAACAATGAATTTCGATAATGTAGAAGCTTACACAAAACTACAATGTTTTATCATTTTAGTTAACAAATTTGATGTGTCTATATCTACTACGTATCTATTTCTTAAAATTTAGGCCTTACTATATATGTATACGTGTATTATATTGGATTCAAGATTCTAAACATCAATATCAAGGTTGTATTGGATGGAAAATTTTCATAATGGATAGAGGATATTGGACAATATATAGGAGATACGTGATCATATCGAAAGTTCGTGAACATATATGTGTAAAATAGTTAACATCCATTCCATAGAGATTATTTAATGTCATCTATCCTGTATGCGATAACACTTATGTAAAGGCATTTAAAAACATATATATACAAACATGCATAACAAAATGGTTTATATAATGCAATAAAATAAACCATGAAACAAATTCAATCTAAAAAGTTAAGAACAAAAAACATAGGAATAATTGAGTGTAAGGCACGACAACTGTAGTAGATGAAGCAAATTGGCAACAATAATAGCAATGATGACAACGAAACCAGTTGCAACAATAACAACAATATAAGTAATAGAAGTAAAGAGAGAAATGAATAGAAAGAGAAGTTAATATTGAAAAAGGTTTTAGTTCTTGAGAAGTACTTGAAAAAACTTTGCAATGTCGATATCCAACATTTTTAGCTCTCACTGTCAAAGAAAAATTATGTCTCAAGTTTATTTGCAACAATTTAAAAATCTTGTCGACTTAAACGGAGATGAAATTATTTGGGTTTTTCCTTATACATAGGAACGGTAATCAGTATCAAGACCAAATCCATCTCTAAGTTAAAAGCTACACCAGAAAAAAAAAAAGACATATCAATTGATATATCAGAATGATATTCAGGCCCACATATCAGGCAATATTAAAAATATTGGCATATATGTGCAGAATGAAAACCCATCTTTTAACGCATCGTTGCAGCTACCCTGGGGAAATGATTATAACAGGCGACAGCAGAAATTTAGAATAATGGAATTGTATTGTACTACACCTCATTATATTAAAATTATCTTTGTTATGTTAGAATTATTGGGCATAAACTTTATCTGTAAAGTCTGAAATCTGCCCAACGTATAATGATGATTACAGAATCGAACAATATCTTAAACATATAAAACAGATTGAAAGAAATCAAATTTTTAAGCTGGAAAGGAAAACTGATAAATGGAAAGCAAGTTAGAAGGTATAGATCAAATCACTGACACGTGCCAAACAAACAATAAATAGCTTTAGTTGAAGATCCTCATACACATTCCAAGTCTATAGATCCAAGGACCAGAAAACTCATCATAATAGTAACCAAAGAGGTATCTGCATAAAAATATGGGAAAGTTGTCCTTAAAACATGACAATAACATTTGTTTGCATAGAAGGAAATTTATGCATAGCGAGCATGTGGATGGGTGTTGTAGGTTGGTTTTGGGGTGTGTGAAATTTAACCATTATAAATATGTTGTAGAACTAAGATGTTCAAATTGATATGATAACAATTATTAGCGTGAACAACGGTGCAGAAAATTAATTAACACAGCATTTTTATGCGTACAGATAGGATGCAAAGAAAATCATACCATGTGCCTCAATGCCATGTCAAGCGATTTCTTCGATATGGTCCTTCCAAATCCAGTACTCTCTGTTGCAGAAGCTGGCTTTGCTGGCCTTCGCAGACCACAATCCAATGGAACCAGCTTTTGGATCACAGGCGCTGTAGCAGGCTCATGACCATTACCCCCATGCAACTTGGCAACAGTTTTTGGTGGATTCTCTGGAAACCTGCCCCTATTCAAAACAGGCATATAGTTCCTCCGGCTTGTACTGGCAGGAGGTGCTGCTGCAGCTGGCATTGCTGCATCAGCATTTGAATTCACTCGGACAGTTAATGTCGCCATTCCTGGACGTGACCTGCCTGCTGAAGCAGGTCTATCTGGCAGTTTTGTCCTCAGATTTGGTGGTGCATCTGAGGGGAAATCTGGAAGATCAATTGGCCGTACAGGAGCTCGGGGACGTGGTCCTGGGGAGCTCGGACGAGAACCAGGTGCTGGATTCCGGGTTGTTGCAGCAGGAACCCGGCCAACAGAAGGGAATCGACTTCCAACATTCGATGTTGATGAACCAGTAGATGAAGTGGGGCGGCGAGTAGGGGTTGACGGACGAGAGTTTGCACGAGTGTTTAGGCTGGGATTGGAAGGAGTTTGAGGTCGAGAGAAGGTAGGAGTAGAGGGACGGGAACTGTTAGATTGACGAGTGGCTCTGTCTCCAGAAGTACTGGGGTTTGGTCGAGTTCTGGTTGGGGTTGGCAAACGAGATGGACTTGTACGGGACGTTAAAGTGGATCTTGCAGCAGTTGAAGTTGAAGAGGGTCTAATGACTGTTGAGGTTGAAGAGGGCCTGGACGCTGAAGAGGATCTTGTCACTGTTGAGGTTGAAGAGGGTCTTGTTGTCGAAGGCCTTGAACTGGTGGATCGGGTTCCAGGTGTTGATGGTCTAGAGGAATTGACAGAGGCAGAACTAGTGTTTAGGACTGAAGTTCTGTTGTTATTATTGGAGAAAGAGCTACTAGAATAGGTGCTCAAGATAGAAGGACGGGTAACTGAACTGCTTCGCACTGGCCTGATGGAATGGCCATTCTCTGTTTGAGGTGCTGATAGCTGCAATAATTAGATAATTGTCAAGTTCTCTACTTTGAAATGACCAGCCACCTGGCAATGTAGATTTAAAACAGTGAAACGAAACAAGAGCATTAGGAGAGAATCTGCCATTAGTGTTCATAGAAATATCATATATTTAAAGCATTACATAGCAAGTTGATATAGAAGTGGGCATAGTTTTAAATCCACGTGGAATTGGAAAATATGGACGTCATTAGTATTTATATGGAATAAAAAGAAATGGTGCAGTACGAAATGCTGCTAGGAAATTGTTTATGCTATCAGTTCCAGGGAACCTCACTTCATAACTAGGCTTCCCATGTTTGGTAAGCATTAAGGAGAAATATGTAAACAATCCTTGCAGAAGCATATTGATATCTCCATCTTTCTACTATCACCGGATGCCTTCTCACTATAGTATGTAGTGAATGGAAAGAAAATAGTTGAACATCACAAAACCAAACACAACTCAGCACCAACATCTTTCCATGTAGCTCGGCTCCCTTCACATCAACTCCCATGTAAGCAGGCATAGTTTAGACCTTCAGCCTCCGCAGCTAAATAATGCTATGGGGAATAAATTAACAAGAACTGATTGCAGTTGGAAAAGATCAATGTGTTGTCAACAACAAGGTAAACCCAACTTCTGCAAACCGAACTGTAATTTAGAAGAGAATCATATGTGCCTGTAAACAACTACTTAAGGTATTAAGATCTAAAGCCATGCAAAATAATGAAACTGAAATGTGCACTAAATGCATAAGCCATTTAACATTTTTTTTTTCCAGAGTAGTATGTTGCTTTATACTGACAAACATTTGAGATAAGAAAGTAGTCTGGAATATAATAAAAGAATAGAGTTGTCATTTTTGCTACCTGAAAAAAACAAGTAAAACTGTTAATCTTGGTGAAATAACCATACATGGAACAAGGAAATAATACATACCCTTGAAGGCCGCGTATTCGAGACTGATCTAACGGCTGTTCTGCCCCTGGTTGATGTTGAGGATACTGGGCTCTCTCTAGCCAGGGGTGCTGTTGAGGATAGTGGGCTCTCTCTAGCGAGGGGTGCTGTTGAGGATAATGGGCTCTCCCTAGCCACTGCAGAAGGATATAGAGGAGTTTCAGGAGGAGTCAGGAGCCTGTAGATGTAGAATGTAAACCAAAAAGAAATTAGTTTATCATATCCAAATATTGATGCAAGAATAGTTCAAGCTATGAAGAAATAAATATGAACACAGCACACTCAGCTACATCACATTAGATTTCCGTAGCCTACGTAACAAAAGAAAGAATGGTCAATGTTCGTATGCCATTCACCACCTTTAGGGCAAGTTTAGAAGTGAATGCTTGGATTCCATTATAATATGAACCACTTACACTCCAATTGACAAAGTCATCCATATAATACGAATTATCCGTTCTTGCATAGGTGGACACCAAGAAAGCTTCAAGGATACCGGTTTAGATACAGACCCAGTCAAAATAAGCACTTGGTTATCCAATATTTATTAACACATGAATCTTTTTTTACACGCATATATCATCCCCTACATAATGATAGCAAGATACATGGCCCAGTTCCCTGATATGCATACCGGACGATGATCACAGTGAGATAGACATCCTTGCCAGATTGCAACAGTCAACATCAGAATTCAGGATTCCTCTACCTAAAAAACTGTAAGCAGGGATAAAAAAGTAGACTTCCTAAGCCAAGACAAACTAACTTAACCCATATACTATCACACTCTACAATTTGTTCGCTCACATATAAAGATGCATCACTTGCATTTTGCCACTTTGCCTTCCAAGCCATAACAAGTTGTCTCAATTCCATAATAGACCATCTGCGGTAGAGATACTATGGTGATAACTTTAGTATAGTATGTTAATTTTTTAATGATAATGAAAGCATTTTAGAGTTGGACAAAGCATTAGACAATTAAAAATTTGGCTAACAAAAACAAAGTGATTGCGGGGAAATTTTTGAGATGGATAAGGCAATGCCCTAGCAGATAAAAATGAGCACCAACTCTGGGATAAACCGTGAGAATAAGATAAAATGCTTCGCACCAGTGCAACGAAAACCAATAAGTGCATGAGTTAGGACTAATAGGATCCCGATTAATGGAACAAGAAGTATGATGACCTAAGTGAACTCGAGATATAGAGTTAACAAAGATATGTCATAATAGCTATTAATTTAATAAAGACGTTGCCTCTCAACAGAGTCAAATGAAGAAAGAGGTTGCATGAAGCTGCAGATTTGGGATAAGAGAATTTTTTTTTTTTTTTTTTTTGGTTGTCGTTGACATGCCGCCGCTGCTGCTGCTGCTGCAGCAGGTTCATATACACAAAACAACTACTACAAGAAGATTTAACAGCCTAACTGGAGGAATTAACTGAATATTTAACAGCCTAACTGGAGGAATTAACTGAATATTCAATACCAGCCATCAAACTAGGTAATATGACAGTGAGCGATCAAATTTACAACCCCGGCATCATTTACTCAACAATGAAGATTCACTTATTGGGAATGGTATTTGTTGATTAGCATAGTCTAAGTGCACAAACCAAGAAACAATCATCTGAGAAAGTGTGGAAATTGATGTTTAAGTTTCCCTTATGGTTGGTACAAGAAAAGTCCAAAAGTGTATTCCAAAAACCACTGAATGCTCATGATATTACTAAATAACAAAGAAATAAAGCAATTAAAGGATACAGTGGTAACCATCACTTATCTCATTATCACAAGATAAGCGATCACATATTCCTTCTTTTGGCACTCTTTGCAAAGGGATCCTAAAAGCCATAACTGGTAGTATATTAATTGATTACCAGCATATCGCATTAACCCAAAAGAAGTTATCACCTGCATTTTCCTTCATTACCACTCTCAGAACCAATTCAGTGAACCAATTAAGATCTTACACAACATAACTCCAAGCCACACTTATATTAATTATAATATTCCTTTTGCATAAGAATACTTCATATTTAGATATATCTATGATGTCATTTAAGAACTAAATTGGACTTGAAAAATTCTTCACCAAAGATTTAACTATCAACTATGACTGAAATCTTAAAAAGTCCAAACCCTAACTGCGACCAAACAAACATAATTTAAGAAACATTCTCTAAGTTTATATAGAAATTACCAATCATAATCGTGCTTTCCAATCTCAGCATCAAGTAGATCTTCCATCCCCTTTCCAATCCTTGTTGTTCCGACAGCTAACTTTTCCAATCTAATCGAATCTGCAACAAAAGATAAAAATTTGATTACATATTCACTTTCAAAATCCCAATAAAATAATTTCAGTTCTGCAGGACTTTTCCACATTTTATCCAAAACGATCTAAAGTTTAGACCATTTTACCCAAAAAATACAGCTCAACTCATTTATTTGACAGACGAATGTACACTAAGAACTCAGCTTTGGCATGAATTTTAATGAATCCTCATGTAAAAAGATTCTACATTTAACTCTTTTCGATCAAAATCCCAAAATAACAGCAGCCGATCACATCGGTTATTGATCCATACTAGCTCAGATTTTTCTCTCTAATAAAAAGTTCATTTTTAACTAAAAATCCCTAACCCTTATCCCCAAAAGAATTTTTTCTTTTTAAGAGGAAAAAAAAAAAACTTTCAGACAACAAATTTCCACTACAGCAGCTAAAAACAAAGAACACGATAAAATAAATAAAATATTTATTCATCAGCGAGAACAAAACGCCAAAACCTAATATCAAATACTATTACTTTAAGCCCCCCATTTCAAATTCACCGACCCAGCAGCTCGCAAACCAAGACTAGATCAACAAAGCAAAGCAAAAGATCCCGTCTGAGCTTACCGCCGTCGGATCTGCGGGTCCTGGAGAAGAGATCTAGGCCGTCGTCCGCATCGCCTCCGGCGATCTTTCCGCCGCCGCTCCGGAGCTGCTGGAGGGGGGAACCGACCGAAGCTCTCCGGCCGGCGATCGAGTCGAGCGCGATCCTGTTCATCTCGAACTCACCGGCATTGGATAGGGAGGAGAGAGAATGTTCAAGAGAGAGAGAGAGAGGAGCTTTAGAGAGAGAAAGAGTTCAACATTTGGATCTAGAGTGAAGGTGGAGTGCAATGCGGGAAGATTTTAGATCTGTTTCGTTCTTCTTTTTTTTTTTCTTCTTTTTTTTGGGATGAATTTTTAGAGTTTGAGGTCCAAACACGCATCCATTTCTGTTTTATTTGAGGGAATTTCTAAAGGAACACACCTGTGATCCAAATGAGCACAGTTTGCTTAGCAAGCCCACACTCTCTTTGAAGAAAATGCGATTTTCCTCCTAGTGCGCACACCAAAATTTTGTCTTTTTGATATGTTAAGTTTATGATTTCGAGCTATTGTTAGTCGATATCTAAATCTGGATTAAATAATTAAGCATCCGGACTTCAAACTCGAACAATTTATTGTTTGATCCGGATTTAGAATCCCAATTCTAGAATTTGTCTCTTTTTCCTAATTTCTAGCGAGTTCTAATATCCAGACTACACACCCTATAACTGCATGTTAATCCCAAATACAAATAACTCATCCCATAGACTATTCTCTAACTCGAAAAATTCTCTTTTTTAAAATTTTAGACTAAATAATACCTTAAAATCTCGTGGAAAGGTCCGTTGCACTTTAATATTGCACTTTTAAAGGAAAAAATTAGATGGGAATGGGAGATTTCCTTTAGGATTTATATGTTCAAGTCCCGTAGGAGAGAGGTTTTTGGGGTGATTGAAAGAGAGGGCTTTAAGGATAAAAATAAGGACAAATTTGTCCAAACAAAAAATGACAAACTCATAAATACGTAGAACTTAATGATGTGTGTTAAGTGAGACCGTTGGTGTGCTTCTTTAGAAATTCCTTTATTGTGCACAAGACAATGGTGCAGAAATTAGAAATTACAGCTTTGCCCCTAGAACGACCATTTCCCGTTGCTTGGACTTGAATCCATTGGATAGATATTTTTGGAGCTGCATGCCAACTCTAAAGAAAAACAGTTTGCAGTTATTTGGGTACGAGATTAATGGTAATACACGAATTTATTGTAAAATTTAATGCATTATTAATACACATGTGTTGTTAGTTATTAAATGAAACATTAGTATTTTTACAATTTTCCTAAAAAAAACTACTTTAAATTCTTCTAAAGGTTGTTTTTTTTATGTCTGCCGTAAGTAATAATTGAAAATGGAAATGTTGGTTGATGGTCAGGAAATTTCTAAGACATTCAATGCAATGATTCTCATTTCATCTTAATATTATTTTGTATTCTAACACGTTCTTATAGATTGATGTGCTCATTTTAGGTTGAAACTATTGGTGAACAATCTGTCGGAGGAGGCAGAGGTCGGAGGATACCGACCGATTTCGACAAGAGGGATGAGACGAAGCTCCGACCTTCTTTCTCGCTGGAATCCGACCGACCTCTGATCATCTCCGAATTGGTCGGATGCGGTCGGAATCTGATGAGGTCGGTCGGAGCTTTTAGGAAAAGGCAGAAGAAAGAGCAAGAGAGAGGGACAGGGGAGGGAGAGACCGACGTCGATCCTTCTGTTCGATTTTTCTCTTGCTGGCTCGAGCAAGAAAACAAAGCAAATTTCTCTTTCTGTTGTTTCTTTTTGATCCAAGAACAAAGATTTAATTTTCTTGGGATTTTAAGGGCTTAGTTTTTGGGTGCCTGCTCCGAAGTAAGAAAGAAAAGGGGGGAGGGAGAGAGAGAGAGAGAGAGAGAGAGAGAGAGAGAGAGAGAGGAATAGGAGAGGGAAGAGAGGGGGAGTAGAGAGAGAGAGAGAGGAGAGTTGGGAAGGAGACTGGAGAGAGAAGGGGATCTCATCGGATGGTCGGAGTCCGACCGACTCCGACAAACTTCCGATCGCATCCGACTGCTTGTCATTTCGGATATACAACTCTGACTGAATTTCGACCGAATTTGATCGGAGCCGGACAGAGTGGTCGGAGCAGATCTCTCTGTTCAACTCTCGTTGAAACATAGAGTTTAAGCAACAGTATTCATTCTTTTAAAAATCTGCAATTAAATAATTTACTCTGTAACCATATTAAAATCTGCAATTAAATATACCATATTAAAGTCTCTGCATTACACCACGATTTCGAAATTGTGATAAGGGTTGTATACCCGAAAAATTGAATCTTCCTTTACATTGCCAATTTACTTTGGAATTACAGCAATAAAAGAAAAATTACAAATAGAAAATCGAGATTACAAGAATGGAGATCGATTGATTTCGATTCCCCTTTATTTTTATGGGTTCTGGCAGCGGTGGAGTCTTGATTCTGCACTCCGTTGACGATCCGATCTGAATCGGGATGAAAATTGGAAATTCTCTTTTTTTTTTGGATTTTTGGACCCCGATCTCTGAAAAATTGCCTCTCCAAAGAATCCCTTTTTTCTCAGGACTCTCCGAGTTCTTTTTTTCTTTACTCCGGTCCTAATTTTATAGATTGAGGAACGCTTCCAATTCCGCTCAAATTCTTCCCTCGAATCCGATTAAATCCCCAAAAATCTGGATCACCATGCAAAACGAAACAGAAGCAGAACGGAAGCGGAAAGTAACCCGCGGATGGAGCGCTCTACGGGTGGGACCCGCGGGGCGCTCCCGCGGGTGCACCTGCCGGTGCGCTCCCACGGGCGCATCCGCGGGTGCACTCCCGTGGATGGGGTCCGCGGGGCACTCTCATTTTATTTATTTAGTTATTTATTTTGGATGTCTACATAACCCCCTCCAAAGTTTTCGAAATTCTGTACTGAATTGTAACGAATTTTGAAACACTTTGGACTCTTTGATTTTAACTCTATCGTCTTCTTCGTGATTTTTATGGTATACTGTGAACCATATTCTGAAATCACTATCTTCCAGCTGTTTTGTTGCTTGAGATATACTGTTGAACTTCTTCGATATATCAAAAATTGTTTCTAGCGAGTTTTCTTGATGCTGGCCATTGTACCTGTGCGGCCGAGCCAAACTTTTGCTTGTAGCTTTGCTTCAGAGAATTTGTTGTCTGCATGCAAAAATATTTTTGATGTCTCGTTCAGAGGCTAAGTGCATGACAGACGTGAAATAAATTTGATAGACAGAGATAACTATTAACGTGTATCCTGGAATATGAGTAGAAATATGATGTTAACATGCTTATTCGATAACAAGCAGATGTATAATTTTAACGTGCTCATTAGATGACAAGCAGAGATATGATGTTAACATGCTCGTTAGATGATAAGCAAAGAAGTGATGTTAACGTACTTATTTGAGGTCATGCAGAGCTATCATGTTAACGTGCTCATTAAAATCCTAACCGTTCAGTGACATTTAGTATGATGGATCAGGAAAAGACAGAGGTGTCATTAAACATGTCTAAAAACTCAACCTATTCAGAAGATCTGGTCATGATAGAAATGAGTTAACTAAATATAGGTGACGGTTAACGTATTTAGCCTTGGAATTTGACTATCAGAGATAACTGTTAATTTGATAGGGAGATGATTTTTGTCAGAGGTAATTTTTAACTTAACGATATCAAAAACAAGTTCATCAGAGGTTGTAATATTAAACTTGATGAAGTGTGAGTTTCCTTTTCTGTCAGAGGTGAAAACTTAATATGACAGGAGATTTAATCGGATTTTATCTCATTTGATTTTGAATTCTAATATCAGAGGTATGATTTTAACTTGACAAATATTTTGGAGTGTCCCTTGCTCTGCTGGAGGAAAATGACGAGAAAAGTTTCGTTGTTAGAGGTGAAATCTTAACGTGACAAGAGATTTCATTGGGCTTGATCTCATGGGAAAAAAAAATGATTTGATTTTGTACTCGGGTGTTAGAGGTATGATTTTAACGTGATAAGGATTTGATTGGATTTGATCTCACAGAGAAAATTGACTCGATTTTGTATTCTGATATCAGAGGTATGATTTTAACGTGACAAATATTTTGTAGAGTCACCGGTTCTGCTGGAGAAAAGTGACGAGAAAAGTCTTGCTGTCAGAGGTGAAATCTTAACGTAACAGGAGATTTGATTGGACTTGATCTCATGGAGAAAAATGATTCGATTTTGTACCATAGAAAATTAATGAGGAAAGTTTTACTGTCAGAAGTGAAATCTTAACTTGACAGGGGATCAATCTGATTAGGGTTTTCAGCAAACCCCCAGCTATCAACGGATATGATTAGTCTTTACCAACTACCGTTTGAGCTGGACTAGCCATGCTATTCCCCTCAGTATGGTGAGTTGTTGAGGATTTCGTTTAGGCTTAAATGCCAAACTTTTCAACTTCCCTTTGCCTTAGCAGCTTAGGGCAGTGATGTATCTTTATATTCGGATAAGGATACTATAGTGACAGATTTATCATAAGAATTTTAGCAAACCCCCAGCTATCAACGGGTTTGATTAGTTTTTACCAACTACCGTTTGAGTTGGACTAGGCATGTTATTCCCCTCAGCATGGGGAGTTGTCGAGGATTTTATTTGGACTTAAATACCAAACTTTTCTTCTTCCCTTTATCTTAGCAGCTTAGGGCAATGATGTATTCTTATGTTCGTATAAAAATACTGTTGTGACAGATTTGTCATACGATTTTTAGCAAACCCCCATCTATCAACGGGTTTGATTAGCCTTTACCAACTATCGTTTGAGTTGGGCTAGCCATACTATTCCCCTCAGTATAGTGAGTTGTCGAGAATTTCGTTTGGGCTTAAATGTCAAACTTTTCCTCTTTCCTTTACTTTAGCAGCTTTGAACAGCTCATGTTTTACCCCAACATGATAGGTTGGAGAGAAATTTATTCTCTTCCCATTACCTTGATGGCGTTGGGCAACTCATGCTTTTACCCCAGCATGATGGGTTAGAGAGAAATTTGTTCTCTTCCCATTGCCTTAACGGCATTGGGCAGTTCATACTTTTACTCCCAGTATGATTCCCAGTATGATGGGTTGGCGAGAAATTTATTCTCTTCTCGTTGCCTTGATGGCGTTTGGAAAATTCATACTTTTTACCCCCAACATGATGGGGTTGACGAGAAATTTATTCTCTTCCCGTTACCTTGATGGCGTTGGGCAATTCATACTTTTTTACCCCCAGCATGATGGGGTTGGCGAAAATTTATTCTCTTCCCCTTGCCTTGATGGCGCTGGGCAATTCATAATTTTTACCCCCAACATGATGGGCTTGGCGAGAATCTTATTCTCTTCTCGTTGCCTTGATGGCATTAGGCAATTCATACTTTTTACCCCCAGCATGATGGGGTTGGCGAGAAACTTGTTCTCTTCCCGTTGCCTTGATGGCGTTGGGCAATTCATGCTTTTTACCCCCAGCATGATGGGGTTGGTGAGAAACTTGTTATTTTTCCGTTGCCTTGATGGCATTGGACAATTCATACTTTTTACCCCCAGCATGATAGGGTTGGTGAGGATTTCATTTGGACTTACAGGCCACACATTTTCTCTATCCATAGTCATAGAGACGTTGGATCCATTTTCATTTTATGACCCAAGTTGGGGTGCGAAGTTACACCTGAGCAACGGTCTACATTTCTTTATTTGCTGTGTTGAAAAAGAGATCAGATGACTTCATTCCCTTAAGAATGATATTTCTTCAGGAATTTTTCGTTGATCTGTATTATCATCCGGTTATCGTGTTGATTGATCAATCGGTATGCTCCATTTGGATAGGCCATCTCTACTACAAATGGGCCCTCCCACTTTGGCTAAAATTTATCCTTAGTCTTGTGCATCATGTCTAAAACCAAGTCATCCCTTTAAAAGTTCTTTCTTGTACTTTTTTGTTGAAGGTGCTCTTGAGGTTTGCGCTTGATACAACTCAATTTGTTATTGCGCGTTCAAGATGCAACCTTAGCCCTATATTCGCGGACTTAACCTCGTGTTTTAAGCTGGCAGAGCCTCGTGACTGGGCTAATATAACTTTACGTTATACGTTGGGTTGGACTTATGTGCAGGTTTAGCCTTATACACAGAGTTAGTTTCGCTTTTAGTTGCAGGCATAACTTTGCACTCCGCGCGGACCTAGCCTCGCACATTGTATGTGAAGTTTAGTTTTGTTCGCATTTTAATTGCGGGCATAACTTTTCATTCCGTGCGGACATAGCCTCGCGTTTAAATGACTTTACGCTGGCTTAGCGCCGCACTGTATGCAGAATTTAGTTTTGTTTGCAATGTTTACTGGACGTGGGTCTCACCCCCTAAGTGGGCCATATTTGACTGGTTACGAGCCCATTGTAAGTCGACGGGCAGCCTTCTTTTTCGTCGAATATTACGCAAGGCTCCTGCTTGGCTTGGCGTCTTAAGTTTCTCACGCAAATCTTGACCTTCCGTTTCTTAATGTCTATGCGAGACTGAGAGTTAGTTTTACATTTTGGCCGTGAACATAGCCTCGAGTTTAGATGACTTTACGCTAGCTTGGCCTTGTATTGTGTGCAGAATTCGCTTAGCATAGCATACAAGGCTTATTGGTGTGGGCCCCTTGGGTGGGCTACATTTGAATGGTTGTTGTAATTCAATTGACCGCTTTTTTATTCTTTGTAGTTTATGCGAGGCTGAGAGTTAGCTTCGCATTTTAGCCGTGAGCATAGCCTCGCATAGCCTCGCATAGCCTCACGTTTAAATAACTTTACGCTGGCTTAGCTTCATACGTATCCTTGTTTGGCTGGATGTGGGTCCCACCTCCTGCGTGGGCCACATTTAATTGTTTCAATGGGTATTCAATTGATTACCTTCTTCTCATGCAAGACTGCTGATTGGCTTGACGTCTGACTTAAGTCTTAGCTTTCCATTTTTTTTTTTTTTTTGAAGTTTACGAGGGGCTGGGAGTTAGCCTCACATTATGGACTGTTTTGTGCTTTGGATTAACTTCGTGCTCTGGATTTGCCTCGAATGTTGTATTTGTCGTGTGTTGGCCTAACCTCGCACATTGGGTTTATCCACGCATGTTGGCTTAGCCTCACACTAATTTTATTTCACATTCCTGTATTAGGATTAGCCTCGTTTTTATACTTGCATAGCCTTACGATCTATGCTGGCATATTCTTGCATCTGGATTACTTTAGCAAGGTTCGTCTTGCATTTGGATTACTTTAGGCAGATTTATCCTTGCATGTGAGTTGTATGCGTGCTTAGCCTCGCATCTGGATGAATTTATGCTAGTTTGGCATAACGTTATATGCGGGCATAATTCGCATTTTGGCAATTCTGCGCAAGACTGACACTTGGCCTTGCTTTCTTGTTCTTCTGTGTAAGGCTGACACTTAGCCTCACGTTCCAGGTGCGGGCGTACCTTGCATTTTGGATAACTTTAACGAGTTTAGCCTCGAGTTTGGGTTATGATTTAATCTTGCCTATATGTCGGGTTAGATTTGTGCGCTAGCTTAACCTTGCGCACCAAGGTAGACTCGTGCACCGGTTTAGTCTCGTGCACCGAATAAGTCTCGCGCTTCACTTGCAGACATAGCCTCGCGTCTTGCTGGCTTTAAGCTGGTTAGACCCCTCCCGTGTTTTATGTGGGATTTAGTTTTGGGCTCTGGATGTGGGTTTTACCCCCTGTGTGGATCCCATTTGGCTCGCACACGGCTGAAACTTAGTTTTGCTCTTCAGACATGAGCATAAACTTGCATTTTTGATCAATTAACACTGGTTTGGTTTCGACTTAGCCTCGCATCTAGATGACTTTATGCTGGCTTGGTCTTGAATCAGTTTTCCGTCTAAAATAACTTTACGTTGACTTAGCCTCGCGTTGCATGCGGGCGTAGCCTCGCATTTTGGTTCTTTTGCGCAAGACTGACACATAACCTCATGTTCTGGTTCTAGACTTAACCTCGTGTTTCAGTCGTGAGCATAGCCTTACGTCTGACTGGCTTTATGCTAACTTGTGAAGGCCCGATGCATGGGATCTTGTTCAAGGGAGTTTATGCCCTGATCTTGAAGCAGCCTAGATGGACAGTTTGGTATACTAGAGGGAGCCTCTCTTGCTTGGCATTTTTTTTTACATGCTAAATCTGTCTCATGATATCGTTTCTCAGGCAATAGAAATGACTCAACATGGCCTTGGACGCCAATGCTAAGTACATAGTCGCTGAGCTCTGACCTGTCATGGTGAAACTGCTACCAACATTTGTCTATTGTATCTTCTGTCAAGCTTTCACAATATGGAGAGCAACTTCGCCTAGTGCTTCCGGAGTTCTAGTACAAGTCCTTCGACTTCAATTGGACAATTTTGTAGCCACCATAGTATTCTAATTGAGATCGGACCGATAGGCCCAGCCTTTACTACTATTACTGACCCGACCATCTTGAGGTTGAGGATATCAATGTTGAAGGTGAGGATATCAATGTTGAGGGTGAGGTTGGAGAAGTGGATGGCGTGGTGTTAGTAAGAGTCTAACTGCCTAGCGGCTTCTAGAGGGCCCGAACTGCAGGGTGTTCTCAGTGTTCCGAAACAAAATCTCGACAAAATCGTGCAGATTGAATTAAAGAGCAGGAGCAGCACTTGATCCATAACTCTTAGACTATCAAATCCATCAAGGCTTATACTTTCTTCCTTGGTCGTTGAAGAGGGTGCGCTAGCCCTATTGCTACTTTTATGCGAAGTATCTATTAAGAAGAGACAAGGAGGGCATCGCGGTCATCTAAGAGACAATGGCATTCATTTGGGCAGGCCGCTGACTTGAGGGAATTGAGGTCAATGGCAGGGCTAGTTTAACTTGGCGGAGATTATCTTGATGATAGCACAGACGCGACCTCCTCCTCAGAGACGCCCTCCGGGATGACCACGTCACTGCGGCCTAAGTTGGGAGTTTATCGGGATCCCGAGCTTCGCCGTTGCAGCCTCAGAGTTGGAGTAAAGGTGGAGGATGTTATGGATGATGGAGAGGATCTTGGACCCGTCGGCAATCAGTTGCTCCCCCTATGGCAGGTGATGGAGGCGAACTTCGACAGGAACGGGACCTTAGGGTTCATTGGCGGTAGTGGAGGTGACGCTAACGGCCCTGCTCGGAGGCTGCTGTAGTTCGTCGCCGCTATCTTTGAAGAGGAAGAAGACGAAGCGATTGAGACGGGGATTTGGTAAAGCCCTAAGCTCATGAACACCACTGTTTTTTTTTTTAGAAGGTGAATAATTTCTTCTTCTCAATTCTCCTCTCAAAAGCCTCTGTACAATGTATGGGCTTAGTCAACAGTTTAGGCAAACAACCAAAACTATTCTAATCTGCCTCAATGGCATACTTCGGAAAGTACAGCACATCTCCCTCCTTTGCCTTCATCTAGATCTCAAAATCTGATCTCCAGGGAGAAAGAGAGATATTTTTTTTTATTTGCCTTTTTAATAGATAAACAAAAGAATTTTATCCTGCGGGCAGTGCATCTACGGGTGCAACCTGTTTCTCTCTTTTTTAAATTTGTTTTTGAATTTTTATTTATATTATGTTTATATTTTTATTTATTTTATTTTTTATTTATTACATATGTACATATATTTGTTTTTATTTATTATTTTTATTATTTTTTATTTTATTTATTTTTTCTTTTTTATTTTTTATTTTTATTATTTTTATTATCATTTATTATTATTATTATTATTATTTAATTTTATTTTTTATTTATTTTTATTTTTTTTAATATTTTTGTTTTTTCATTTTTTTTTTGGGCAACCCGTGGGTAGCACTTGCGGGTTGCATCTCGCGGAAGCATCGCGCGAGTATACCTCTTGCAGGTTGCATCCTGCGGGTGTACCTCTTGCAGGTTGCATCCCGCGGTTGAATCCCACGCATCGCACGGTTTTTTTTTTAGAGTTTTGATCCTTTTATTATTATTTTTCTATTTTTTATTTTATTTTTTTTTGCGATGACGTTTGACTTTTTTTTTTATAAACGATGACGCCTTTTGAATTTTTTTTTTAATTTTTTTTAGGTGATGACGCCTAGCTTTTTATTTTTTTTATTTTTATTTATTTATTTATTTTGATAAGCGATGAGGCCTTGTAAATTTATTTTTATTTTTTTGTTTATTTTTATTTTATTTTCATTTTTTATTTTTTCTATTATTTTTTATTTTTTTTTATTTTTTTTGTTCAGCATCCGCGGGTTGCAACCCGCGGGTGCATCCCGCGGGATGCAACCTGCGGGTTCATCCGTGGGATACAACCCATGGGTAGAACGCGGGATGCACCCGTGGGTGCATCCGCGGGATACGACCCGTGGGTAGAACCCTCATAACGCATGTTTTCTTTTTTACAGCTTGATCAATTTTTTATGGGCGATAATGCCCTTTTTTTTCTTTTTTATTATTTTTTTATTTTTTATATTTTTTGTCTTATTTTATTATTATTTTTTTATTCTTTATTTTTTTATTTTTTTTTGTGCAGGAGAGTGGGAGAAAAGTGCGGGTGGCCCAGGGGGCCCCACCCGAGCACAATACTTTTTTTTTATCTTGCCTCGCGTTTTTCTTTATTTATTAACATTTTTATTGTAGTTGAGGCCCTTTCAATTTATTATTTTATTTTTGTTATTTTTATTTATTACTATTTTATTATTATTATTACTTATTTTATTATTATTATTATTATTTGTTTTTTTGTCTTATAGATTTGGTATCCTGCGGGTTGCATCCCACGATTGCATCCCGCGATTGCATCTGTGGGTTGCATCCTGTGAGTTGTATCCCGCGATTCTATCTGCGAGTTGTATCCGCGGTTGCATCTGCGGGTTGCGTCCCGCGGGTCCCGCGGATTGCATCTCTTGATTGCATTTGCGGGTTGCATCCCGGGGGTCCCGCGGGTTGCGTCCCGCGATTCCATCTGTGGGTGGCGTCTACGATTCCATCTGCGAGTTGTGTCACGCGGGTTGTATCCAGTTTTGTCAATTTTTTTTGTGGGCGAACCTTAATTTTTTTTTGATAGACGATGACGTCTTATCATTTTTTTAATGGGCGATGATGCCTCACATTTATTTATCGTTACCCGGCGATGACGTCTAGGCTCCGAATAAAAAAATTTAAAGATTGAATTGCGCCGCCCAAACTTCCACTGTGGTCGCCAATTCTTGTATGCCTGAAAAATTGAATCTTCCTTTATATTGTCAATTTACTTTGGAATTATAACAATAAAAGAAAAATTACAAATAGAAAATGGAGATTACAAGAATGGGAATCGATTGATTTCGATTCCCCTTTATTTTTGTGGGTTCTGGCAACGGTGGAGTCTTAATTCTGCACTCTGTTGACGATCCGATCTGGATCGGGATGAAGATTGGAAATTCTCTTTTTTTTTTTGGATTTTTGGCCCCCGATCTCTGAAAAATTGCCTCTCCAAAGAATCCTTTTTTTCTTCGGAGTCTCTGAGTTTTTTTTTCTTGACTCCGGTCCTAATTTTATATATTGAGGAACGCTTCCAATCCCGCT
>JAYEPQ010000020.1:8110184-8397684 GCA_036321105.1 Dracaena cambodiana
CTTCAACATCATATGCAAACATTGTTTTGATGAATCTAGAAGAGTCCACATTTGGAGGTTGATAAACCATCATCAATTAACTGTTGATGAAATTGAAATTATCAGATATTTTGGAAGAGTGATTAAACTATTTATTACCCAAAAATATTTTTGTTCACACATTTATCTTGTGTTATTTATTAGTGATGTAAAAATAGGTTGCACGGACACTGATACGACATGGGTACGCATATTTTAATATATAAATTGAACAATTCATGCCCAAGTTAGAAGGAGCAGCAAAGCAATAAGCCTATTATGGAGAAAATCCAGTTTAGGACAGGCCGTTACTAAATTGTCAAGTATAAGAAAAGCAAATCTAATCTTGTAAAGAAAATTAAATCTATTTATATGAAGGAAACAAATGTAGCCAATATCTATTACAACTCTAAATTTTCCTTGGATTCTTGACTACCAATACCCCTTTCTTCGTAGAAGGAGAGACTACGGCTGAGCAGAAACCCGAAAAAACCGAACCGAACCCTATTTCGGGTTATTCAGTTTTCGGTTCGGTTTGGTTTAAAAATCAAAATTAATTACAGATTTCGGATCGGATTTCGGTGGATTTAGCTCCAACCAAACCGAACCAAAAACTGGATTATGAAGTTCCATAGTTAGTATTGGAGGAAATTTTCTCTAAAAGAAAATATATAATGCTTAAACTTCTTTTTTTTTTTTTATAGTAAACGGTGAGAATATATCCCCCGTGCTCCAGTAAAGATTTTTAATAGAACAGGAGTACAAAGTACATATTATATATAGTAGTCTACGAGAGTGTGACAGGACAACACCTAACAAAAGTGCAAAAGAGCGAGTCTAAAGTAGTAATATTACAACCCAGTAACAAGTATAACCCATAACACTCCAAGTGTCTTCAAATAAGTCTGCTGTTTTCAATCAGCTGGAGACATCCCCAGAACTTTCGGTCCTGGCGTTGTCCGAAGGTAATCATGTCCAAGTAAGGATGTTAGAACAGATAGCAAATATACATACCTCTGGTGAGTCTGCAATGTTCCTGAAAGTTCTATGATTTCCTTCTTTCCAAACGTTCCATGCAAATGATGCAATGAGCGTGTATGAAGTATAATGCTTAAACTTCATAAATTATTATTACGGGACAGTTATATCCCTACTCTGTTGGATCATTATCCAACATTGATCCATATATGTGAAATAATTATGTATTGTTAAATGTCTAATATGGTTGGACCCAATTAAAAGTAATCTAATTAAGTTGAGCTTTAATGTATCTAATAGGGTGTGGGTCTTTTATGTGTAAAAACCTAATGGGTAATTTCTGAATTTATGATGCGCTAAATTAGATATACCAATAGACAGATTTGTCTATAAAAAGGGAGAAATTCTATTTGCACCCGGCATTTTACTCTTGACGCATGGTTTTGAAACTTATAAATAATTATAAGTTTGCCATTATTTTTTTGGACTAAATTACCCTTATAAATTCCAAACTAAAACTTCTTAAAATTTGGAACTATAACTCATCGTTTTCCTCATCTATTTTCTCTCTAAAATACTAAATAATTTTTTTGGTATTTAATAAAAACACATCTCTTACAAAATCATCAATTTAATTTCTTGACCCCTTAAATTTTTTTACATTAACGTTCTTGAAAATATTAAAAGAATTTTAAATTCTTTGATTTCACCGTGACAAGTGAAATTTAGATTTGGAATTTGAGTTTGAGTTTTCTTATGCAAATAGAAAATTTTAATATGTAATTGGTGTCAGAGAAAAAATCTAAGATACGATTTGAATTTTTTTCTTTTAGGTTTTATGCATATTTATTTAAAATTTATCGTTAATTAGTTTTCTTTTATGGGAGAGACTTCGCTTGTTGGTCGGGTTTTAATACCCGACCAGCACATTTCTTCGTCGGGTATTAATACCCGACCAAAATATTTGAGGAGGGGTATTTTGGAAAAAAATTGGGCGCAGAGAGTAAAATGATAGTATTTCAAAATAGAAGTTTGGTGTAAAGAATATCTAGGGCCCCAAGAGTAAAATGCAGTGTGCAAATAGAATTTCCCATAAAAAGGCGGTTATGGTCCCCAAATCACACGTCACTTTGATTCTTTCCTGTTTCCCATCGACAGAGAGAAACTAGAGAGAAAAGTTAAAAGGGTTCTGTTAAGAAAACGTGTAGATCTGGAAAGCCAATTGCACGGCTCTACAACGTGATCATTTGATATGGATTCAGGTACGCTTCTGCATATTTTATATATAATTTCTTGGTGATTTGACATAAAAATCTATTATGTAATTTTCATATGGTATCTAACAATTGGTATCAGAGCCCATTTATGTTGAATCATCAAAAAAATTGGATTACTGTTCATCGGATTACTGTTCAATTTTTTTTTTTGATATGCTATTCTGTTAATCTGGTCATTGCTTTGTTCCTGGATTTTTTTTTTTTAGTTTAATTCTTATTATGCATCATCCTGGATATAGAGGGAGAAGTGGTTATATCAGCCGCCTCTCAACCTAAGGAAACCATAAGAATTTTTTTTAAAGGCTATTAAGGTTTTATTTTGGATTTGAGCTTGTTTTAAAAATATGTATACACATAAAGAATTTTCTCTTAAGGTCAATTTTCTTTTTTGACAATTTTTAAGGATCGATTTGTATAATTTTAATTTTAAATATTTGTATTTTGGATATATATTTTGAGATAGATTAATTGAAGTAACATGTCGCCAAAGTGACCTCCCTTATTGAAATTGATTTTATCTTGAAATATAAAAGTTTGTGTGCATGTAACTTATATGAATATTAATCAGCCCAAAGGAAGGTTAACATTTAATAGAATTGCATATATACTTGTGGTAATAAATGCTTGGTGATTATCTGGTTTACATGTGAATAATGAATCGGCTCAAATGAAGATTTATTATTTGATATGTTATTTATCATCAGTATTTGATTACTACACCAAAATATCACTTAGAAGTTAATATTTTTGTCCAAAGATAAAATATTAATGGAATCCTGATATCTTGAGATGGGGTTTATATTTATTTGAAATTATTATTATTATTTGGTTAATGAACTAATGCGAGCTTGTTATTTTTGTTCATTATTCTCTGGATTCAGCTTTACAAAATCCTACCAATATTAGTACCAACATCAATTCAATTCCTATACTAAATGGATCTAATTTCAAGTCATGGAAAGAGAATCTTTTGATTGTTCTCATAGTCGTGGATCTCGATCTGGCGTTAAGATCTCCTCATCCTGCACCTCTCACTGCTAAAAGTTTCTCTGAACAAAAGCGAGACATTGAGAGGTGGGAGAAGTCAAATCGCATGTGTCTAATAATCATGAAGAAAGCCATTCCAGAAGCATTCAGGGGCACATTATCAGAAAAGATTACTACGGTTAAGGAGTTTCTTGCGGATATTGAAAAGAGATTTGTCAAAAACGAAAAGGCTGAAATTGGTATGCTCTTGACAAATCTTATTTCAATGAGGTATAAAGGCAAAGGCAATATTATGAAGTACATCATGGAGATATCTCATCTGGCTTCAAAATTGAAAGCACTTAAGTTTAAACTCTCAGAGAACTTGCTAGTGCATCTGGTTCTAATATCTCTCCCCACTCAGTTCAACCAGTTTAAGATGAGCTACAATTGTCAGAAAGAGACTTGGTCTCTAAATGAGCTCATCTCACACTGTGTTCAAGAGGAGGATAGGCTGAAAGTGGAAAAAACAGAGAGTGCTCACTTAGCCTCAATCTCTAAGGACAAGGAAAAACAAAAGAGAGAAAAAGATAAGGAAGCTGCAGATACAGCACCTCAGAAAAAACAACTAAAGAAACTGATTCAATCGGAAGGTACTGGTTGTTTTTTCTGTGGAGTTGAAGGGCATATAAAGAAGCATTACAGTAACTATCACACTTGGCGTGCTAAGAAAGGTATGCTTCTTAATCTGAATTGTTTTGAGATTAATTTAACTTTGGTACCTGTACATACATGGTGGATAGATTTTGGTGCAACCACTCACATCAGTGTGTCTATGCAGGGTTGCCTGAGTTGCCGAAAACCAAATGATGTTGAAAGATATATCTATGTGGGTGATGGCAAGAAGGTTCAAGTTGAGGCAATTGGAAAGTTTAGATTATTGTTAAAGACTGAGTTTTATTTGGATCTTGATGAGACATTTGTTGTACCATCTTTTAGACGGAATTTGATTTATGTTTCTGCTTTGGACAAATTTGGTTTTTCTTTTTCATTTGGAAATGAAAATTTTAGTTTGCTTCATGATTCAAATTTGGGTGGATCCGGTTCTTTATCAAGTTACGATAATTTATATTCAATTAACACAATAGCTTCATTTAATGAATCTCTGCATTTAAATACTCGAGGTGTAAAGAGAAATTAACCAATGAGAATTCGGCTGCGTTATGGCACAAGAGATTATGTCATATCTCCAGTCGGAGAATTGAGAGACTTGTGTCAGACGAAATTCTTGATCCCTTAGATTTCACAGACTTTGATGTTTGTGTTAACTGCATAAAGGGAAAACAAACCAACAAAAAGAGATTTGAAATCAATAGGACTCTGGACGTCTTAGAACTTATTCATACAGATATTTGTAGGCCATTTCCTACTGTTGTGTGGAATGGTCAGCAATACTTTATTTCGTTTATAAACGATTTATCTAGATATGGCATTTATATCTCATTCATGAAAAGGTACAATTGCTGGAAGTGTTAAAAAATTATAAGGCTGAAATTGAGAACCACCTCAGCAAAAGGATCAAAAGCATCAGGTCTGACCATGGTGGTGAATACTATGACAGATATGATGGTTCAGGTGAACAACGTCCAGGACCTTTTGCTAAATTCCTAAAGGAATGCAGTATCATCCCACAATACACTATGCCGGGTTCGCCCACTATGAATGGTGTTGCTGAAAGACGAAACAGAACGCTCAAGGATATGGTGAGGAGTATGATTAGTCATTCTACCTTGCCTAAATCACTATGGGGAGAAGCACTTAAGACTGCAGTATATATCCTTAATGGAGTTCCAACTAAAGCGACTGCCAAAACCCCTAATGAGCTATGGACATGTAAGAAGTCTAGTCTTAAATACTTACACGTTTGGGGATGTCCAGCTGAGGCAAGGCCTTATAGGCCAAATGAAAGGAAACTGGACTCAAGAATGGTTAGTTGCTACTTCGTTGGATACTCTGAAAGATTCAGGGGGTACAAATTTTATGATCCCATGACTAGGTCAATTTTCGAGATGGAAAAGGTCCAATTCTTTGAGGATGTCGAGTTTGAGGGAGGAGATACAGGTAGGGACTTTGTTTTTGAAGAGGAATATGTTGATACTCCCACAGATGTTATTGGCATTGATCAGGATTCCATTCCTGACCTTGTTCAAGACACAATAGATCAAGACAATATTGAACAACCTTCCGTTCAAGAGATTGTTCCAAAAAAACAAACTCTGGCATCTCAAGAACCTATGCCATTAAGGAGATCCACTTGAAAGAGGAGAAGTGCATTGCCAGATGATTACATTGTATTTCTCCAAGAATATGAGGTAGACGTTGGAGTGATGGTAGATGACCCGATCAACTTCCGTCAAGCCATCGAAAGTTCTAACTCTCAAAAATGGATAGATGCTATGAATGAGGAGATAAAGTCCATAAAGGACAATGACGTGTGGGATCGTATCTCATTGCCAGAAGGAACGAAAACTATTGGTTGCAAATGGATATTTAAGATCAAAAAGGATTCGAAAGGCGATGTGGTAAGATATAAAGCTCGTCTTGTCGCAAAGGGCATCACGCAGAAAGAAGGCATCGATTATAAAGAGACATTTTCTTCGGTTTCTTCAAATAATTCTTTCAGGATTATAATGGCATTGGTGGCGCATTTCAATCTTGAGTTACATCAGATGGATGTCAAAACAGCGTTTCTCAATTGCGACATTGACGAGACGATATATATGGTCCAGTCAGAAAACTTTATGTCGGGAGACTCAAAGCGTATGGTTTGCAAACTTAAGAAATCCATTTATGGGCTCAAGCAAGTATCTCGACAATGGTATTTCAAGTTTCATCAAGCGATCATCTCATTCGGTTTTGAGGTGAACTTGGTCGATGACTGTGTATATCATAAGTTCTGTGGGAGTAAACATATTTTCTTAGTATTATATGTTGATGACATCTTTCTTACCAGCAACGATATAGGCATATTGCACGAAACCAAGAGATTTCAAGCTAAGCATTTTGAGATGAAGGATCTTGGTGACGCCTATTTTGTATTAGGGATTCAGATACACCGAGATCGCTCTCGATGCATTCTTGAATTATCACAAAAGAGCTATATCGAAAGGTTCTCAAAAGATATGGCATACAAGATTGTAAACCAGGTGATACCCCTGTGGCTAAGGGAGACAGGTTTAGTCTCAATCAGTACCCTAAGAATGATTTTGAGGAAAAGAAAATGCAGAAGATTCCCTATGCCTCAGCAGTGGGGAGTCTGATGTATGCTCATGTTTGTACGCGTCCAGATATCGCGTACGTTACAGGGATGTTGGGCAGGTATTTAAGCAATCCAGGAACAGACCATTGGAAAGCAGCCAGAAGGATTTTGCGATACTTACAGAGAACAAAGGATTACATGCTCACGTGTCGGAGGTCAGATCAGATTGAGATCATTGGGTATACTGACTCTGATTTTACTGAATGCCAAAATAGTATGAAATCCACATCGGGTTACATCTATCTTCTAGCTGGAGGAGTTGTCTCTTGGAATAGTATTAAACAGTCTCTTATACACTCTTCTATTATGACAGCTGAGTTATAGCGTGTTATGAGGCATCAAATCACAGGATATGGCTGCAAAAATTTGTCACGGAACTGCGCATAGTAGACTCTATTGATATGTCACTCAAGTTATTTTGTGACAATAAGTCAACAGTTCTATATTCCTACAATAACAGGAGCTCAACGAAGTCGAAGCATATAGACATCAAGTTCCTGGTTGTGAAAGAAAGAGTTCAGAGTGGACAGTTATCTATAGAGCACATAAGAACAAACTCCATGATTGTGGATCCGCTTACTAAGGGACTGCCACCCAAAATGTTTCATGAGCATACTGATTGTATGGGTGTCATGTCTATTGATGATATTCAATTTTACTGGGAGTTTGTATTATAAGCTGCTCTTATGATATAGACATATTTCAGTTATTTCGGTTTATGGTATTAAGGTTATTTTCTGCAGAAATAAGATTTTGTTTTATTCACACTCTGAATTATTATGTTGTTTGATCTCAATAAGGTTTAAGGGTGGAACAATTGGAAATAGGCATGTTACGATCAGATTACATAAAATTTCCATGCTACACATCTACATCATGATTCATATCATTCAGTTGTATTGATATCGTGACCATTGATGGGTTGAGTTACAATTACTGTAACAAAAGCCACTTTGATCCTATGTTAGTATGATTGATGGACCGGATTGGTTACAGATACATTTCGAAAATGACAGTAAAGTTAAGCTCATTCGGTAATTATGCAAAATATGATTATAAGGTTACATATATGGTCCAAGTGAGAGATTGTTGGATCATTATCCAATATTGGCCCATATATATGAAATAATCATGTATTGTAAACTGTCTAATATGATTGGACCCAATTAAAAGTGATCTAATTAATTTGGGTTTTAATGTATCTAATAGAGTGTGGGTTTTTTATGTGTACAAACCTAATAGGTAATTTTTGATTTTATGATGGGCTAAATTAGAAATACCAATAGACATATTTGTCTATAAAAAGGCGGTTATGGTTTTCAGATCACGCGTCATTTTTTTTATTCATTTTTGTTTTCCATCGACAAAGAGAAACTAGAGAGAAAAATTAAAAGGGTTCTTTTAGGAAAACGTGTAGATCTGGAGGCCAATCGCACGACTCTACAACGTGATCATTTGATATGTATTCAGGTACACTTTCGAATATTTTATATATAATTTCTTGATGATTTGATATAAAGATCTATTATGTAATTTTCATATGGTATCTAACATACTCTTGTCAAGTTTCTTTTTACTCATGTTCCAAAATAATTTACCAGAATATTATGAGATGCATGCAAAGATTTAGGAGAACATAAACAGGCAAGGAGATGAGCTTCAAGACTAAGACTCATGCATTTTGTACAGGTATTTCATGGGCTCTGCATGTCATGTGATAATCGAAATTTCAATGAAAATTGTACAGAGAAATTAAACATCAAGAGATTTCAACATCATAATCATACATTGCTTTGATGAATCAGAAAGAGTCCATACTTAAAGAGGTTGATAAGTCACCACCACTCAACTGTTGATGAAATTGATAAATTATTAGTTTTTTTTTCTAGTCAAATTTACACACACAAATATTTTGGACAACATTACCCAAATTGAGTCCCTATCGGGAATCGAACTCAGAACCTTTCGCAAATCGGAGAGGAGTGGTGCCTCTTGAGCCAATGCTCATTGGCAATTGAAATTATTAGTTATCTTGGAATAGTGAGTAAACTGTATTTTCTAAAAAATATTTGTAACACTTATAAATATCTATTTCTTCTTTTCTAAACTTAAAATTTTATTCCATTTTATTTGTAAAGATATTGACACACCTTAAATAATATTGTTATAATAATTAAAAAAATTCTAAAGCATGAAATTTTCGATTTAGAAGATTACTTCTAAAATTTCATTCAAACCATAATTGACTAATTGTAAGTCAAGAAATTTCGACATAAATTTAATAGGCATGTATGAGTAAGTGTGTGTGTTTATGCATGTGTGTGTGCGTGTGTATATGTGTGTGTCTATATATATACATACACACATATATATGTGTGTATTTATATACATGCATGCAGACATAGATATGCACACATGCACACACATACACATATATAATAATAAAAATAATATGTCGGCTCACGAAAATTATTTGAACTGTACTCAATTCCTACCATCTTCGATAAAAAAATTTAAATTTTCTTTTGAATTATAATCTTGATCCCGTAGGGTTCACTCATACCTAATTTCTTGGGTATTAGTTTTGATTTGGTTTTCCATCAAACAGACACAAAATTAACAATTTTCAGTGAATGCAATATTTTATATCCACTTAATGGGAAAAATAATTTTCAAAACCCACAAAATTTAATTTTAAAATAGTTAAGGAGTTAGAGATCATGATCCAAAAAAGAATTTTAAAAAAATAATATAGTCATTATTTTTTTCTTTTTTACTCACATAACTTTCATGAGCTGCCACTCATACAAAGTAATTATACATATATATACATACATACATACACACACACACACACACACACACACACACACACACATATATATATATATATATATATATATATATATATATATATATATATATATATATATATATATATATTGTGTGTGTTTGTATATATATGTGTGTGTATTTCAAGAGATTTCGGCAGAGGTGCAGCATTGCACATGCCTAGAATTTTTGCGAAAGCAGTTCAAATCTCTCACGCGTAACTTGAATTTGCATACGCCAAGATGGTCGGATCAGGATCATCGAGTTTTAGCAAAGGCACATAATTGCGCATGCCTGTAGTTTGACGGAGGCGCTTAATTGCACACGCTAAGATGATCGGGTTAGGATCATGGGTTTCGACAGAGCCGCTTAATTGTACATGCCTAGTAACTTGGTGGAGACAATTCCATGTGCTCTCGCAGGTATCTTGAACAGAGTTTATTACATTACCTAGATGGTAATAATCCAAGTCTTATTGTCAGAGCTAAGAGTTTAATATGACATGTTTATAAGATGGTAATAATCCAAATCTTACTGTCAGAGATAAGAGTTTAACATTATATATTTATAAGATGGTAATAATCCAAATCTTACTGTCAGAGATAAGTTCTTAATATGACAGGTTCGTCATATCGAAATAATATGGATGGTAATAATCCAAATCTTACTGTCATACGTAAGAGCTTAATATGATAGGTTCAAGGGATTTTTAGTAAACCTCCAGCTATCAACGGATTTGGGATGCCTTTACAATCGTTGTTTGCGTTGGACTAACCATGTTATTCCTCTCAGTATATTGAGTTATCGAGAATTTTTTTATCTCCTCTTCTCTTAACTTTTTGGCTTCGGGTAGTTTATCTCATACTTTTACCCCTAGTATGATAGGGTTGGCGAGGAGTTTGATCTCCTCTTCCCGCCACTTTAATAGTATTGAGTAATTAATTTCATACTTTTACCCCTAGTATGATAGGATTATTAAGAAACTTGTTATCTTCCCTTTACTTTAATAGCATTAAGCAGCAAAATTATATTCGTATATATATATTTGCATACTTTTTTTTCTTTTTTTCTTTTTTTATTTTGATTTTTTATTTTTGATATTTTAAAATTTATGGCAATCATTTTGCCATCAAATTTCTAGTCATCACACAAAAATTTTCAATAGCTAATAAGAGCAGCAGAAGCAGCATAATGTTTATCACCGTCAATGTTTTCAGCACCTCCAGCCCAATCCGGCTGCTAGCCAATGACAATGACTCTGTCACAGTTGTGGTTCGGAGCGTACCTAAGTGGTCAGTTTGCAAGTGCGGGCTGCCCGTGCTTGCTGTCGATCTAGTATTTTTCTTGGTTTTTATTGAATTAGCTGAGCAAGTCGATTGTTTATCTTTCAGCAAGTCTGAATATACCCCATAGTTTCTCCTTTTTTAGTAGAAACTGGAAAGAGTCATATCTGCTTCATTTTATGAGGATCAGGATTGATTAACATTGGCTTCCCTGCTGGTACAGGGGTCACTCCGACAGGGAACTCATTGGTTCCTATGACCAGAGTTGCCATATTTGTAGAAATTTTCATATGTTCCTCTTTAAGTATGAGAATTCTGGCTTCTATCAATGCCTGGATTCGGTTCTTAAGATGATAGCAATCGTTGGTTGGATGCCCAATATTTTGGTGGAACAAGTAATAATTAGGGTCATTTGTCTTTTCTGCTTCCTCTGGCTTTCTGTTCTCGGGAAATTTTAACATCCCTTTTTTATTGAGGAAGTGAAATAGAGTTCCTATCTACTCCGTCTTGAATGAGTACGTACCGTCAGGTCCTGCGCCTCTTAGCTTTTGGGCATTAGATTCATATTTGCAGCTAACGTCATCACAGCCTTCCCTTTATTTTTAGGATTCTGTGAATATGGCTTGTTATTTGTAGAGTTTCTCGTACCACGAGATTCCTCAATCCAGGAGATTATATCTTCTGTCTGCTTTCCTTTCTTCTGCAAGTCCTTCCAGGTTTTAGACTTTACAACTCCCATTCTTATCAGCACGCCCGTCCTGAAATTATATTTACAGGTTTTCACTAGTGTTTCTTGGGTCATACCATGTTGGCATTGCATGGACTTTTCCCGAAAGCGTTCTATAAAACTTTTGACCGTCTCTTCTTCTCCTTGTTTTGTCGCAAGGAGGGAATGAACCGATATTTCGGTATCATCCTCAAAGAAACATGACAAGAACTATTTCTCCACATCATACCAAATATTAATGGTTTCTGGGAGCAACTGCGTGAACCATGTAAAAGCAGGCCCTCGCAGGGTGCTCGCAAATATCTTGATCATTATGGGATTATTTCCCATCAGATGATTGGCTTGCGACAAGAATTAGTATATGTATTTGTTTGGAGATCCATTTCCATCATATGATTCCAACTTAAGGGGTTTTATACTTTTCCGGAAAAGAGGCAAAATCCCACTCAAGCAGGTATGGCCTTGAAATCCCTGATTTCTTCAGCTTTTTTTTTCTGCATCAACGCATCAAGTCGCTTATGTAGTTTTTCCATCTTCTCTTCATGAGGATCATGGAAGGAAAACATATCATTTTCTTCAAGCATTGAATAAACTTTTCTTATTTATCTTTTTTATTTGTCTTGGGTGGTGATTCCTCATTTGTCTTAGGTGGTGGTTCCGAGGAAGGTTTAGCCTTATCGTCGACTATCTTCTGAGTATTTTCGACCACTTTTAGAAGCATTAGTTTGATGTCATCAATGGCCTTTTGCTGATCTCGAATCATTTCTTCTTGGGCTTCAAACCTCTGATCGACGTCATCGAACTTGTCCACTACGTGCGATACTAATTTTCTTGATCGGGAAGAAGTATATGACTGCAGGGAAGCTATAGCTGAGTTGTCACTATCATCGTTGTAGGAACCTTTTACAAATTTCTTATAATTTTAAGGAGCGACAACACCTAACTTGAGCTGGGTAAGATGGTGAGGTTGTTCGTCATTTGCATTTGACTTATTTCTTTCCTCAATGACCTTCTTACCCTTACCGACCATATTTAATATCACCGCCTTCCATTCGTTTTCTTTGATTTTATATCTCTGATTATTCTTTCTCCTTTTCGGAGCTTTTTAATCGGATTCAGTTATTCTGTCGAGTACAGACACTTTTTTTAATACAACAATAATTATTCAACACAGCTAATATTATTTGCTCATAATGGTATGTTGAGTGCGATTGAGTTTGAGTCGCTTTCTTTTTATTTATCAAATAATCTCTGAGGTTAAGGATTTTATAAGACGTGGAATTTTCTATTATGTTCTGGGCATGTGGCCCACTCGGCTGTCGGAGAAGTCCAGATGTCTGTTGGAACTTTACAGTGCTGATGGCGTTGAACTGCTGATCTGTCAGGTATTCAACATTTTGTTTATCAGCCTTAATTCTGTATAATGGCTGTTTTACGCGAAGCTGAGGAGTAATTTCGCATTTCAAAGCACTTACGCGAGGCTGGGCTGTAGCTTCGCGTTTTATGCTAGCCCTGCGTTTTATGTTGACTTGGCATTTCTGAAGAAGTGTAACTTCAGTTAGCTGTTTAGCCTCGCGTGGGGAAATATCCTCGCATGCTGGCATAACCTCGCGATTTACGCAATAATTCTTAGCTTTGCGTTTTACGTTAAGCTCAAGTTTTTGTCCAAGTTTAATAGCCTCGCATGGAGAATTTTTATAGCACGCTGGCTTATTTTCTATTACTTCGCGATTAACCCGAACTTTGGCAATCCTGTCAATTTCATACTCAAGCTTAGTAGCCTCACATGGAGAGAGTTTTTCACACACTGGCTTATCTTTAGAATTAACTTTGCGTTTAACGCGAGTTTTGGCACTTTTGCCAGTTTCATAACCAAGTTCAGTAGCCTCGCGTGGAGAAATTTCATCACACGCTGGCTTGTATTTGAATTTAGCCTCGTATTTTATGCGACTGTTGTCAATTTTCCTATTTTTATGTCTAGGATCTGTAGCCTCACGTGGAGAGACTTCTTCACATGCTGGTTTGAAGTCAACTTCACGTTTTACGCGATTTTCACTGATCTTGGGATTAACACAAACCAGTTTACGAGGTAAAGTCATAGCCTTGCATTCTGTCTCTGCTTCAGCTTCGCGTTTTACGCGGGTTTTGAGGACTCTTCATCTTACTCAACGATTTTGATTTTGGAGTTGAGATTTGGTAAAGCCAGTCTCTTGGTCCTGTTCAGCAGTAGGAATAGCATCCCCCTTTAGGGTTCTCCGCCCAAACGACGGCTCTATAGCTGCAGACTCAAAGGATCCCCGGTTAAAGGAGAATTCCTTATTACCCGATTTATGGGTTTTAGAGATCACGCGACGATAGCGTCGTGTTTCAGTTAGATTACCTGATCTAGATAAGAGATATTCTTCATACCTTTGCTGGTCGATTTCAACGATGGGCACGTCCGTGACCAATCCAATTTTGTTCACATCAGATTGCGCCACGATCTCTTGTTCAGTAAAAGAGACATCTCCCACTATGGTCGCTAGTTTGTTCTCCGCAAAATTCTTACTTTCTTCTATTGATTACAATGATTACAATGAAAGAGGAGCAATAGAGAAATAAACGTGAAGATTTATATTTTATCGCTCTCTTTTACAATAAAAGTGAGTTCTAATGTGACGATGGGTTTTATCTAGTAAAACCTGTTGACAATCCGATGTGAAGATCTTCTACTTGATGAAGATGATGGCCAACCCTAGCTTCTCTCTCTGCTAATCTCAATGAATTCAAGCCTCTCACACGTAGCTTGAATTACCAAAAGATCAAAATGATTCTAAAGTCTCCTCAAAGAGGGTAGACTTTAGTTGGATATCAGAGTTTTCATAGGGATATGAATAGAAGGTGTTTGTATTCATCAAGGATTCTAATCAAATAATTATTTTGACTTAAATCTCTTAAATTTGAATTTTGATTGGACTCAATTTGAATATTGGATAAGCCCAAATCTCAATCACAGTCAATTTAGAGTTCTGAGAATCTGCCCACGCTGAGTTAAATACTCTGGATGCGGAGCTAAAGCTTGCCATCTTTTCTTTATTTGAAAATTTTTACCTCCAACACTTGGGCATGGAAGGGAGTTTAATTCATCGCAACAAGAGTCCACTGACATCTGACGAATGGGCCAGTCATCCAACGAAAACGAGCAATATTAGCCAGCTAATGGCTCACTTTCACCGTTAGATGATCGACGATCTGTGAATGAAATATCCTCTACTCGATTCATCCGCGCCAACGAGAAGAGAATGCGGGCTTCACCTAATCAGTGGATTCTGAGTGATCAGCAAGTGAAAGGAAAGAATATATATATATATATATATATATATATATATATATATATATATATATATATATATATATATATATATATGAGGAAATGGAAAAAACTATGTTATAGGAGGGGCTCCCTTCTATGACGCTTATGTGGACCAATAAGATCTTTACATGTGAATTGATCACATGGGTTGTTTTTCAAAAAATCCCACCACCTAATATTTTTTTCCAAAAAATCCCTCCATAAGTAAAGATTTTGTTGGTTCACCTAAGGTTCATAGGAGGGAGTCCCTCCTATGACATAGTTTTTCCCATTTTGCATATAAATAAAGAGTTTGAGAGGGATTTATATGAAAAAATCAACAAAAATCTCATTTTAAATAAACTATAATATTTGTGTGTGTGTGTATGAAATGAGCCGCTGTCTCACGTAAGTTACCTGAGCAATGGTCCATTTCTTCTATCTCTAGTAATTTTTCTTAATTTTTTTCTTTTTTTATTATAATCTCCACCCCATAAGGTTCACTCTACTCAATTCACTCTACTCAATTTTTTAGTTTTAAGTTTTGATTTGGTCTTCCAGCAAGTTGAATTAACAGTTCTCAGTGAATACAATTTTTTGTATTCAGTTAATGAAAATGTAAATTAATTTCAAATTCTATGGAATTTGATCCTAAAGAAAGTAAGGAGATTAAAATTATGATCCTAAAAAATTTTAAAAATAAAATGAAACTATTACTTTTTCGCTACTGACTCGTGTAACTTACCAGAACTGCCAACTCATATATAATATTCCATATATATATATATATATATGAGAAAACGTGACACCGATGGTGAAGGTAGTTCTTTCAGCGCTATCTAGATAGCCAAATAAAATTATTACACATGGCATCACTTAATCTAACAAATAAAATAACTCTCTTAACCGCCCTTTGAGTGGCGTCACATGCAATAATTTTATTGGGGCACCTAAGAGACAATTAAGGAACACCTTTCACCGCCGGTAAGTTTTCTGTATATATATATATATATATATATATATATATATATATATATATATATATATATATATATATATATACACCCCTGAGGATAAACTCAACAATTTAATAAGAGCCATATATTCCAATATTCTAGGACCTACCCTTCCAAAGGGCACATGTACTATTGGGAGAGGACGAGTCAGAATGTCGTTTTGTCATGGGTTCATGAGACAATCTCAAGATAACCACTTAGGTGGGAGCCCCATCCTAATTATTATTATCAATAGATCTCTCTTTCATATGTAGCTTTTAGAAAAGAGAAAGACTTTATCCATGTAACTCCTCCTCATATTCTTTTTTAATTCGGAAAGTTCTTTTTTTTTTTTCTTTTTCATTTCTCCATCAAATCTTTTAACTTTTTTTTCTTTAATATGTTACTCGATATTATTTAATTTTGCAAACTACATAGGGGACTACTGGTAGAATTTTATTCTCCACTAGTCATATTTGAATACTTAACATGATATGAGATTCAACTCCATCTTAAAACTTAAATTATTAGGTTTTAAATTCATTTTCGTATGTATATTCTTATAACTCAATTTTATTGCATAATCCAATAGTTACATAATTTTATACATATGGAATACCATAGTTACATGATCCAATAGTTACATAAGCCAGTTCAACAAGTGTAGCTTTACAATGCATCACAAGTTAAAAAATCGAAGGGAAAATTGAAGAAAACATGTATAAAGATGATACGAAAAGATTTAAATGCTAAAAACTTTAATTTATATTGCTGAATAGAAATGAAGAGAGAATGATGATCCATGTGCTTGCTCAATCCATCGTAACTCTAAAAAACAATAAAAAAAATAACCATCCAATTTTCTTCCATTTTTCTATGTATCGCAATAAGAAAACATGTATAGAGATGATATGAAAAGATATAAATGCTAAATACGTTAATTTATATTGCTTAATAGAAATGAACAGAGAAAGATGATCCATGTGCTTGATCCATCGTAACTCAAAAAAACAATAAAAAATTGACCATCCAATTTTCTTCCATTTTTCAAAACAATTTCAACTCTGTCCCCCATAAAATTTTCAGGTTTACATATGCTGCCATTATTAGTTAATTTTATGTGAAAATTAGTTAATTCAAACGTTTAAATGTTAATAAATCATTTTAGTATGTAGATATAGAAGAAACAATGTGCTAGTTATTTAGAACTCATTAAGTTAATTGTTAGATACCTTATATTAAATACTGAACTATATAAAGAGAAGAAAGTTTTTGTCCAAGTTCCCAACAAAATTATTATGCAGTACTAACAAAATATGAGAATTCAAAAACAACAACAAAAAAAAAAATTGCAGTTATATATATATATATATATATATATATATATATATATATTACTATAGGTGAGCCGCCAGCTAAGTAAAAGTTACGTTAGTTAGTGGTAAACTATAATGATCCAATTATTTTTCTTCAAATTTTTTTTACAATTACTATCTCTACATCCTTAACTTCTTTTAGATTAAATTTTATAAATTTTAAAGTTTATTTACTTTTTCATCAAGTACATGCAAAATGTTTTATTCATTGAAAATTGTTAATTTTGTGTTAATTTGATGGAGGACCAAATCAAAACTAAAACCCAAGAAATTGGGTATGATTGAATCTTAGGAGGTCGAGATCATAATCCAAAAGAATTTTTTTAGAAAAGATTATTGGAGATAGTAGAAATGAACTGTAACTCAGATAACTTGCGTGAGTTGTCAGTTCATTTTTATTTTTCTCTCTCTCTCATATATATATATATATATATATATATATATATATATATATATATATATATATATATATATATGTGTGTGTGTGTGTGTGTGTGTGTGTGTGTTTTACAATAATCATTATTGAATTATAAGATGGGTCCAAATTCTAACATGTCTATCCTCACCCACCACCTTAACGAGCATAGAGAAAGACTTTATTATTATTATTATTATTATTATTTTGTTTTTTATTTGCAAACTTTATATTCAGACATATTTTTTGTAATATTATCTAAACTGAATCGAATCGAAGTCAGAACTACTTTCTACTATGTTATATTATATCACTGTGCCTTCTGTTTAGATACGTATAATTTAGATACACATAATGATGAATAACTTGATATAAAGAGAAAGGGCAGCCTTAGGGTTTACAATAACTTTTTCTTTACTCATGGAGGCCGATTATGATTTTTGATCTTAAAAGTTGAATGTAAGAAGTTGTGTATGGTTTTTAATAGTGAAAACGTATAACTTTTAGATGTGTCATTTGAGTTTAGTCTTGTTCCTAGAGGGCTTTTCAACCTAAGAATTGAACCTTTAATTCAAATTTAGGGATTGTTTGGTTTCTTGCAAGTAATGCTATAAGTTGCAATTTATATTACTGTAAGTAAAACTATAGTAATAGAACTTGCTATAACTTGTATTACTATATTCAGATTGGAAGTTGTAAGTGGAAACTTAATTTACAAATTTTTTTTTAAAATTTTAATTTCTTATTTAAAAGAGATATGTAAAGTTGTTATATTTTCAACAATATAACTATTGCTAACAAATGAAAACCATAAGTCGTCATGTATATTTTTTTTCCGCAACTACAATTTTTAAAAGTGGTGACAATTGTAATTGCAGTTAAAAATTTTGTAACTGCAACTGTAGCCAACCAGTAAAATTACCCACTTGAATATAAGGGCAATTATAAACCCACCCACTTACACTTATAACCGCTACCAAATGCCCCCTTTGTGGGGAGTTTCCAAAGGAGCACTATATAGTTCTTATTTTCGGACTTTTAGTTGGAAAGTGGATTCACTGGGAAAAATAGTGTGCTCATTTGGAAAATCCCCCTTTGTGTAGTAGTTTGTTTGGGATAATTTCTACTTCATTGTATAGGAGATTTCCCCCCAAAAGATGCATTGTCTACTGCATTATGTTGGAGAGTTTCCTCAAAACATGACATTTTTGATCTAGGCAAGTAAAGCTAACTTTTTTATGTAGATTTTTCTCAAAAAAGAGTGCAAATTCCCCACGAAACCTCTGTATTCCATCAATTAGTAATTAATGAACCAGTACAATATTGCTTACTTATATAGCTCCTTACCCAGAAAAAAAAAAAAAAACCAGAAAAAGCAAAATTACTAAATGAGCACTCTGATGGTCTTGGTGAGCACAACTTTCAACTTTCTTAACCAGGGATTAGTTCTTTTTATAATTCCAAGAGTAGGCTCACAAAGACGAGTGGTGTGCTCACTTAGAAATTCTCCATACACAGATATGACAGCAAAAAGAAGTAGAAAATACCAGGGGAGATTTCATAGCAAAATACATGCATATTGTATTTTTTGCGATAGAACTTTTAAAGCGCGCACACACACACACCCCCCCCCACCCACACACACACAAAAAAAAAGGGAGCAGATAGAGAAACATAAAGTCCTTGACCAAGTTGACAAACTCTAATTTTTTTTTTTTAGTCAAACTCAAATACATATATTTTTAGCAATATTATTCAAATTGAGTTCTCATCGAAAATTGAATTTAAAACCTTTTTCAAATTGAAAGTTGAACTACTGTCTCTCATGTCTTGTCCTTGATAATGATAAAAGATGAGTATTTATATAACTTAAATCTTTCATCCTGTAATTTTTTAGGCCCTAATTATCGCACGGTTACTAGTTAACGGATTTTTAAACATAGGGAGCAATTTTTTTCCCTCCATTTTTGAAAGAAATTAGATTTACTTGATGAAGTTGAATAGCACGGCAAAGAAATTGTTTATAAGGAGGGAAAAAAACCATAGGTGATTATCAATTATATTCTTTTAAAGAGCTCCTATCCTAACGGATCTTATCCACATAAACACGGGATTTAGCGAGAGTGCCGCGGATTATTAGTAATTAGTAATTTTTTTTTTATTGTTAAAAGTTGGTATTATAAACTCAAAATCTATAAGAAGGATTGAGAATTAGGTTTAGCTGGTTAAAGATAAGATAGTGACAACGGCCCAGAAATCTCCTGATTAGGGCAAATTTCTTTGTCTTGCTTGCCCCTTCCATCTCATCTTGTCTTTTATGGTGGTCAATTATATTATAGATGAAATAAAGAGAATGGTACATCTAAGGTGTGTCTTGTCTGTAGAAATGCTGTTAAATCTCAGCATAGGGAGTGCATGTTGACAATCTACATATTCTAAATATGTGGTATATAAAAATTATGTGATTTAGATACTTCTTCATTATCAATCAAGATGTCTTATTAAAAAATAAACATTTTGTACAATATCCAATATACGGTCAAAATATATTAGTAATATATCATCTTCTATACACCACCATTTTTGAATGGAGAGATTACTAATATCGATTCAGATCATCCACGCAAACTAAAACTAAAGGTGCCTCTTCAGGTAAACTCCCTGTAAAGATATTTTAGGTATATTTTTTGCTGAAATAAAACATATTTAGTCTATTCTGACTAAGATAAACAAGATGGAAAAGTACCTGATACCAATGGGAAACATTATCTTTGCTGAAATCCAGAAAGGACAGATAATACTACCTACCAAAATTATTGGGTTGGGGGGACAAGGGCAAGAACAAAAAATAAAGTGACACCAACCTAAATATCCAACATTATGAAATTTTATAAGACCCCACTAAATAGTTGTAAAGGATTTGTTGTAATTGATGCAACAACTAAATCTTACTCGCAATCTGTGTGAGGTGTGAGGAATTTAACTCTAAAGTAAATATTAGAATGAAATCTAATAAATTTTTCGGAGTTTATCTCACCAAAACAGAAAGAAAGAAGCAGAAAGCAATGGATTCTTGATTAATTAATTATAAAATACTAAGCGATCCGACCATTGCTAGAGTTTGATCGTCGAAAACGACAACAACAATTAAACCTTTTATTCCAAGTATTTAGGATAGGCTATATGAACTAAAAAAGAATCACGTCGGATCGATTACTATGGGTTGAAAATTTTCACTATCTCTTATCTCTTATTATGTTGCATTTCTTGGGACAATGAACAGTTATGATAAGACTTAGCTTTCAAGTTTCAATGATGCTTCTATTTTGGGAAGAGAAATGTATATAAGCAAGTTAGATACTTCTAATGTGTAAAGCAAACGGCAAAATAGAAATGTTTTTTTTTTTTTTTTAGCCAGGCGTGGTAATTGGGTTGTGCTCGGCCATGACATGGCTGCCTGGGACTGGTCCTGCAGGCACGGACCATGGCCATGCCAGGCCGACACTCGCATTTTTTTCATTTTTTATGTATATATTTTTTAAATTTTCAAATGTTCCTTTTCTGAATTATAAGGTTTTTGTGGAGGTAAAAATTAGGTAAAATTTGGAAAAAATTTAGAAATTTTTAAGTATGATTAGTATTACATAAACAATTATACTGTAGCAAATTTCAATAAAAAAGATTGCAAATGTGCAAATTCAAGAGATGATAAATAATAAGTAAAAAAATAGAATTTTATTTTACTTAATTTTTACAAACAATATAACTTTGTCTCCATAAAACTCTTTGAATATCATACAAAATCTGGAGAGAGAGAGAGAGAGAGAGAGAGGACACTCTCTGTTATCCTCAACTTGTTCTCTGCATTACTCCCTAAAGTATTATGAGTCCAAAGTAAGTTACAAGCAAAAAATAAAATTATATATATATATATATATATATATATATATATATATATATATATATATATATATATATATTTATAATACAGTCGTATACAAAATACATGAAGATGGTAGGAGATAATCTTCAACATAAGTTGTAATACCCCCGTTTTTCAGCTACTTTCCAAAACGGAGGATGCTACTTAAACGTTATATTAGACAATCCAAAAATTACAGAATTTTAGAATAACTGTAAGTACTGTCACAATCAGAATAATAAATAACATATATGAAACTGAAAGAATCTCATTCATACAAAGAGTTAATTGCATGAGATGACACACTGCTCTAAATATGAAAATAAATGAATCAAAGGAGAAAAGCAGTGCCCAGACAAAAAGAAATATAAACAAAATATATAAAGGCTCTCCAGAAGGTACTTTACTGCTTACTGTCGCTCGGTCTGATCAATGAAGTACGATTCTTGAGTTGAGACTGGTTCTCCTTCTTCGCCTTCTAAACCTGGGTTCAGAACCTAGAGGATTAAACCCAACAAATAATACAAAAAAAAAATATGTGTACTATCATAGTACTAGAGATAAATTATGCAAATGAATTGTGTTGGTGTTAAACATGTTACATAAATAATGAAAAATAGAATATGATGTATGTCATTTGCAAATAACAGTTAAATATTATGTAAAAATGACAAGTCTAGATCAAGTTCTTGTTAGTATTTGAAACCAAATGATAGATAAGATAGCGCACAGTTTTTCGTATTATATAAGTGTCCGTACATATCTAGGACTCGGCCCAAACACATGGCGTTGAACCATGACATACTGCTAAGGTGTTGCTAGACAAACACTATACTGTGAAACAGTAATTAACGTTACCCTTATGGGGATTCACAAATCAAACTGTGGCTCAGTACCACACGGTGCTACTACAGTATAAATCCTCAACACTGTACGCCCGAAAATTGAGTCTTCCTTACATTGTTAATTTAGTTTTGAAATACAACAATAAAAAGAAAATTAGAAAAAAAAAATCAAGATTATAAGAATAAGAAACGATTAATTTCGTTTCCCTTTTTTTAATTGGTGGGTCTGGCCGCAGTGGAGCCTTGATCCTGTACTCCGTTAACGATCCGATCTGAATTGGAAAACTCTTCTCTGCCAACTCTGGAAGAAGGCCCGCTCTCTAGGAATTCTCTGTTCTTCTGGTTCTTTGAACTCCAGTCTCTGGAAAAATCCTCCCTTTTCTTAACTCTCCCCTTCTTTTTTTTTTATAGATAGAGGAGTAATCGTTCGCTTCAAATCCAGATAAAATCTTTCCTTCAAATTTCGATCAAATTTGCGTAATTAATTCCTAAAAATCTAGGTTAAACCGCGTAACCGAAGCACGAGAGCGGGCAAACCTGCGGGAGCAAACTGCGGGTGGGACCCGCAGGAGTGCTCCCGCAGGGTGGCACCCGTGGAAGCGCCCCCGCGGGTCACCTGCGAGGGCGCTCCCGTGGGTTGGCACCCGCGGGAGGGCTTCCGCGGGTGGGACCCGTGGGGGAGCTTCCGCAGGTTGCCACCCGTGGTTGCAACCCACACCCGTTAAATGTTTTTTTTACATGCCCACGTAACCTCCCTCCAATTTTTTTTGAAATTTCGTATTGATTTATAACGAATTCGAAACACTTTGGACTCTTTTAATTTTGGCACTATAGTCTTTATTGTTTGCAGCAATTTTTTTATGGTATACTGTGAACCATATTCTGAAATTGCTATCTTGCAGCTGTTTTGTTATTGGAGGTATACTATTAAACCGACACATCAGAAATAGCTTCTAGTGATTTTTGTTTATGCGGATTATTGTACTTGTAAGGCCTAGTTAGACTTTTGCTTGTAGCTTTACTTCAGAAAATTTATTGTCTGCATGCAAAAATATTTTTGATGTCTTGTTCAGAGGCTAAGTACATGACAGACGACCTGTGATGAATTTAATAGACAGAGATAATTGTTAACGTGTCTTATGAAAGATGAGCAGAGGTATAATATTAACGTGCTTTTTAGAGGATAAGCAGAGGTATGATGTTAACGTACTCATTAGATAACAAGTAGAGGTATAATTTTAATTTTCTTTTTAGAGGATATATAGAGGTATGATATTAACGTACTCATTAGATAACAAGTATAGATATGATTTTAATGTGCTTATTAGATAACAAGCAGAGTTATGATGTTAACGTACTTTTTAGAGGATAAGCAGATGTATGATATTAGTGTGCTCATAAGATGACAAACAGATGTATGATGTTAACGCGCTTATAGGATGACAAACAGATGTATGATATTAACGTGCTCATAAGATGATAAGTAGATGTATGATGTTAACGTGCTTATAGGATGACAAGCAGATATATGATGTTAACGTGCTCATTAGAATGACAAGCAGATGTATAATGTTAACGTGCTTATATGATCCTAACCGTTCAGTGACATCTAGTATGACAGATTAAGAAAAGACAGAGCTATCATTAAATATATCTCAAAGCCCGACCTATTCAGAGGATCTGGTCGTGATAGGAATGAGCTGACTAAATAGAGGTGACTGTTAACGTGTTCAGTCGCAGAATCTGACTATCAGAGGTAACTGTTAATTTGATAGGAAAAATAGTTTTCTTCAGAGGTAACTTTTAACATAACGATATAAAAAACAAGTTCATTAGAGTGTTGTAATGTTGGACTTGATGAACTGTGAATTTTCTTTTCTGTCAGAGGTGAAAGTTTAACGTGACAAGAAATTTGATCGGTTTTGATTTCATAAGGATAATTGATTTGACTCTATACTCCGGTGTCAGAGGTATGATTTTAACATGACAAACATTTTGGAGAGTCATTGGTCCTGCTGGAGAAAATTAATGAGAAAAGTTTTACTATCAGAGGTGAAATCTTAACGTGACAGGAGATTTGATTGAGTTTAATCTCATAGAGAAAATTGATTCAATTTTGTAATCTGGTGTTAGAGGTATGATTTTAACATGACAAATATTCTAGAGACTTACTAGCTCTATCAGAAAAAATTAATAAGAAAAGTTTTACTGTCAGAGATAAAATCTTAACTTGATAGGGGATCGATCTGATTAGGGTTTTTAACAAATCTCTAACTATCAACGGATTTAATTAGTTTTTACCAACTACCTTTTGAGTTGGGCTAGCCATACTATTTCTCTCAGTATGGTGAGTTGCCGAAAATTTCGTTTGGGCTTACATGCCAAACTTTTTCTCTTCCCTTTACCGTAGCAGCTTAGAGAAATGATGTGTCCTTATAATCGAATAAGAATACTGTTGTAATATATATATTTGTCATGAGATTTTTAGCAAACCCCATCTATCAACGGATTTGATTTGCGTTTACTAACTACCATTTGAGTTGGACTTACCCTACTATTCTCCTCAATATGATAAGTTGTCGAGAATTTCGTTTGGGTTTAAATGCCAAACTTTTTCTCTTCTTTTGCTTTAGCAGTTTTGGACAGTTCATACTTTTACCCACAGCATGATGAATTGGCGAGAACTGGTTCTCTTTCCGTTATCTTGATGGTATTGGGCAAATCATGATTTTACCCCAGCATGATAGGTTGGCGAGAAACTTGTTCTCTTCCCGTTATCTTGATGGTATTGGGCAATTCATACTTTTATCCCAAATATAATACAGTTGGTGAGAAACTTGTTTTTTTCCAGTTGCCTTGATGGCGTTGGGCATTTTATGCTTTTACCCTAGCTTGATAGGGTTGGCGAGAAACTGGTTTTCTTCCTATTACCTTGATGGTGTTGGGCAAATCACGCTTTTATCTCAGCATGATGGGTTGGCGAGAAACTTGTTCTCTTCCCGTTGCCTTGATGGCATTGGGCAATTCATGTTTTTACCCCCAGCATGATGGGATTGGAGAGAAACTTATTTTCTTCCCGTTAGCTTGATGGTGTTGGGCATTTTATACCTTTACCCTAGCATGATAGGGTTAGCGAGGATTTCGTTTGGACTTGCATACCAAACGTTTTCTCTATTCATAATCGTAGAGACGTAGGATCTATTTTTATTTTATGCCCCGAGTTGGGGTGCAAAACTACTCCTCAGTAGCGACCAGCATTTTTTTATTTGCTGTATTGAAGAGGAAGTTGGATGACTTTATTCCCTTAAGAGTAATATTTCTTCAAAAATTTTATGTTGATTGGCATTATCATCCGGTCACCGTGTTGATTGATCAACTGTTGTATAAGTTTCTTAACTTCATTTTTAATTAACTCCATTAGCTCTAGACAGAGTCTTCTTTGATGCTACTTTACTAGTTTTGCATCTGGTTTAATATTTAGCCAGTGCAAAGCAACTTGAGGGTCTTATGGGCTTGGGATTAGTTTCATCACCCATGTTCACCCGAACCATCTTGTTTTCTATAGGTGGTTCACACTGTCCAAAGTGCATCTCCATTTGGCATCAAGATATTTGACTAATGCTTCATCTTGAGGAAAAATTAGCTCATCATTTGAAGTAAGGCTGACAAGTATCATATTCGTAGCCAGCCCATTGGATAGTACCCCCAGACTGATATCTAAGTGTCCATTGGAGTTTTCTGCATTTTTGCAGATCCCATCATTTATAACCGGAGTATTAGGTGTCATGACATATCACAACCCCCTGCTGGTTTTATAATGGTAATCTGATTCTTTTCTTCGGACACGAAGGAGAGAAGCATATTTTGACACTCTTTGCCACTTACAGTGCTTCTCGAATGCGGAATGCGCTGGCATGGGTGCGTGCACAGCGCTTTGCAGGTGCACTCTATGGGCGCACATAGCGCCCTTGTGGGTGCAAGCACAGACGTGCGCACAACACTCCATGGGCGTAGACGTTATCGTATACCCAATTTTTAAACTTTGGCATTTAGATAAATTCATACCTCATTTTCTCCATCATTCGGAATGATTTTGGTCGGTAATCATAAATTTTAGGGGCTTCTTGATGTTCATTTTTAGTATCATCAAAAAGGGTTGCATGATCGAACCCTTCCAAAGAGAATGAGTTTTATTTGATTGACCCATTGAGCAAGGATTTTGATATGTTGGTTAATATAACCAACAGTGATAGATAACTGCGACCATTATCAATAAGTCCGCATGATATTCTTATGATGCAGGACATAGATGGCCATTGATTTTATAGCTGTTTGGTAAGCCTTTATTTTTCTTGAATTGGTTAAGGCTGAGCTTTGAGTGATTTAAGTCTCAAACATTTTGACTCTCAATTTGATGAGTTGGAGGCAACATGAGAGACTTATGCTTCCACTCAGATCGAAGCATCAACAGTTTCATTGTGGATTCCATTTGTATTTCCACAATAGTTTTAAAAAAAATGTGAGCACCATTCCTGTGATGCAGACACGACAGTCGTGAATCTCACATAAAACTTTAGTTTTTCAGTGGACTCGAACCTGACGTTATCATTACATAACTTCGATTTAGAGAGAGTTTCGGAGAAGAAGCCTCTTTCATGTGTCTTATGGACTACATGACTTTGAATATAAGGCTTGTGCTTTTAGCCTTGCTTGCAACATGGATGCAACCCCGAAGATGTGCCCATGTGATGATTTGAACACATGAATACCAACCTTAGTCTCCTGTGGAGTGAGACATGCGAGTGTCATGACAAATCTCGAATGTCATTTGAGACATGCGAGTGTCACGACCAACCTCGCATGGGAGCTGAGACATGCGAGTCTTATGCTAAGCCTCGTTCAGGAGCTGAGACATGTGAGTATTATTTTGAACTTTGTAATGAGGCCGAGGAGCTCTTTTGTAAACTTGGATTGCTTGAGTCGCACATCTTCATTTTCTGGATAGATGGCAAGATGCACGTCTTGTTCAGTTGAGTAAAAATATTTTCCACCATAAAATCATAAAGTCTTAACTAGTTTTTAGCTTAGTTGAACTTACGAGAGATTTTTTGTCAAGATTGATATTTATCTCAGAATAGAGTTCTGTTGGCTTGGTTGATTTCCATGTTGCAAGCCTCACAATGATATGAGGAAATGGAGATGCCTTGGAAACTTTGTAGATCTCATTCACCACCACAGTTGAATACTGAATTAATTCTTGATGTAGAGGAAAAGAATCAATTTTGTGGTGATGTGCTTAGCTCGCATCCGACTGAAGTATCTTCAGATACTGAGAGAATAGTTGTCCTTTTTTTTTAAACATGTAAATATTGTTGCAGTTCGCCAAATTGGTTTTTGCTTAGATGATGGATATAGCCTTATATGGCGGAACCAACTCCAGCATTCCTTTATAGGAGTTCGTTCACTTTTGCTTTACATAAGAGCTTTTTTAGAGTTAGGTAAGAGAGCTCCTTCTTCATGTTGGACTATATGTTGTATAGATGATTTTAATCAATCTTATCATATCAAGCCCTTGTAATAAGAATAAGTTATCTGACTTTGCATGTGAATAAGTTTTAGCTTTTGGTCTTTCCATGTGGCTTAACTCCTCATCTGATTTAGTTAAGATTGGGCTGAGACTTATGCATGATCTGATTCACACCAGGCTGAGCCTCACATCTGACTGCTTGAGCCTCATATTTAATGCGGGCTTCAAAATTTATGAGTGTTCTTTGACGATCTTGAGTATGTCGTTGGGTTCAACTTGAGTTTGAGCTTGACCCATATTTGTTGCACGAACAGTGAAGTATCATCATACACATGAGCTTTGAATTCTCACCAGAGGAAATTTGATTGGATTTATTTTTAATTGATGTGTATTCTGGACACTTTCCTGATATCGAAAATAATTGTTCCGTGATGAAACATCTTTCTCTTTTTCGGATGTATTTGAATTTGTGTATAATATTTGAATTTGATGTTTTGACCCCTTTTTTTTAATCCTTCTGAGTGTTGGATAAATATAACTAATCAAACATATTTAAATATGTCTCTTCGATGAGTTACACGAGGGTCGAGCTTCAAAGCGTTCATCCCGTGCGCACTAATTAGAACAGCACCTCTGCTCAAAATTAGAGATCGTGCGTGAGATGTCGGCACAAGTTGCAACATCATTATTATATATTTTTATTTTTTATTTTATTTTATTATATATTATTATTATTTTTTTATTATATTTTTTTATTTATTATTTATTATTATTATAATTTATATTTATATTTTTAATTTTTTTATATTTTTATTTATTATTATATTTTTTATATTTATATTTTATATTTTGTTATTTATTTTTTTTATTTTTTTATTTTTTTAATATTTTATTTTTATCTTTATTTTTAAAATTTTTATTTATTATTATTATTATATATATATATATATATATATATATATATATATATATATATATATATATATATATATATATATATAATTATTTTTATATATTTTTTATATTTTTTTTCGGCACCCTGCGGGTGCATCCCGCGGGTGCACCCCATGGGTTGCAACCCGTGAGTGCACCCCGCAGGTTACACCGCAGGTGCATCCCTTTATTTATTTATTTTTATTTATTATTTATTAATTTTTATTTATTATTTATTTTTATTTTTATTTTGTTCGGCACCCCGTGGGTTGCAATCTGTGGGTGCATCCCGGGGGTGCACCCCGCGGGTTGTACCCACAGGTGCATCCCACGGGTGCATTCCGTGGTTGCAACCCCGCGGGTGGCACCCCGAGCACCGCACTGTTCTTTTTTTTTTGACAGTCTTGTCAATTTTTTTTGAGGAATGACACCTCACTCTTTTTTTTTTAGATAGGCGATGATGCCTTATCAATTTTTTATGGGCGATAACGCCTCACTTTTTTTTTTAACCGACGATAACGTCTCGTCTTTTATTATGGACGATGATGCCTCATAATTTTATTTTTTTAACAGGTAATGATGCCTTGTTAATTTTAGTGGATGATGACGTCTCACTTTTTTTTTTCGGCCAACACCCGGCGATGACGCCTAGATTCAAGTCAGAGGAATTTGATGATCGGATTGCGCCACCGAGACTCCCACTGTGGTCGTTAATTCTTATACGCTCGAAAATTGAATCTTTCTTACATTACTAATTTACTTTTGAATTACAGCAATAAAAAGAAAATTACAAAGAAATTCAAGATTATAAGAATAGGGAACGATTAATTTTGTTTCCCTTTTTTTAATTGGTGAGTTTGGCAGCGGTGGAGCCTTAAGTCTGCACTCCATTGATGATCCGATCTGGATTGGAAAACTCCTCTCTGCCAACTCTGAAAGAAAACCCGCTCTCTAGGAATTCTTTGTTATTATGAATTCTTTGAACTCCAGTCTCTGAAAAAATCCCGTCTTTTGTGAACTCTCCCCTTCTTTTTTTATAGATGGAGGAGTAATCGTTCGCTTCAAATCCGGATAAAATCTTTCCTTCAAATTCCAGTCAAATCGCGTAATTAATCCCTAAAAATCTGGGTCAAACTGCGTAACCGAAGCACTGAAGCGGGCAAACCTGTGGGACCAAACTGCAGGTGGGACCCACGGGAGCTCCCGCGAGTTGGCACTTGCGGGAGGGCTTCCGCAGGTGGGACCCGCGGGTGCAACCCACACCCGTTAAATTTTATTTTATTTTACATGTCTACAACCACCTAAAGAGACATGACCAATATGATCCTCATACGATACGGTTCTTATCGATTTCACTAATTCCCATGTCAATGATACACGATACACATGAACATGTAGAAATATCATAGTTTGTCAAGTCAAATCGTATACATGACCATTATAACCGGATGAAAGGCATTTTAAGATAGTAGATGAAAGGCATTTTGATTCCTGATGCCATGTTTTAATTGAGACATATACTGAAGCAAAGGTGGAGAATTTCTCACATCGATCGATGCTAACTACAACTGTAAATTAAAGTTGTAGGATGAAACCAAATTAATCCTACCGCACAAATCTCAAACTTAAAGTTTGGTAAAGTATGTGGCTTGAAATATGAAAACAACAACAAAGCTGCTACCTAGTGGAGGTAATAAATAGATTTTTCAGTAGTTAGTGCAAGAGAAACATCACTTGTCCATTTAGAGTGTGTTTATTTGCATGGAAGTAGAAAAAAAGTAGTATAAGTAAAGTCATTTTTACTATTTCATGTGTTTGTTTGCATAAGAAGTAAAGTGCAAGTTATTTCTATAATAGTAAGGTAGATTCTACGTGGAATCTTTACTTCTCAACTTTACTTCACATTGATTTTGGGTGGAAGTAGAGTTGGAACTAAAAGCAATAATATTTTATTATTTTGTGTCTTCCTATTTTTTTCTTTCTTCCAAAAAAATAAATATTTTATTTTTCTTTCATCTTTTCTTTCTTTCAAAAAGTAAAAAAACAAACACTAAAAATATATGAAATATGATAGTTCCGCCTTATTATTTTTTAAAGTTACTTCTAATTTTCTTCCTTACTTCCGAACACCCAAACACTCCTAGTTGAACATTTATGTAAGCCACAAATAACGAAAAAAACTAAAAAAAAAATGCAAACTAAAGATTCCTGCGAATAGCTAATGGCTAGGCATGTAACAAGTTGTATTAATTAGCTGGTGTTAGTTTTAATAAAGAATGCATATCATAACTATTGAGCATAGGAATGATAACGAGCAAAGCAACGAAGGTGGAAATTGAAAAATCAAGAGAGTAGGATATGGTTACTTGTCTTTTTTTTCTTTTTTTCTTTTTTCTATCCTCAGAGAGTGAAAAAGAAGTTTCTCTCCCCCTTTTTTTTTGATGAGGATGTTATATGGTTAGCCATGGCCCTACGGCTCATCACTTCATTTAGCAATTGCATTTCTTGTAGCCACGTATCAATTCAATTTGCCACAGTAAAGGGTTGTGGTGACACATTGGGATAGCCCTTCGCATGGTTGTGCCTTTAGAAATTTGCTTAAAAACAAGAGTGTGTGTAAAGTAATTTCTAATTTATTTAATATTTATTATTTACGGTTCTGGTAAACGTTTTTCAAATACTACCAAATTTATGTAGGACGTAGTACTCAATGAGAAAGATACTAGAAAATTGTCCGTTTATCATTTTTATGTCTGGAATAAAAAAACTAAAATTTCGAAGTAACTAGAAGAATAATTTTTAATATTATTAAATTAGCAAATTTGAAAATATTTTTCAGGCTTGCAAGGAAAATTTCTAAAAATCATAAATATTAGAAAACTAATAACCGTGAAATATAATTTGGAGTTGCGGATTTAAAGTTACATCCACTGAAATATAATAGTGGAGTTTATTAAATAAAGTGTGAGATAATTTTTTTAAATGTAGATAATAAACTTGAAAGTAATATTTTTTATACTTGTTCTTCTAAACGTGGTTGCTTGGAAGTTGGTTACTTATTACTGTATATATCTTCATATGTAAAATATATAATATCTAAATATAATTTAATATCAGCTACAGTTCTTAATATTAGCATCATAATCCATATTTTTATGGAATTCTGTTACTAAATATACCATTCCATCTAGTTTAGTACGTAGACCAATAACAGTGCCGAACTAAAATAAATAAGAAAAATTTTCAAAATATTTGTTAAATTTAGCTACCATTGGTGTTGCAATATCTACAATAATTTGATTATTCCTAGACAATGCAAAAATCCAACTAATTTTAGTTAAATCATAGAGTGTAAAATGTATAGCTAGATAGTAAGTTCCTGAAAGAGCTCTACTTGCACTTTTGAAGGTACTTAAGAAATTCTTGGTCATTATAATTGCATCCATTTATTAGAATCCATTGAACACGCGAGCAATTCCATTTTGGCAAATAATTATAATGTAGTTTTATATGGAAAAGTCTCTTTCAACATTTTATATGTAGAGTTCCAATATGTTCTTGCCTCTCAAGGTAAAAAATCTACATTTAAGTTTAAATTTTTTGACAAATTTGTTTGAAATTTTGTTTTTTAGAACTACGATATTTTATAAAAGTAATTGTGTTTTTAAGTTTATGTACAGATTTACCAACAATCCTCAAACCATCTTGTATAGACAAATTGGTTATGTGACATACAAATCTCATATAAAATAATTTTTCATCTAAAAATGGTCTTATATATCTTTTCAGAATTTCAATTGCAGGCGTATTTTAAGATGCATTTTCAAAAGGAATAGAAAAAATTTTCTTTCAGTTCCAAACGTAGAAGAAACACTTAAAATTGCTTGACCAAGATTTTGCACTGTATAAGAAAATCCAAATTTTCTAAATCCTATTATTTTTTTGAATGCTATAATCTTTATCTATGTAATGGGAAATTATACATAGATAACGATTGCCATTTAAATCATACATAGATAACGATTGCCATTTAAATTTTACATAGATAACGATTGCCATTTAAATCTTCTCAACAATTGGAAGTAATTTCAACTCTATAAAGTAAAGAAGTAAAAATAGAAATTAGAGTTTGTCTCCTATCTCGATATATTTTAGCAATATCGGACTTACATGTACTTTTAGGGACTATTTTAAATTTGGATTATGTGTCATTTTAATAAATTTTCCAAAAATTGGATATTCGCTCATAGAAAAGTATTGCTCGGTCTGAACTATGTATATAGTTGTTCGTAGCAGAATTTTTGCTTCCTTCCATTGAATACAACTTAGATTACAACGAAAGTGAACAAGAAAAGAACAAACGAGAGGATTTATAATCTATCTCTCTCTTTTACAATAAAACGTGGTATCTCGTAGCAATGGGATCTATCGAAGTAGTTCCTTTTGATGATCTGACGTCGATGATCTTCTTGCTCAATGAAGATGACGGCCGACTCTTCTTGATCTTCTCTTGTCTTCATGAATTCACGGCTCTCACGCGTAACTCGAATTCTCTAAGATGCGAAAAAGATCCTCCAAGGCTTTTTCAAGAGGGTATTTATAGTCTTAGGTCAATATAAGAGTTTCTATTTAAATAGAATTTATATTCATCAAGGATTCCTATCAAATATCTTAGTTTTGATTTAAATCTCTTGATTTAGAGTTTTGATTGAACTCAATTTGGGTATTAAATAAGCACAAATCTCAATCATAATCACTTTATGATTCTGGTTATCTGCTCACGCGGAGCTAATTGCATCAAAACGCGGAGCTAAGAAACCAGAATGCGGAGCTATTGATTAGCTCCGCATTTTACTCAAACACAAGGCTAAATATCCAGGCGTGGAGCTACGGAGTTTGCTCCGCGTTCTGTGTGGAAAATCCCTTTTTTTTTTACTTTAGAAATTTTCACTACCAACAGAACCCCCTCCAAAGTTTTCAAAATGGTTTTAGAATTTTAGCAAATTTTGAAAAATTTTGGATCTTCAAAAGCTGGAACGCGGAGTTAAGACACCATGTTATCTTGGCGTTATGTATGTCACGTGAAGCTAGTAGCCCCGCGTTTTAGTGGGTAACCGCTCAGTAATTACCCTGATTCTCGCGACGAATACCAAGGGGCGGATTTTTTCATTTAAATAGAGTTTTTAACTCTTCTTCTCCTTCACTTCATTCGAAAAATTTTCAAGAACTCAGGCGACCAGAGCTCTCTGCAACCGGCGACCAAGTTTTTCATCGATTTTCGTCGATTTCTCCAAGTTTTCTCCAAGATTAATGGCACCCAAGAGGAACACCTCATCATGCACTACCTCTCCGTCGGCGGCCGGCGCTAGTAGTGGTGGCAGCGGCCGAGGAAGTGGCCACAGCGGCGACGCAGCCTTTGCCACGCCCATCGGAGGTAAAAATCTTATCTTTTCTGGCCGTACATATCACCACAAAGTTACTTTTTAGCTTCGCGTTTTGTAAATGTGAGGCTATCTCCTTAGCTTCGCACGGAGTTATTTTTAACTCCGTGTTTCTATACTTAGAAGATTTTCTGAATTTTGTAAAAACTTTTTCTAACTCTTGATTCTTCTTTTACAGTGGGGTATTCAGTGGACGCTCTCCCCATAGGCACTACTTCGGATTCACTGGGGGTGCGGATCTGACGGCCCAATTTCGTTTCACCACTGATCTCCCGGCCTACAAGTCAGGTCTGAGGGAACGCAGGGAGAAGTTGATCAGGTACCACTCTGCTACCGCAAGGGAGATCATTACTGATGCAGTTTTCGAGGCCACCAACCGAGAAGTGGTGGAGAAACCCGTATTTCTCTTTGGAGATGTTATGGGGCACTCAGACTAGATCCTCTTTGAAGAGGAATGCACGTGGCTCTACCAATCTGGCGACTTGCTGATATTTCTACCCAGCATGGAGTGCAGCTATCCCCTGGTCTATCTTCAAAAGCTAGCCATGCATCGTGAGTCGGAGTGGAGGCTAAGCCAGGAGTACGACTGCGTCCCTACGGGCAAGTTGGCGCACATGGGGCTTACCAAGATGGTCCCACGAGATGCATTACCGGGTTGCTTCCTAGTAGAATCACCAAGGAGCTCCCAGTAGGGGAGGTTCCAACTCGCGCACGAACTTTTCTAAGTGAGTTCATGGCGCAAGGAGGCCAATACCCAGCCAACGATTTCAGGATGCCTAGCTGGGTTTATTCTTCCAGCAATTTGTAGTGGGCCCACCTCGTCCAATACATGATGGATTCCCATGAACAAATTCTGAGGGAGATTGACTTATACAGAGCCATCAGAAATATCCAATTTGGGATTCCCCAGAGCTCCTACCATTTCTTCAGTCTCCTGGAGATGTACAACCCTGAGACCGGCACCTTTTTCACACATGTAGGTGAATTGGGGCTTGCACTACAAGAGATGTACGAGGTCTCGGGTTTATCAATGGGCGAAGTCCCTTATGAAGAGTACATCCCCACTACCGAGGAGTTGAATATGCTGAAGGCGAGAGATGAGTGCATCTATGCCACTTACTGGGAGATGATGTGTCATTGCCGCATCTGCGCCGATATGGCAGGTGTGCATAAGTAGGGTATCGGTCACAAAAAGTGGGCCGATTACCTTTTTGCAAACCTGAACTCCAAAGAGAGTTCAGCAAGTGGTCACGGCCACACTCCTGTTGATGTCAAGGAGATTGATCGCCGCATTGCCAAGACGCGTGCCATATTCTATACCGCCGAATCAAATGAAGGTGGATTCAATCCTGTCACCGTTTTCAAAAGCTTTCACTACCAGGCTCAGTTCCCATTGTCCAATAGAGACATTATTACTGGGTTTATGATGTTGTGGTTAAAAAAATGCGTCGTGCCATCATTGCCAAAAGAGGCAATTACAATGAACGTGGTGTATCCAGCAGTTCTTCTTGCATACGGCCGACCCTTCGGGCTCCTTCCCGCCATAGTGAGCAACCTGCAGAGTGGACTACGAGCGCTCTATAACAGTTTCATTCCTGCTGACAAGGGGAAAGGGAAAGGAAAAGCAAGTCAAAAGAGACTGCCAAGGCAAAGACTCCAAACCCTAGGGTGGAGATGCGCTATACTTATTTGATGGCGTGGCTTGTCATGCACTGTCCCTCTTTGATGAGTGCGGCTGAACACCCCTCAGCTGACAAGCCCTTCCTTGTGGAGCTATATGAATGCTCCTCATGGAAGAGTCATTACATGTCTCAAATCCGGAAGACACTCCGCCAATACCAAAACTACGAGATCTTCCGGTGCTTTCCCGACTTTTCCGGAGGAGAATACGGGTCAAAATTCAAAGATATTTCGGGAGCAGACAATTTTACCGTCTCATCCTCAGGAGCGTTCTGGTGGCTCCTTAATATCCGACCCGGACACTTGGTGTATCGACAAGACACCATGTGTTACATTGAACCATACACCTCGAGCCACTTCGCTCGTCAGTTTGGGTACTCTCAACTCTATGTGGGTAACCCAAACAAGAAGCTGGCCTATGAAGGGAATCTGTATGAGGGTGTCCGCAGCTGGTTCCACTTTGTAGCTGGTGGAACCGGGGCTGAATTCGTCTTGCCTCAGAAGTCGCCATAACTGAGCATGACACTGAGCTTCTGCACGTGGTACAGCGTCGCCAACGCTGACATGCCCAACTTCTCCATCAACCGGAGTTGTTGCAAGGAAATAGAGGCCTTTTACTCTAGCCGCAAGGGGGCTAAAAGAGTGAGGGTGAAAGGAATAGACGAATTTCTTGGGACAGCGACCGATCCATCAGATGTTGGCGACTCTGATGGAGATAACGATGATGGTGATGATGATGACGCTGATGTTGGAGGTGCTCCCCAACACGTAGTTACTCATTCCCGGAGTCCGACCGTCAAATGCCACGGACCCCCGAGAGAAGGGCAGCCAAGAAGAAGAAGAAATTCGCCGGGGAGACCCTAGTAGTCCCTCACGAGGCAGCAGTCCAATTTGCCACGGATCTGCTTGCCTCAACTCTTCCATCAACTTCGGCAGAGGAGAGTAGGCCCGTTGAAGTTCTCAGTGCCCATGATGCTCCAATTCATCGGCTAACTCAAGAATCTACTGAGCACACGCCGACGCAACCTTTAGGTAGCGAAACGGGTGTGCTCTTAGAGACGACGACGGCTCCCCCTTCAAGTCCAACCACAGGACTTGTATCCTCTGGTATGGTTCCTTAAAATTTTTATATCCTAACTTCTTTTCTTTTATATGTGTGTGTGTGTGTGTGTGTGACACTCCTTGTTTGTTTTTTGAGATGCAGGTAGTCAGCTCCACTCGCCGATGCATTGACTACTAGGGTGGAGCCCGAGGAGCTGTTCGACTACTCCGGGACCACGGGATCAGTGGCTGGATTGGGCAGTTATGCGAACGAGTTTGATGCAGACTACTTCACTCCGGCCCCACGCTCAGTTCCTTCATCGACTCCTCCCATAGATGAATTAGGGAGTGATGATAGGACTAATGTTGTCGCGCCCCGGGATGCTCCTCTGTCCCCGAGTCTACCATCATCGACACCGACTGTTTGTTCAGAAAACACCTTTCTAGTCATCGTTGGCGTACCCTCTGCTCCCCAGCATGCTGTATTAACGTCATCGACAATAGTGGTTGTTGAGACACCGGTAGCTCCTCCTGCTTCAACCCGTCTGCCAGCAGGGGATGAAGATAACTTAAAGTTTTCGTTTGAGGCTGCTTCTGCTACTGAAGGAACTTCAGGCGGAGACACACCATCATCCACCCCTGTTGGCGGGGCTGCTCGTCTCCTTGATACCGATGATACCTCAGTTCGGGTTTCCAGTTCTGCCAAGTTTTTACTGGCTTTACTGGCCCCACATGTCATGAGTTTGGTACAAGGACAAGCTTCCTCCTCTTCGACTCTGGCAGAAGCTACTCCCGCCCTGGTGACATCTTCCTTGGTACTGCCCACTCTGAACTTAGACACTGCTGATTCTCTTGAGGAGTTCTTTAATCACAGTGTTAATGACTTTATGCGGCTACTAAGAAGATGAATTGGGATGATCCTGGACGGAAGAGACTTTCTTGCTCTCAGATGCCCAATGTTGTCCAGTTATTTGGACAATATTGAAAGGATCGGAGGACGTGACCGAGCAGCTCCCTACCGGCCCACCTAGAAGCTTTAGAAGAATAGGTGCAGACGCTGACACAGTCCGCCAAGCGGATGTGGGAGCGATCACTGAGATCGAGCTGGCGTGGCTTCGAGTAGAGCTAACGGCTCGACAGGAGGAGCTGAGGCGACAGGAGGAAGGATGGTCTCGGGAGTTGGCAGAACTGCGAGCCAGCCAGGAGTCAGTTCTCAGGGGGCTGGAGATGGTGGATTTTGAGTTGGAGGGGAGTCAGGCGGCCATTCTTAGAGCCAGGGAGACTATTGCTAAGGCTCAGGCTATTTTGGAAGCCAGCGCGTCTCGGCTCGGGGAGTCCGTCAGGAGGCGGGAAGAGCTGATCCTTCAGTAAGGACAGCTCGAGCAGGAGGGCATAATAAGGAGCCGTGCTATTGAAGAGTCTCGTCAGCGGTTGACCCAGCAACTCGCAATAAATGATGATGATTTACGCCGAAAAGCCAACACTCTATGGAGGAGACTCGTCGCCGAGTTATTGATGAGACGACGAATAAGTTGAGGCTTTTGGGAGAGCCATAACTCCCTCTAATTTATTTATTCTTTGTAATAATAAAAAGAACTCAACAATTATTTGAATTCTTTTTATTTATTTCATTCTTTTGTAACTTTATTCTTTTGATTTATGAATAAAGATAATTTTTTTGATTCTTTTATCTGTTGGCTATAAACTTTTCTTGCTCAACAAATAATTTGTTATGAAAACAATTCATAGTTTCGGTAAAACAATCTAAGCCTCATTTGCGTAACTTAGATCATTAGTACCAACCAGGTTAAAATTATTAACCACGGTATAAGCTCTTTAAAAAGAGCAAACTGGTAGTTTGGTGAGAGCGTTTAATTGCCTACATCAGAATGATCGGGTTAGGATCATCAACTTAGACAGAGGCGCCTAATTGCACATACCTTAGTTTAATAGAGAAGTCCAAGTGCTCATATGCGTAACTCGAACAAGTGGATGGTTATACTTCTAGAGATATGAACCAGATGTGACAGTCGCTTTTTTTTCTTTTTTTTTAAGCATAGTATTTTTTTCAAAAATTTGCCGTTGATCGGCATCATCATTCTATCGCCATTCTGGTTCATTAAGCGATAAGCTCTACTAGAGTATAATCTCCACGATGAACGGTCCTTCCCACTTGGGTTCAAATTTACCCTTAGTCTTGTGGGTTATAATCATCGGCCTTTTAATAGCCAGAACCAAGTCTCCTTATTTAAAGGTCCTTGGTTTAATGCTCTTATTGAATGTTTGCGAGACTCGGGCTTGATACAACTCAATTTGTTGTTGAGCACGGAGACGTTTTTCATCCAATGCTTCTAGTTCTTGCAATCTTTATTGATAGCGTTCTTCTGTCGTCATCTTTATGGCTAGGGCCACTCTTAATGATGGTATATGGACTTCAAGAGGCAAGACGGCCTCACTTCTATAAACTAAGGAGAATGGGGTAGTTTTTGTTGGGGAGCGGACAGTAGTGCGATAAGCCTACAAACACTCTCCCAGCTTTTCATCCTAGTCTCGTTTGTTGGAAGAGACGAACTTTCGAAGGAGTTTAATAATCGTCTTGTTGAAAGTTTCGGCGAATCCATTTGCCGCAGGGTTATATGGCATTGAAGCAACATCTTTGATCCTGAACTTATCACAGAATTTTGAGAACCCCTAGCTGATGAATTATGGTCCGTTATCATGAATGATTCTTCGGGGGACGCCAAAATGGTAAATGACATGATGTTTAATGAATTTAATTACATCTGTCGTTTTTACCTCTCTCATGGGCACAGTTTCGGCCCATTTTGAAAAATAATCGGTTATTGTGAGAATAAACCGATGTCCCCTGGATGACGGGAGAGCTATTGGCCCCACAATATCCATTCCCCATGCTTCAAATGGCCAGCTAGCAACAGTGTTGTGCAAGTACTCTGGGGGTTGGTGAATAAAATTGCCATGTACTTGGCATGCATGGCATCGTTTGGCGTATGCCATTGCATCAGTGATCATCTTTAGCCAGTAGTATCCTAGCCTTCTTATGTGGTCCCCAAGTTTTGGGCCGGGCTGATGAGCTCCGCATACTCCATCATGCGTCTTTTTCAGCACTTCATCGGCTTCTGCTCTTGAAACACAGCGCGATAGAAGACCGTCATTTGACTTTCTATATAAAGTCTTAAGTGTATGATCATAATAAAATCTTTGAGCCTTCCTCTTTATCGAGGCGGCTTCCTTTGGATCCTCTGACAGCATCCCATATATGGCATAATCCACAAATAGAAATCGCCAATCATAGGGTTCCAGAGTTAAGTCTGCTTGACATACTTTCCTGTTTTGGAAAACCATGGCTGGATGGAGAAGTTCTCTACTCCCAATAGTTATACTTTTAGCTGCGCCCGGCGGGATTGCCAGTGTCGCGGCCAATGCGGCAAGAGCGTCCGCATAGATGTTCTCGTTCTGAGATATGTGATAAATATAAAATTGTTCAAAATATATTGCTAGCTCAATGGCTAGTTGATGGTAGGGGATGAGGGTTTCATGTCTGACTCCATACTCACCTGTCATCTGATTGACGATGAGCTTGGAGTCTCCATATGCCTCTAAATAGTTCACCCCCAGTTGCAGAGCCATTTTTAAACCAATAATAAGCGCATTATATTCCGCCACATTGTTTGTACATAGCTCTATTAATGAGTAACCGTTAGGCAGTATGTGTTTATGTGGGGAGATCAGCACCACCCCCACTCCAGCAGCAGATCGTCTGGCAGCACCATCAAAGAACATCTGCCATGGTTGTTCTTTACTAGTTGCGTTGACTTCTGATGTCTGTTTAGAGTTGGACCAAATTGGATGGTCTGCTAGGAAATCGGTGATCGCTTGTCCCTTCATGGCTTTTTGAGGGACGAAGTGTATATCATATGGCAATAGCAATAATGCTCATTTCGTCAATCGGCCGTTTAAAGACCCCGGTTTTGTCATCATAATTTTTAAGGGATTAACCCGTGATATGACATGAATTGTTTGACCTGAAAGATAGTGTCGCATCTTCTGAACGGCGAACACTAGGGCTAAACATTCCTTTTCAATTGGAGTATACCGATACTCGGCCCTGATCATTGTTCGGCATAAGTAATAGAGGGCGTATTCATGGCCGTGCTCATTATATTGAGCGAGTAATGCTCCTAATGTATTATCCCTGGCGTTACATATATGAGGAATGGTCATCCAGAGACAGGTGCCATGAAGACGGGAGGTTTGGTAAGGTATTCCTTAAGATCGTCAAACGCCTTTTGACATACCTAATCCCATACGAAGGAAACCCCCATTTTCATAAGTCTGGAGAATGGTTAGCATCGTCCTGATAAGTTGGAGATAAAGCGCCGGATATAAGCCAGTTTTCCTTGTAACCCCCTCAACTCTTTAAGGTTGTGGGGAGGTGGCATCTCATTGATTGCTTTTACCTTTTCAGGATCAAGGAAAATTCCTTTTGAAGTAATTATGAATCCAATGAATTTTTCACTGGACACCCCAATGAAACATTTAGTAGGATTTATCTTCAAGTGATGTCTTCGCATAAGGTTGAAGACTGTTCTTAGATCCTAAAGATGATTTTCTTTATTTTTGCTCTTGACCGCCAAGTCATCCACATAACACTCTACCGTTATGCGCAGATATTCTTTAAATATAATGCTCATTGCACGTTGGTAGGTGGCACCAGCGTTCTTTAGCCAAAATGCATTACTGTATAACAGTATACCCCAGCGGTGTTCTAAAAGCCGTGTGCTTTTCATCGTTCGGGTGCATTTTGATCTGATTGTAGCCTGAGAAGTCATCAATAAAGGACATCCTCTCGTATCCGTAGGTGCTATCGATCATTACATCGGTAATCGGAAGTGGGAATTCATCCTTGGGGCATGCCGCGTTTAGATCCCGAAAATCAATGCATATCCGGATCTTGCCATTTTTCTTACGAACTGGCACTATATTAGCCACCCAATCAGGATATTGCTTTTCACGGATAAATCCTGATTTTATAAGCTTATTAACATCAGCAACTATCGCCTCCATTAATTCCGGTCAAAAACATCTTTGCTATTATTTGACTGGCTTGGCGTCTTATTTAATATTCAACCGGTGCGTGGCAATCTGAGGATCAAGTCTGGACATATCCTCATAGCTCCATGTGAACACATCTATATATTCCTTAATAAGGGATATAAGTTCCTCCTTTTCGAAGGGAGTTAGAGTGTCACTTATAAAGATGGGCTTCGGATTCCCTTCTATTCCCATATTAACTTGTACTAGCCTATCTTCTATAGGTGGGTCACGCTGGACATCCCAGAGAGTGTCAATGTGTTTTGCCCAGGAATCATCTTGCACATCAATTGGTTCCTCATCGCTTTCTGGTGCGGCTGAAACCATGTTTGCTGTTAGAGATTGAAATCAGGCACCAGTACTTAGATCCGAATCATGGTCAAGCGGATATAAATCTTCATCGGCCGAAAAGCTCTCTCCGTATTTACATGACGGAGAAGGAGGAGTGGACACATACCCTAACCCCCTTCGAGTTTTCTAGTAATAATCTGGGCTCTTCCCTCTTGGTCTAAATAAGGGTATGAGATTCCGTCGCCCTTTTCTAAAATTCAATCCCGATTTTTGAGTAAAATTATAACCCATTTTTTCCATCATTTGTCGGGATTTCTGGTCATATAAGTTGAATTGAGGTGATATTTGTTCATCACTTTCACTACTTTGTCTTTGGTTAGGCGATGCGATCACTTTGCCGAAGACAATCGGTTTATGCGATACATATCGCAGAGGTACTTCAAAGAAGTGATCTCGTCCTTTTGTTATTTTAGACCGAGAGACGAGAGATGACCTTATTGGCAAATGATATGCTGCCAAACCTTCAAGTTCGGATAGGTCAGCTGCCTCGGTGGAGGTACAAGAAGGCTCAGACTCTGTAGCTACAGTAGACTCGTAGACTAATTTTATATTTTCATTAATAATCCACTCATCCTCTTCTACATTGGCTATATTATTATCAAAGTTCACTTTAAAATTTATATGAGGGTTTATCTCATAGTCACCCCCATCATCTTTTTCGGGAGATACGTATTCAGTATCCGCTTCGTTGCCGCTTTCATCGGGTTCTTGAGGCCTTTTGCAGTCATTAGTGGAGACTTCGTGGGCCGGCTTGTAGAGCATAGCATCCTTGAAGTAGTTTTCTAGCCCTTTAAATGGCTGACTATCTGCAACTAGTGTCCGGATTTCTCCTTATTCGTCGCAGTATTTCATGCATTGGTGGAGAGTCGATGGGACTATCATATAGGCATGTATCCGTGGTCGCCCTAGTAGAATATTATAAGACGTGTCTGTGTCAATAACATAGCACGTGACTTCTGTCCTCAAATCTCCGATTTGACATCGAAGTTGGATCTTCCCGAGGGGACAATTGTCATTAGCGTTAAACCCGTGTATTGTAGTATTTTTCGGTGTCAAACGATGGAGAGAGATTCCCAATAGATGCATCAGTCTTCTGGGAATAACACTTATTGCAGACTCCGGATCGATTTGAATACGGTCGACCTTTGTGGATCCGACATATCCGGTGAAATATAAAGGCATATTATGCTTTATATTTCTTACCTGCATATCCTCCGGAGAGAAAGTAATCTGCGGGACTTGCCTCCTTACTTGATGACAGCGGAGGCAAGAGTCCCGTTCTTCGTCGACTGGCTCGACAATCTGTGCTAAGAAAGATTCAGAGACTGCCAAAGTCTCTCTTAACTCTTTGCGAGTTGATTTTGACAATCGCAACAACTCATAAAGCGTAACTCGAGCTGGGATATTTGCCAGCTGAGCTATTATATCAAAGCATCTTTGGTTTCTTCATCTCTTGCATGATTTTTCTAGAAACGAAACCCCTTTTGTTTTGCAGGCTTCACGAGTTCCCCGTATATATTCTTTGGGTCTACTCTGGTGTAATCTTTTAGGTATGGTTTATCGGATCGAGTGCCGGAAGGGCCCGCCCCATCTTGATGAGTGGCCATAACTTCGGGCTCCTCTTCAGAATCTGTGAAGGCTCCTGAGACCATATATTCTTCTTTTATTTCTGCGGAAATAGTATTACTAGTCCGCTTTCTCCTCTGGTTATTTGAGGTGGTCTATTGTTCATCCTGTAACAGATCAGAGTGGACCCACATGATTTTCCCTCTTTGTATAGCTACAGGGACAAGTCCTTTCTGTGCTCTTTTATGTGGGTCATGATTTTTCATGACCAGTTTCCCCTCTGGTATTCGGGTCACCCCCGCAGGGAACTCATGGGTTCCTACAATTAGGGTTGCCATATTAGCAGTGACCTTTTTCTGTTCCTCTTTTAGCGTCAAGACTCCAGCTTCTATTAATGCTTGAATCCTGTTCTTCAGAGGGTAACAGTCCTTAGTAGGGTGTCCAACATTCCTATAATAGAGACAATAGTTGGGGTCGTTAGTTTTACCAGCATCCTCCGATTTCCTATTTTCCGGAAGTTTCAACATTCCCTTCCTAAGGAGCAAATGGAAGAGTGTAGGCGTTTGTTCTGCCTTAAAGGTATAGGTCCTCTCTTATTGGGGCCTATTCTGTCACATGCCTTTTTGATTTTGAGGCTTTGGGCTTGGAGAATTTGTCTTCTGTGGAGCGGCTTCTGACGCCATTGCCGTTTTTCCCTTATTCTTATTATTGTTTAATGTGTAGGGTCTATTGTTCCCAAGATTTCTAGGTCCACGAGATTCTTTGACTCTGCGGATCAAGTATTCGGCTTACTCTCCTTGTTTGAGCAAATCCTTCCAAGTCTTAGACTCTATGGCTCCCATTTTTAAGAGCACGTTGGTTTTGAGATTATGCCGACATGTCTCCACCAGAGTTTCCTGGACCATTCTGTATTTGCAGTGCACGGATTTCTCTCGGAACCTTTCTATAAAGTCTTTTACTGTTTCTTTTTCCCCTTCTTTAGTCGCAAGGAGGGAATGAACCGAGATTTCGGTATCATCCTCGAAGAAACGTGCGAGAAATTGTTTCTCAACGTCAAACCAGGTATTAATAGTATCTGGGGGCAGCTGCATAAACCATGTGAAGGCAGGCCCTCGCAAGGTACTTGCAAACACCTTGGTCATTACTGAGTCATTGCCCATCAAATGCCCTGCTTGGGACAAGAAGTAGTAAATATATTGACTGGGAAATCCTTTCCCGTCATATGGCTCCAATTTGAGCGGTTTGTATTTCTCAGGGTATAGTGCCAAATCCCATTTAGGCGGGTATGGTCTTGAGACCCCTGACTCCTTCAATTCCTTCTTGTGCATTAATGCCTCGAGTTGGCTTTGTAATTTCTCGATTTTCTCTTCATGAGGGTCATGAAAAGAATATTTATCCTCATCTTCATATGTCGAGTGAGCCTTTTCTTCTTTATCTTCTTCATTAATTTCGTTGAACGGAATTTCTTTTTCTTTCTTGGCTTTATCTTCGATAATTTTTTGAGTATTTTCGACCACCTTCAAGAGCATCATTTTAAGATTCTCGATCGTCTTTTGCTGTTCTCGGATCATTTGTTCTTGGGCTTCTAATCTATGATCAATATCGTTAGATTTATCTGCCATATGTGAGGTCATTTTCTGTAATCTGGATGACACCGAAGAATGAGGAGAAGCTATGGCCGAATTGTCACTATCGTCGTCATAAGATCCTTTTACAAGTTTCTTATAATTTCGAGTCGGGATAGCACCTGACTTAGGTCGAGTAAAATGATGAGGTTATTCATCACTTGATTCTGAATCATCATTCCTTTCTATGATTTTCTTCCCCTTTTCGACCATGTTAGAAGTTACAATTCTCCATTCTTTTTCTCGGGAAGCAGTTTTGTTTTTTTAGCAGGGTTTTTGTCCGGCCCAGTTAATCGATCAAACACCGATACCCTGTTCTTGCTGCAGCAACAACTATCCACTATAGCAGATACTGCTGTCATAAGCTGTTTGCAATGACAAGTAGGTTCAAATTGAATTTGATTTATACTTCTTTTCTTGGTTAGATACTCCCTGAGATCAGTGGCTTTAGATATGGAGTCGTGGGGCTCATTCAACCATTGAGAGGGTCCAGGGGCCCACTGGAGATCCTTAGTGTCAAGTCCTGGCCCATTAGTGCGATGACCAACCCTGATTTTGTATTCTGGTTGATTTACGCGGAGCTGCAAGATAGCTTCGCATTTTGAGACACAGAGCTGAGAAATAGCTTCGCGTTTTGAGTCCCGGATCTGAGAAATAGCTTCGCATTTTGAGTCGCGGAGCTGAGAAATAGCTTCGCACTTTGGGTCGCTGAGCTGAAAAATAACTTCGCGCTTCGAAACGCTAGCCTCGCGTTTTATGCTGCCTTGACGTTTTTGCAGAAGTTTATCTTTTGGTATATTAGCCTCGCGTGGAAGAAAATTCTTGCATGCTGGGTTATTCTTGTGATTGACGCAAGTCACAACTTAGCGTTTAGCACGATTTTTGCGATTAACGCAAATTTTACTGGCTTCGCGTTTATCGCTAAGCTCATTATTAGCCAAGCGTGGAAGAAAATTCTTGCACGCTGGCTTATTCTTGCGATTGACGCAAGTCATAACTTCGCATTTAGCACGATTTTTGCGATTAACGCAAATTTTACTGGCTTTGCGTTTATCACTAAGCTCAGTATTAGTCTCATGTGGAGAATCTTCACACTCTGGCTTTATGAGATTTTTATCCTCGTGATTTACGCGAGTGTTAGAAATCTTGCGATTAACACAAGTTTTACTGGCTTCGCGTTTATCGCTAAGTTCAGTATTAGCCTCGCGTGGAGAATCTTCACACGCTGGCTTTATGAGATTTTTATCCTCGCAATTTACGCGAGTATCAGAAATCTTGCGATTAACACAAGTCTTACTAGCTCGCGTTTATCGCTAAGCTCAGTATTAGCCTCGTATGGAGAATCTTCACACGCTGGTTCTAAGAAAATTTTATCCTCGCGATTAACGCGAGTGTCTCTGACTCCAAGTTCAGATAGCATAGCCTCGCGTGGAGAATCACACGCTGGCTTACCCTTGCGATTCACGCAAGTTGCAGCTTCGCGTTTATCGCGATATTGACTGGTCTTGTGATTGACGCAAGCCAGTTTGCGAGGGACTATAGCCTCGCATTCTTCTGCGAAATTAGCCTCTCGTTTAACGCGGGCTTTGAGGGCCTTTCGCCTAGCTCTCTGATATCTGTTTCGGAGTTAGGTTCTGATCAATCCAGTTCCCGATCTTTCTTTGGCAGTAAAGAGGCCATCCTCTGCTAGGGTTTCCTGCCCAAACGACGGCTCTATGGCCACGGTCTCCAAGGGTCCCCGGTTATCGGTGGATACCCGATTACCCGATTCTCGGATATTGGAGCGCACGCGACGATAGCGTCGCGTTTCGGTCAGGTTACCAGATTCAGAGGAGAGATACTCCTCGTACTTCTGCTGGTCGATCTCCACGACTAGCATATTAACGTCGGATTCGATCCTCTCGATATCAGATTGCGCCACGATCTCTTTTTTGGTGAAAGAGACTTCTCCCACTGTGGTCGCCAGTTTGTTCGCAGCAGAATTTTTGCTTCCTTCCATTGAATACAATTTAGATTACAACGAAAGTGAAAAAGAAAAGAACAAACGAGAGGATTTATAATCTATCTCTCTCTTTTACAATAAAACGTGGGATCTCGTATCGATGGGTTCTATCGAAGTAGTTCCTTTTGATGATCTGACATCGATGATCTTCTTGCTCGATGAAGATGACGGCCGACTCTTCTTGATCTTCTCTGGTCTTCACGAATTCAAGGCTCTCACGCGTAACTCGAATTCTCTAAGATGCGAAAAAGATCCTCCAAGGCTTCCTCAAGAGGGTATTTATAGCCTTAAGTCAATATGAAAGTTTCTATTTAAATAGAATTTGTATTCATCAAATATTCCAATCAAATATCTTAGTTTTGATTTAAATCTCTTGATTTAGAGTTCTGATTGGACTCAATTTGGGTATTAGATAAGCCCAAATCTCAATCATAATTACTTTATGATTATGGTTATCTGCTCACGAGGAGCTAATTGCATCAAAACGCGGAGCTAAGAAACCAGAACGCGGAGCTATTGATTAGCTCCACGTTTTACTCAAACGCGAGGCTAAAAATCCAGGCGCGGAGCTACGGAGTTAGCTCCGCGTTCTGTGTGGAAAATCCCCTTTTTTTTTTACTTTAGAAATTTCCACTGCCAACAATAGCTAAATTATCTCTACATGTTACATGACTGTATTTAAAAATTCCTAAACTATTATTAGATGTGCTAAGTTGTATTTATTATTGTTCATTAGGTGCGTGTGATTTTTCTTAGCATCTCTTTAGATGATCCATTTCACTACCATTAGGAATCCTTTTTTTTTTTTTTTTTGTAAATTTAAAAAAAAAAAACCGAATTAATTCTTATGGAAAATAAATATGTAACTCAACCATGCAAACTAAGAAGAGAGCTTGAGAGTTGACTTGAAATACGGATAGTGAGGAGTTGAATCTTGTCATTTGGAGAGCTTGAAGATGAGAAAGCTTGATCTTATTTCTTGAATTGTTGCTTGAGAATTGAAAGAGCTTGATCTTGTTACTTAGATTAGAACCTGATTTTTCTTCTTGTGTAAGAATTTTGAGTAGAAAGTTAGAGAGATGAGAGTTTTTTTGTGAAGAAATTAAATTTTGAAACGGGTTGTGGAGATATTTATAAGATGGAAGATGAAAGTTTTGCGCCAAAAAAAAAAAAAAAGAAGAAAAATTGCAAGAACCCTCCTAATAGCTATTTTGACGGTTGGAGTGGTTTTGCAATTTTTTGGCAAAATATTTCTTACAGCCGTTGGGGAGATTTTTTGCAAAAAAATTGCAAAATACCCTCCTATTGAATACAGAAACAGCTCTAAGAGTAATTGCTACCCGGCATGTGGCAGGCACGACTGCGATTAGGTTGGGTACAGGCGCCCGGCCTGCTTGCCAGGTCTAGTGTAAACCTTCATATAGTGCATTTTAGTTTAGCTATAACTCTCAACATGTCAACATGAGGGTTTGTTAACTATCATTTAGTATCTTAATTATCAATGAGACGGTCATATGGAACGAATACGATGAGTCTGGTTTTTGTTCTGCATGCAGTGTTGAAGTGAGGAAGCCAAGTCCTTGCAAGCAACTCCATCGCACGGGATGAGATGAGATAGCTCTCTTCAGCTTGCAAGACCATACAGAATGGCGAGGGGTGGGAAAGGATCTTCTAGTGGACAGTCCCTATCACTATCACGTACGTCACAGGAGAGATTGTTTATGAACTATGCATCTAAGCATGTGACCCTATCTCATCCCTTAAAGCCAAGCTCAACTCGTACAATTTAAAGAGTGTATGTGTATAGTGTGCCTAAGGCCGCGTAAAAAGAAAGTTAACTATGAAAGTGTGCTAAATTTCAATATAATATAGGTAGTGTTCGTAGAAAATGTAAACCGCTAATTATGATTTCCACGTTAACAAGTGATGGTATACAAAATATCATATATTTTATGTATTTTATGTGCATTTTGACCGGATATTGGATGTGTACAAATGAACGGTTTTTCTACAATAGAACAAGTGAAACCTCTTGATTGATGATAAAAAAGTGTTTTACTCACATGATTTTTTATATACTACTTATTTAGAGCATAAAAATTACAATTAACAATTATTCACATACACTCTCTATATTAATATTTAAAACGCTTCTATAAGCAACTCTCCTGTGGCGATGTCTTAAATACACCATTTATATATATATATATATATATATATATATATATATATATATATAGAGAGAGAGAGAGAGAGAGAGAGAGAGAGAGAGAGAGAGAGAGAGAGAGAGAGAGAGGGGGGGGGGTGTGTGTGTGTGTGTAGACACACACACAGAGAGAGATGTCTGCCATGTTGCTATCATATTTACGGATTCATGCATGCATCCGTAGATATGATGGTAACATGCAACTCTTCACGAGATGCCTCTTGAAGATGATCTTCTCATGGATCATTTTCTTAAATTATTATTCAGAGTTGTGGTACTTTCAGGATGAATTGATACCGAACAGAAAATATAAGTACGAAGTTCCAAACTATTTCAAGTAAACTTTTGCGACACAACATCCTTTACAAGAGATAATTTAATTTGCGAAATGCTTTGGAGTAAACAGTTGGATTGGAGAAGAGTAAGGAGACAAATCTGTTCAGTTCCATATTCTCATTTTTTACTTAAAAAAAGAACAACCGATCAAGTTACGAGTAATCTAACCATTCCTCTAGTACAACAACAACAACTAAGCCTTTTATTCCTAATATTTGGGATAGGCTACAAAATCAAAAGAGAATCGCGCCAGATTGATCACGTTAATAATCCTTCTCCATTCATTCCTGTCAAGTAATATTGCCTCATTTAAACCTTTAGAATTTATATCTTTTCGTATTATCTTTATTTATATTTTCTCCAATTTTCCCTTCACTTTTTTAATTTGTGCTACGTTAATAAGCTCTCCTCGTCAAACTGCTGTATTTATAGGTCTACTTTGTATATAACTAAACAATCGTAAGCGATTTTTCCGCATCTTCCATCGATGGGGGCTACACCTATTTTAGCACGAATATTTTTATTTTTCACTTTACCTCTCCTAATATTGCTTTATATCAAACAAAACATGTGCATTTCTATTACATTTATCTGCTGTTTATCTTATGTAAATGACGTTTTTTTATAGCCCAGTTAGCATTCCTCTAGTGAAGGACTAAATCTCAATATCTCTGGTCTTTTCCAATCCATCTTAAACCGAACAAACACATCTCTACTTGGCTCAGATCTGGTCAAGGCACACTTATGCCAATGCATAGGTGCCGTATGAATCTTAACCGGTAAGAAATTGAATTGCATTAGCATTCCACCTTAAAACGTAACCAATGTAGACAAAATTTCAAAACAACATGACACCCACAACCAAGTTCTAGCGAACTGATACCATAAATGTGGGAATAAACTTTATACCAAACTCGGTAATGCAAAACACTTTTCTATCACCAAACAAACCTTATATTATTAGAAAATATACACTCGGAAAACATACTACCCTCCGAAATGATTTTTTTTTTTTTTTTTTTTTTTTTTTTTTTGGACAAACTAAGGTAGCTTTGTATGTCCCATAATGTTATCGCTTGCTCTCATCTTGACAAGCTGATTGGTTCAAGGATTTGAGTATGGATTTGAAAATTTTAGAACTTTACAAGCAAATTCTCTTTTTCAGGTTGCTAAAGAAAGAGATTGAAGGGAAAGTAGTGGAGAAACGGCAACCACTTACGTATACCATTCATATATAGAGAGAGAGAAAACGGTAAATTCAACGACGGTGAAGGGAGTTTTTTTACCGTCACTTAGGTGACCCAATACAATTATTACACGTAGCGCCACTTAACGTAACAAATTAAAAAATTCTCTTAACCACTCTTTAAATAGCGCTACGTGTAATAATTTTATTGGATCATCTAAACGACGATGAAGAAACTTTCTTCACCGTCGGTAATGAATTTCCCATTTACTCGTGTGTATATATATATATATATATATATATATATATATATATATATATATATATATATATATATATATATATATATATATATATATATATATATATAGAGAGAGAGAGAGAGAGAGAGAGAGAGAGAGAGAGAGAGAGTGTTGTCAGTCCATGAAGATTTGCATGGTACCTATCATATCTGCGGATGCATGCATGCATCTGTTGATATGATGGTAACATGCAACTCTTCACGTGATGCCTCTTGAAGATGATCTTCTCATAGGCCATTTTCTTAAATTATTATTCAGAGTTGTGGTACTTTCAGGATGAAGTCATACCGGACAGAAAATATAAGTTCAAAGTTTCAAACTATTTCAAGGAAACTTTTGCAACACAACATCCCTTTACAAGAGATAATTTTGCGAAATGCTTTGGAGTAAACAGTTAGATTGGAGAAGAAAATGGAGAAGAGTAAACTGACTAGTCTGTTCACAGCCATATTTTCATATTTACTTAAAAAAAAGAACAACCGAACCAAGTCACGGGTAATCTAATCATTCCTCTAATAAAACATCAACAACAACTAAACTTTTTATTTCAGATAGACTACATGAAACCAAAAGAGAATCATGTCGGATCAATGACAGACTACATGAAACCAAAAGAGAATCATGTCAGATCAATGACGTTGATAATTTATTCCTATCAAGTAATATGTACTCATTTAAATCTCTAGAACGTATATATTTTCGTATTATCTCCATCCATATTTTCTTTAGCATTCTTTTCGCTCTTTAACTTGTCGTACGTTCATAAACTCTCCCATCGAATCGGTGCATTAGCCAAATTTGGAATCTTTGAAAATTTCGAAAAAATAGAGAATTAGTTTTAGCCAAATTTTGAGTCTACGGAGAAATGGAGAATTTGGCTCATCCCTCCTCTTTTTTTTTTTTAATTACTTTAGAGAGGAGAGAAGAGTGTAATGAAATTTTTCTTTTATTTTGGTGAACAATTTTTCTTTTTTTATATTTCTTTTCAAAAGGGAATTTATGATAGGACAAAATTTTCAACTCTCTACAATGAAATGAAGATAAAATAGTTTTTAAAAAATAGAAAAATAAAGATCTGGTGAGCTCTGTTATCTATCGTAAATCAAATTTTCAAATTCATCCAATCAAACCCTATATTTACGCCCGGATATTGAATTCTTTGCCAACTCCTCTCTTACTCTCAAAATATATCAGTAACTTTTTGATCATGGGCAGGAAAAAAGTCATATGGAATTCATCCACGAAGATTAATGAAAAAGGATAGGTATTTTATCCGAGATTTTGCAAATCGTGATTGGATCTTTTGGAATGAATTATTGTTTTTATTTTCCTGTACTTATGTATGTATTGACATGGACATGTGGTAATGCTTTCATTTCTATGGACAAAGGAATCTGGTTCAAAACTTAAATTGCTTAACTGTTTCTTTTTTTTTTTTTTTGCTAATCTATTTTCTTGAATATCTAGTTTGTTTTATTGGAAATCTTAGCTAATTACTTATATTTTGTTCAACTTCTCTATAAATACACACAGCCTTACTCGATTGAAAGCTTCCTCGATTGATTGAATGAAGGCGTGGCGGGATTTCTCAAACGCCATTTATTTAATTTCTTTTTTATTATTCAATACTTCTTCAATTTTTTCCTCTACTCTTTCAAATAATATGTGTGAATATTGAATTCAATTTTTTCCTCTACTCTTTCAAATAATATGTGTGAATATTGAAGCTTTCCTCCTAATTCACCTGAGCACCTGTTCTTGTCTTGCTCGTTCAAGGAATACGTGGGCCCTTCTCTTCTGCGGTGCTTTCTTAGTGCTTTGTAGCCGCTAGAATATCACTGTCTGCATCACGTGCTCGGCCAAGCAACAATCCAGCAAATAATTCGGAGTACTTTCTCTTAACTATTGCAGTTAGCGCTGTTCAAAAAGCCCATCGGCTTGGACCCGGTCTGGTCCCGACCCGACCTGGACCCGGTCACTTCCCAAACGGGCCCAACGAATTCCTAATGCTATGTCAAAGCCAAATCCAGCCCATCCAGCTGTGTGACAGGCATGGAGCCCGGACCAAACACTACCAAACAGAACGGACCCGGACCGACTTGTACCAATGCGAACTATGGGAGTTTCTGCAAGAAAATTAAACTCAAAAATGATTGAGAGTAAAACCCAATCTGAGCCTGAACGCAGATTGGAACTAAAATGTTGATAAATTTAAAGAAACTATACTGATAACAAAGAAACACAAACAAGTACAATTGTAACATTTGTTGTCATGGTCCAAATTAACATTTCAAGTTCTAAAAGAAAGAAAGCATGTCCAAGAGTTAATGGAGGGAACTGATGTAGAGAAGCTGGAACCCAACCTGCAAGATTACAGATAGAAAACATAGATTATCTTTAAACATGCATCCCAACCTAGCTTAATTCGAAAAGAAATTAACTGTAACAAAAACTCCCAACCTTGATTAATCAGAGATCCCATACCATGCTCACTTATAGAAATCAAAATCTGTGTCCGGCTTCTTTACATTTGTCCTGTACCCCTTTTCGAAATCCTTAGGAAGGATAACATACCGGTTCTTACGAACAGCATGCATTCCAGCTTCCTGACAGATGGCTGCGATCTGCAGAGTCATTCACAAAAAAGATAAGCAGCAGTCTCTAGAGGTGCCGTAAAAGGACGTTGCGCAAGCAATGACTAGCTGTTATATAATTAATTCAGAGTCTCCAACATTGCTGTTGATGATACAACGCTTATTGCCAGTTTCTTATGAGAGTATATTGTGCGCCTCACTTGAATCAAAGCTAATACTACTAAGGTAAATAACTAAAACGCAAATGCCACCATTCAAAAATAAGTAACACAAAATAAGAAACTGTACTTTCTAGTAGTATTATTGCTGTTTCTTTTTTTTTTTAAGCAGCTTTTATTGTTGCTGGAACTATGTAGTATGGTACTAAAAAAAAAGATTTAATTGAGTATCAAGGAGCAAAAGAATTTAGTCCAAAATACCAAATGAAAGTAGATCGGTTTTTTTTTTTTTTTTTCCCTACGAGGTGCATATCGTACCCGGATTGAAGAATCTGTGAAATGAAATTAATTCAAATCTTGGATCCTCGAATTGAGAGAGAGATTGAGAGGGATTAGAAGTTCAAAGAAAAATCAATATCTCTAATTCACAGAAAAAGGGGGTAAAAACCCATTTAGTTTCATTTAATTTATTTTCTTCCATTTTCACTAATTCCTTCGTTTATGTTGAAATGTAATGTAATATGCCTATCCCTATCTCACACTAAGCTAGAAAATTCAAAAACGAGAAAAATTTTACCCACTTTCCAGGTAAATAAATTTTTTTTTATCCATTATGAGTCTACTACATAGAGTTGTAATCTTCAGAACTAAAATTGCACGCTTTGAAATAAGAGACTATAAAAAATATTAAGAACTAAAACTGACAGTGGGTTTACTATGTAGTGATGCAGAATATATTTCTATGTTTTAACTCGTGATGAGAAAATCACTTCAAGACAGGAGACCAAACATAGAGATTTATTATCTAAACCTTTCGGACCTTTCAAACCTATTTGCAGTAGCAAGGCACACTAATGGGAGTTGGCTGCTATACATTGCAATGTCATAATAATCAGTTTGTGAGCATTGTACATGACACCGAGATGTTCAACATGGACGAGTTTAATTACCCCCATTAAGACTAAAGGAAAAAAACCACCTATGATCGTTTAATCATGTATGACGCACTATAGTTGCACCAGATCAATGAGGAGTTTATCAACGTAAGGCAAGTTAAGTGAGAACGGATGACCAAAGAAATATGGATGGTGGTAATATGAGAAGATATACACGCTAAAGGCCTAAAATGAAAAGAAATTGTTTGATAGGAATGAGTGCAGAAGGATCATCCATGTGATTGATCCGACATAATTCTTTTTTGGTTTATATTGCAGACCCCAAGTATTTGGGACAAAAGGCTCAGTTATTGTTATTGTTGATGAGCTTAACCACTCAAGCAATTAGCAAAGTACAACGGTAGTTCGGCCAAGTGATTGGCAGATACAGCTGCTTTGATTTTTCATTAGAGAGTTGATCACACGTAGACCTATTCAGACCTACATCCTAAATGTTTATTTCAACAATCCGACTTAAAAATTAAAAATAATGGAGCATGGGCAAGCTGAAATGCTTGGCAGATCTTAAAAAAAGGGAACAGATTTACTTCTCATATATATAGTAAAAAGATTATGTACTAGAAAGATCGGAAGCAAATAAATCCTGGCACTACATTGTAATCTAAGGGTTGATTTGCGAAAAGTCCCTAGATTCCTACATAAAGGAATGGAAAATATCCTGCCAAAGATTTTCCATTGGTCCATTGAGGACAAGAGAGGTAAAAGTCACAGTAGGTCATGTGCTTTTATTAATCAATCCCTTCCCCTTCTATATCGCACACCATAACTTCTAAAATACTAAACCAATTTGCACCACCCCCACAAGCCTACAACATTCATCACATTAAGTGCATAAGAACTAATACCCTATTAAGTACCACAAGTGGCAGCTAGGAAGGGAGATGGATGTAAGTCTGCCGCAATGTCATTGGATTGACAATGGTTGTGGCAAATTTGAAGAGACTGGTAAGAAACACAATGGAAGCGTGAATCAACCAATGTGTGAGATCCAATTTATGCAGTCCAATTAGAAAGGAAGAACCGAAGCTCACAAATTTGGACAGATTCAACCAGCTTTTTAAAATGGTCTTCATTAAGAGATGGACTGGGTTCTTTAGGAAGAATTTGGAGGTAGATCCTTCCCATCCAAATCCAATGATCAGACAACCCAGTTCAAAATCCTCCATTTAAATTGATCTACATCCTCTAAAGGCCCCGAAAACCAAAAAAATCATGTAGCCTCAACTTTTTTTCCCCTTAAGCATCAAGTGCGCATAAAATAGATGCTCTACACGACAAGTCACTTTATTAGTCCATAATTATTGACACCTAACCAAAAATTGGTGCAAGGGTTTCTATGTATTTAAGATCATGAGTAATTGCACAAATTGCATGGTTAAAGATGTGTAACAAATACAAAATTGTTTGATCCATAATCAATTCCGCATCCATATTTTGGCAACTATGGATGTTCTTATTCGCTCCTTTTTATAATATGGTATGGACATGGATGGTGCTAACCACATACGACATATATGAATGAATAGATATCTGAACATCCAAATAGATAAATATGGACATGCATATCCACTTTGTTTTAAAGTAGGGTATGGATATGAATGATGCTAAACATATCCAGAGTATCTAAATATATATCCAAAAATAATATTCGAATACATAGGAGTATATCACATATTGTTTAATTTCGTAACGCATTAAGAAGCACTTTCTTTAGTGGAATAGACATTGTTACTGAAAATTGATGTATTTTTCCTTCAAAACTATTCTCATAATTAAAAAAAAAATCCACTTTATATCCAGCTCTGTAACTGAGTATGGATTCGATTTTGTTAAATATGGCCCGTAGATTTAACATTTAAACAATATTTTTATTCGTATCTGGAAGACGAAAACAAATATGAATATGGTAATACCAACATCTGCACTATTTACATCCTTGCAAAGATACTAAACAAAATGCTAGTTTAGACTGTCCAGTTTTGCCTGTTTGATGTTGTAAAAAAATACATGTTTTTTTTTCCCCTTACAGGCACTTCAAATGATATAGATAAGCATGAATGGTGCGAGTTTCCTAATTTAATGCCAGAAAGTTGGAATTTAGATGGGAAGAATATGGCTCCAAATCATTCTAAAGGAGCCAAGCCTACCTCCTTCATCTGTGATATCGTTTATTTCAATGCAAAACGAAGTAAAGTTGGTTTAACATGAGCATCTAATCTATGAGGATTGCACGAATTTAACTTCATTACATCAAATAGAGAATATTTTTTGTTTTTGAATTATCAAAAAGATATTTCCACTCTAAAGCTTTTTTTTTTAAAGATAATACTCAGCACGTGCTTATTAACTCTATAATGCTCTTCAACACCAATACTTCATGGAACACTATAAAAAAGACTAGCTATTGTAAGCAAGCTTACAACCAAGTAACACAATAAAGTTTCCTCCAAATTATTAAAATTGGTGCCAGCAGCTATGATGGATATCCACAGACAGCAGTAGGCAAAAAACATTAACATTAGTAGAGTCAACTGTTTTAATGGTTGTGAGATACCACTAAATGGTATGTAAAAATGGAACGGACGCACAAAAGATACTGGAACACTCTCACTTACAACTGATTATAGGGAGAACATACATGATATGTGCATTAAGCTCGAATAGAAATTGAAAGCAAAACCAGTGCAGTAAACAGGACCAGCTAGAAAGGCATTTTGCTACTTCAAGTGATTAAAAGGCGACTCAGTTTGGCACCTTAAGCGCCCAGGCGAGATTGGATATGGTGCCGGGCTATGCATCTGAGGAAATTTTTGGGTTCCAGATATTACTAAGGCTGCCCATGGTGGCAGCAAGAGCCTTTCGCAAGGGCCCAAGGCGCTCATTCTGAATTATCTGTTTGGAGGTTTTTCATTAAAAGCCCCTTTTTTTTACAACTATTCTATAATGGCGAATATTTATCATAGAGGGGGCTAAAATAGGATACAAAATAGAGTTTTTGGGATGTGTGCACCCCCATATCTTATCAATATCTTTATTCTTTTCCGTTTTTCTTTTGGTTCTTATCTTATGTAATTTTATGACTTTAATTGTATTGATTCCACAAAAAAATATCTTATAATTTTAGTTATAATTTGAATTCACTGCTAAGTACATGGCCATAAGTTCTTATAAACGATCCAGCAATATTTTGAGACTTCTAATGTTGTACTTCTAGCCTCCTATATGTAAACGAGACGATCAATCTTTTGAAAATTCTAATGTTTTACCTCTAGCCTCCTATATAGAAATTGTATTGAAAATGTTAGCAATTACTGTTTAGTTCTTCGTAGTTGCTAGATATGTGTATTTACCTTCTATATTTTATCAACTTTAGTTTTTAAATGTTACTAATAAAATTAGATGACTAGTTGGATATTCATATCCACGTACCTCCGACCGGTCAGTGGCCGCTTGGGATGTCGCAGGCTGCTTCTGTCTATGTTCATGATGTTAATTTTGAGCTTCATTATCGGTTGTTAAAATACATTTTTTAATAAAATTGTTCCAAGGTTAAATATTATTTATAAGTATTTTTTGCTAGTTTTTACAATACTTGTCTCCTCATTCAATTCAGGCAAGTGCTTTTTTTTTGTGCCTCTGCCCTTGGAGGATACAAGACTTTATTTCCTTGGCCTTGCCCTTCGCCTTTAAATCACTGGCTATTCCTCAACATGTTATGCCTAGCTCTAGATACACCTAGCTGAAGTTGAAATCTTACGAAACTAAAACTGTAAGAGGAAGCACAACCTGACATCCCAAATTTAACGAATATTAATAGCTCTTGCAACATATACTAATAGCTCTTGCAATTAAAAAGGACATTCACAACCAAACAATAATGCTATCAAGTATATCTATACTGTAATCAAGATCTCCTCAGGTTTCCAAATAGATTTAAAAAAAACCTGATCTCTGCGAGAAATAAGGAAAAAATATGCTTAGATGATAGAACCATGTATGAGATACAAAAGCAACTAACCTCAGCAGCACTAATTTTATCTGGTCTAGAGACATAATCTTCCAAATCGACCTCATCGCTAAGATTCATTTTAGCTGTGCATACCTGAAAATAGAAAAAGCGTAAAGCGTACAGAAACATTATCTCATTGGAAAATCTTTATGCTTAACTGGTAATCTGCTAAGAAAGGAAGTACGCAAAAAACCAACACAAGCACAATGCACATAAATTAATTGGTTGCAGGTAGCGAATCAATGGCTTCTATTCAAAAGAGATGATATAAAATTAATAATAAAGCAAAGTTAACTAAAGAATTTGGCCTAGTTATTCTTGTTATCCAGATAATCGAGACATATTTTAATCATATGCCATACAGAATAGTAGAACGTAAGCCTTAAGAAGATGGCATGGCAAACAAGTCAACTATAAGTTCCCAGGTGCAATAAGCGGCTTTGGGATCCCCCCTACAGGTTTTTGGTGTGTCAGTGTGTCTGGGTGAGAGGGGGGCAACGGGGGACCTCGACGATCCATACCTCGAAGCAAGACTAGCTAATGTCTATAGGAGGCATCGGTAAGCTCGGTAGTGAAGGCAAACATGGAGAGCATGACGTCCGCTCCTTTTTGGCTCAGCCGAGATCGGGGGGCGGGGTGGGGGGGGGGGGGGGGGGGGGGCGGGGGGGGGACTGTGCTAAAAGCAGGATGTTGTGTTGAAGTGGGGATTGCGCCTCCACGAAGGGAGCACAAGGCGGCCGGCGGACAGGCACTTTGGACGGCTGTGATGGTCAGACTAACCCACGGGGTGTGTTATAGATGGCGATGGCATAGTCACTAGCAAAGTTTCCAGGCGTTTGCTGCAGCTGTGCAGACCAAAAATAAGTGGGTGGGATGACCACGTTGGGGTGCGATTGGGGAAATTGGCAAATGTTGCACGAATGGATAGTTATGGCCACACGGTGATCAATTGAGTGACGTGGCTTCCTTTGCAGTCTTTCGTTGTAATGGCTCAGATGATTGGCATGGTAGCTATCAACAATCAACAGGACATTTCAGATAATCAGTGTTGAGAGACGGATTGCAAAGGCGATATCAATTTTTGAGGAGACATAATTAGCAAGACGGCTCCATTCCACAAATCATGATGGACCATGATTTTCGATGGAACAACAATAGCTCCGTTAGCAAAAGACAAGCTCTCGAGAGGACTTGGTCTTCAACACATCAATCAGGAAAGCAAGGTGCATGCAAGCAGCCAGCCATGAATGACAACGGAACACAGTGACGAATGCGGGATGCAATAGGCAAGGACCATCGTCGAGGCAAAATGACTGACGCACGTGAGCAACAATGCATCGTTTACAGGTTCTATTTGATTTTGTTTTTCAATTCGAAACTCGGCATCCGTGTGTGAGTAAAATTAAGATTGGAATTTCAAATTCCAAACTCATGTGTGCACCCATTCGCCAGCCAAGACAATTAGGGCAAGCTAAGTGGATCTATCACATTGTTCTCAGTAATAATTTTTTGGTACAAGTCCATTATCCAATATATCGCACTGCGGAGCGTTTGGTATGTGCTTCTTTTGCTTTCTCAGCAACCACTAGTTTGCAAAGAGAGGTATTTTACAATTTCTTGTATTTTCTGCTTTTTTTTAATGTAATATCAGCCCACTCACAAGAGAGGGACATATCTTAAGTGTGTATCCTGTGTAACATTGTTTCATTAATCCTATTTAATTCAACATAGAGGGATTACTCACTGTTTATGCTAAAAAGAAAACAAGTCAACTATCTATCAAATTCATTCATAACAGAAAAAGTATGAACTATTATACAATGTGCTACTGGTTAGGCTACTTACTGAATATCAAATAAAACATAACCTGTCAAGCTATTGCAAATAAGCAGTCGAATGCAAACTATGACTGACAGACTTGTTCAGGTGTAAGAAATTCAACCGAGTCAGAAGCCCCAACAGTGCAAGAGTATTGGCATAGGTATATTCCAAGTAAATCAAATACTTGCTATACTGGGAAGACATTAGACAATTACTTGCAGTAAGAAGAATCTGAGAATAGAAATAGCAGCTTTCTTGCAAATCTGAAGGACCAGACGCTCATAAGCCCACACTTAAATGCCTAAGCAGGGCCAAGTATGCATCACACAACATATTACATCTGTTGGCAAAATTTTTGTAATGGCAAACAACATCCTCGCAGCAACTGAAATTATAAAATTCAATCAGTAGTGGGAGTTCTATGTATGAATATTTCAAAAATAAATGACATCATAAAATCAAACCAAAATATTTCAACCTAAGAATTTCAAATCTGTCCATGACCAAGGAAAAATCCAATATTTTACATGAGTAAAGATGCGAACAAAGACGAGCACAACAGGACAGACTTGTAGCCAGTGTTCTAAAAAACGGCTTATGCGGGGGCATAAGCGAATGCGGGTGGAAAACGCAGAAAAAACAGGAATTCGCCCTCTCCATGCGGACACGGCCATTATGCGGTTGCATAATCGGATTATGCGCCGCATAATCTGCATAATCCGATTATGCGACCGCAAGAAAACGGGTGTGAATAATAAACCCAACCCGACCCGACCCACCCGACCCGTTATATTTACATAAAACCCGTTTCCTTTCGTTTTTCCCAAATCGATTCCTCGACAACAGCAATTCCATCGCTCCCGTAAAACCCTAAATTCCCTTCTCTTCTCCGATCGACATTCTTCTCCCCTCTAGAGTCCAATCGGAGCTATTTTTCTCACCGGCTACCCTCTACCACCAGTTCGTCACCCAGATTCGTCCAATCGGAGTTCAATCGGAGCTCCTGCGATCTCAGGCGAACTAATTCCGATCGCTCCAACAAAAATCCTAACTTTCCTTCTCTGTTCGGGTTAGCCTAAATAATCTCCCCCTAGAGTCTGATCGGAGCTCGGAATCTCACCGGCTATCCTTTACCCCCAATTCTTTGCCTGGACTCGTCCGATCGGGGTCCAGTCGGAGCTCGGAGCCTCTGACTTTCGCTGCTTTCTTTCCTTGGTAATTTCTTTAGCTTAGTTTATTTTGTTTTTAGTATTTTCTTTAGTTGAGTTTAATTTTTTTTTTGGAATTGCTTAAATTCTTTAGCTGAGGTTAATTTAGCTTTTTTTTGTTGCATTTTTGTAGTTGCTATTAATAATAATTTGGGCTAAACTAGTAATTTGGAGTTGGATTTTTTTTTTTTGGTTGGAATTTTTGCGGAATTTTGTTTTTTTTTTGGTAATATTATGCTGCTGTTAATAATTATTTTGTACCTGACTAGCTGCTGAGTTTAATTTTTGTTTTGAACAAATTTTGTAGATGCTGTTTAATAAACTAGTAATTATAGCTGCCGTTAAAGTGTTAATAGTAGTTTGTAGCTGCTGAGTTTAATTTTTTTTTAACGAATTTTGTAGCTGCTGAGTTTAAACTAGTAATTTTTTTACTAAACTACTAAACAAATTCATTTAATATGCTTACGGTTATTATTTATAATTTTGTAGAGTTTTATAGCATTAATATATCAATTTTTTTATAATTATTATATTAATATATATTAAAATATTAATATTCCGCATAATTCCGCGTAATCCGCATAATCGGCGCGTAATCCGATTATGTGTTATGCGGTCCTGGACCGCACGCATACTGAAAACGCATTCTTGAACATTACTTGTAGCAAATTCTAAAATACTAGCAATGACATAATATGAGATGGCATGTCTAAATCCTGGGCACAACAATGATATGAGTTTACCCTATAAGGATCCATGCGACAGTAGCAAATACAAGAATGGGTCATTAGTGGTTAAGTACAAGCCATAGAAAACTATCAGAAATGCTCAGCTAGCAGCTTTCTTGCAAATCTGAAGACAGACGGACATAAGCCCACACATAAATGGCTAAGCAAGGCTAGGTATGCATCACGTAACATATTACATCCTCACACCAACTGAAGTTATAAAGTTCAATCAGTAGTGGGAGTTCTATATACCACTATTTTGAAAATAAATGACATCATAAAATCAAACCAAACTATTTCTACCTAAGAATTTCAAATTCTGTCTATGACCAATTAACTAGGGGTGGCAAGTGGGCCATGCCCGGCCCGGCCCTGGCATGACCGTGCCGAGCACGGCACGGCCGCCCGAGCCTTGGCCCAGAATCGGCCTGTCGGCAAGGCCCATCGGGCACGTGCCATGCCCGGGCCGGGCCAACTCGTTTTTTTTATTTTTTTTTAATTATTAATTCTATTATTAAGTTAGTTTAAAAAAATAGTTAGCTTAATTTAATTAGGTTTAATAAAAATAAACGATAGTAAAAATAAAATTTTATTATATTAAATCTCATTACATTGATATAATTGCTCTATCAATCTCTTTAGAAATCATACAAAGCCCGAAGAGAGGGGAGAAGACCCTGGCCATCACGCTCAACTTGTTCTTAGTATTTTTTCCTAGATATTTATGAGTTAAAAATTACATAAAAAATTTTAAAAAATACATGAAAATCCCAACAAATGTAGAAATTACAATTTAAAAAGAAAAAATAAAAGTCTATTTTCATTCATTTTCTGGTGAGGTCTCTAATCTATTTTATTGGACGATCCTTGTTCCCTTTCTTCTGCGTCTAGTCAGTCCTTCAAACAAATACACATCTCCAGTGTATCTGCTGCCATTACTGCCAAAGCTTTGAATTTTCTCGCCTCTCTCCAACTCGGGAAAATTGGTACCAAAGCTAAAGAAGAATTTTATGCCAACATGGATAACGATGAAGATAACCCAGAAGAAGAGAACCATGATCCAGATAATCCTGATCAAAGAGATATCATGGATGAAGAAGCCCTCCATAACATCATGCAAAACTAGAAGCATGGTGGGCCCCTCTAGACTCCGCCAGCTCAAAAGAAGATTCTCCGTTATCCATTCCACCAACCGGCAGCATCTTTAATAATTGTACCTCCAACCAACAGCACTCTCTTAATAATTGTACTTTTCTGAAGACTTTTGTCTGCTTATAATAATGTAAAACTTTCCAAGCTGGAAAGAGATTCTTTCTTATCTGAAGGAATCCTACTGTAACCAAGAAAAAATCTTATAAATAGAAGGCTTCGGCCAAGAGGAAGGGTACAGCCTATCAAGCCCTCTTCTTTTTTAAATCTCTCGAGCTCTCTTATTTTAAGTTTCCTCTTTTAAAAATTTGTGAATAAAGTTTGAAAGTTTGAAGTATTATACGCGCGCAAAGTTGGTATCAGAGCCTGGTGTAAAGAGTAGCTGCCTCTTCTTTCTTTTTTTGTAAGTATTTCGCTACCTTAGCCATGTCAGGCTAAACTTATTAGGCATGTTATTTTCTTAATTTCCTTAGCTAAGTTAGATAATAGTATCTTACGCCATGAGGTAGAAAACGAATCATGGCTGTGCTCTATCTCTCTGAAGCTATGTAATAAGCTTGTGGTGGACTGTGTCCATGATGGATGTCCTTGAGGCTTAACCCTAAGGTGAAAGCCACTCTTAGAGGTTATATATGCCGGAGAGACTAGGGTCAAAGCGATACTACTATCTAATTAGTTAAAGAAAGAGAGAAAATAACTTGTCTAAGTTCATAAAATTTCTATAAACATGTCTCTGTCTTTGGTTTTACCTGAAGAAAACTATGAATGTCCTTTTAATCTTAGTACTCATGAGCACTGTATACATTTACCAAGTAACGGTTCTGCAGAACAACAGAATAGCATGTTAAATTATTTAAGTGACCAATTATATCTGGTTTCAAAAAAATTAACTACTTTACAAACGTTTTTAAGCTTTCCTACTTTTTCTTCTAAAGAAAGGTTTGGGTCAGTACGAATGGTAAAAGCATATTCAAAATCTTTCGAAAATATTTCTCTAGAAAATATAGACTATCAAAAATACTTGCAATATAAGAATTTGTAGATCGAAGAATTAGCTGGAAAAATTGATACTAAAGAACTTTTTAATTTCTATGAAAAAAATTCAGCTTCCATAAAGTTCTTTTCTACTGAAACTTCTTCTGCAAAATCTGTCTCGAATAATGATAGTTATATTTCTGCTGAAAGTGATTTTGATGATACTTTGTCTCTACCCTCTTCGGAGGAGCACTACATACCCTCTAACGAGGAGCAAATAAACTACATACCCTCTACTGAGGAGCAAAGTATATCTAGTATATCCTCTAGTGAGGAAGATTTATTTATAAATATGGAACGTGGAGAATCGTCTTCTATGACTGTTCAAAATCCGAGAAGACCAAATCCTCCTACTCCACCACATGAACATACAGATGAAAATGTGTATCCTAGAGATACAGAAGAAAACTTTATAGACTCTTATATTTTTAGACAAAGTAAAAGACAACCAGGTAATAGTGTAAACCTGCTCTTTAATATAGATCATGTACCTACAAATGAATTACGAGATTATATAGTAAATTGGGAACAAGTAATGGTGGGAACATCATCTTTAATACCCAATTCAGTAACACATAAAGACTTTGTGATACTAGCCTGCGGCTATTGGCAAGGAATAGCTCTAAGATGGCTAACACAATATGAAAAACTGTGCCCAGAAGAAATCTTAGCTTTAAATAATCATAATACAAGGAAAGATGCTCTACATAGTATTTGTAAATTATTATATGCTGATATAACAGGTGACGATAATAATGCAGAAGGATTAGATGAAAATATATTATTAAAAATGAAGTTATGTAATATATGTTATCTAGAAGAGTTTGCCAACCAACATATAAGCTATATTTTCAAATTAAATACATTAGAAAAGAAAACGTTCTGGATAACAGCGTTCTTTTCTAAATTACCTATACCTTGGGATACTATGATAGAGAAAAAATATAATAGCCTAAGACAAGGAGGTATAGCTCATAATACAGGTGCTCTAAAAAAGGCCTGTATGGAAACCGTAAAGAAAACTTGCCAATAACAAAAGGCAAATAAACACCTTACCAAATATTTACATAAATCTGATATAAAAACTACTTGTTGTCCAAAATATGATCCGGACATTAATTACCAATTTGGATGTCCTCCTATATATGGATCTAACAAACCTTATTTCCCATATAAGAAAAGGAAACATTCGAAATATTCAAAATACAAATATGAGGAAAAACCTAAATATAAAAACAAATACAAAAAGAAGAGATACAAAGTATCCAAAAAGAAATGAAAACCGGAATACAAAGAAAAGTATAGACGTTCCAAAAAATACAAAAAAAGAAAATTCATTAAAAGCAATAAATTCAGTCCAAAAAAGCACTGTAAATGCTTTAAATGTGGAAAGGAAGGCCATTATGCATACGAATGCACTGTTGATATAAAAACTATATTTTTACAAGAACTAGAATCCTATGATATACATCTAGGGACTATTGAAGATATTTCTAGCGACAATTCTACTATTTATGAAGTAGAAAGTATAATTGACTCAGAAACAGAATTTTCGGAAATAGAAGACTTTCTCCAGTGTATCTGCTGCCATTAAGCTTCTCCACTCCGTGAGCACTCTACCACCTGCACTAAAAGCAGACTCCAATGCTACAGTAGACACCGGAGGAGTTAGTAGATCACGGACCATGTTAAAATGCATAGGATATGTTTTTTCATGTGATTTCCACCAGGCCAAAATATCAAAAGCTTCAAAATTTTCTGGGGATACGTCATCTTCATAGTTAGCCATTTCTAAATAATAATGTAGTTCATTAAAATATGTACTAGATTGACTAGCCTTTTTTCGGTGAAATACGGATAATATTATTGGATTTCAGGTTTTTCTAGCAGTTGGTTCCTTTGTAGATTATGTTTTATCACCATATATATCTTCATATGTTTTGTACATAATATCTAAACAAATTTTAATATCATTAACTAAATCCCTAATATTATCTTCATAACACATATTTTTATAAAATAAATCTATTAAAATTTCAAGTCCATCCAACTTACAACGTGGATCCACAATAGTTGTAAAATATAATAAGTACGGAAAATTTTTAAAATATTTATTAAATTTAGTTTCCATAGGTTGAACAATATGTTCAAGTATTGGATGATTCTTATATTCATTAAAAACTGCACTAATTTCGGTTACATAATATAGTGCAATATATATAGTTGGGTAATAAGTGTCTGACAGTGCTCTAGTTGCAATTTCAAATTTACTTAAAAACTTAGAAATGCAATGCAAATGGTGTCATTCATTAATATCTAAACTACATATTAGTAACTCCATTTTATTAAACATATTTATTACATCTTTATATTGAATTGCTATATTTAACATTTTATATGTAGAATTCCATCTTATTTTTATATCTAGAGGTGAAATTTTAGGTGAGATTTTAAAATTCCTACATATTTGTTTAAATGATTGTCTTCTTGGCCCACTACTTTTAATGAATAGTATTGTGTTCCTAAGTTTAATTATTGAATCACTTACTATTATTAATCTATCTTCTACACAAATTATGTGACAAATACACCTAATGTGAAATAATTTTCCATCTAAAATTAGTTTTGTAATATTTTTTAGAATTTCTATTGTGGTCGTATTTTCAGAAGCATTATCAAAAGAAATGGAAAATATTTTTCTTTCTATTCCAAATGCCGAAAAAACACTAAGGATTGTGATAAATTATGTGCATTATGAGGGAATTCAAATCTCCTAAATCCAATTTTTTTTTTTTTGTATACGTCAATCTTGACCTATATAGTGAGTCGTTACACATAAATAATGACAACTATTTAAAACCTTCCAATAATCTGCGGTTACAGCAACTCTAAAAATTAAAGATATTAAAATAGCAATTAAAGTTTCCTTCCTATCTTTATATATTTTAACTGTCGGATTTACATGTAGAACGTAGGTTTTTTTTAAATTCATAGTAAATGTTATTTTTAAATTTTTTTTAAATTTTCGGTTTTCCGAAAAAGAAAAAGGTAGTTCGTCATGTACTATAAATGTTGCTAAATTTTCTCTTGTGCTTACAGGATTATATTTATAAACTCCTAATGATCTCCTAAATCCAATTATTTTTTTTTGTATACGTCAATCTTGACCTATATAGTGATTCGTTACACATAAATAATGACAGCTATTTAAAACCTCCCAACAATCTGCGGTTACAGCAACTCTAAAAATTAAAGATATTAAAATAGCAATTAAAGTTTCCTTCCTATCTTTATATATTTTAACTGTCGGATTTACATGTAGAACGTAGAATTTTTTTAAATTCATAGTAAATGTTATTTTTAAATTTTTTTCAAATTTTCGGTTTTCCGAAAAAGAAAAAGGTAGTTCGTCATGTACTATAAATATTGCTAAATTTTCTCTTGTACTTACAGGATTATATTTATAAATTCCTAATGATCTTCCGTAGGTATTTAATTGTATTTGATGTGGTTCATTTGTTGGATGAGTTTTGTCTAAGTGTCTTTTAAGATGACCCGTTCCACTACCTAATGAGAATGAATAGATTTTTTGACAATATTTACACCTAACTTTTCTAACACCATTTTCCATATTTTTTTTCAGAATATTTCCATATGTCCGATCTAGAAGTCCAAGCGGGGGTGGTTGTTTGAGTTTCGGATATGATTACTTCAGTTAGTTCTTCTTTGGGCATAAAAAATGGTACTTGAAGAGGGTGTTCTAAGACTTGGCAATATGTTTGATATTCTTCGCTTGTTAAAAAAGGAGAAAAAGAACCCGCAGTTTGAGAGCAAAAAGCGCCGGACGAGTATGAATCCATTTCAAAAAATCTCAAAAAAAGAATAAAAAATCTCAAAAAAACCGAATTAAAAACTTTAAATTATAAATACCTCTTGAGCGGTGAACCACTTGAGAGATAGAGTAGAGAGATGAGTACTAGAGAGAGGAAACTAGAAAACTGAAAAGAAACTTGCTTGGGAGATTAGAGTTGAGACCAATGAGGCATGCTTGAATCTTGATGTTGAGACTTGCTTACTTGAGACTTCTTTATCACTTGATACTTGCTTGAGAGAGTTGAGAATTGAGAGGAGTTTTGAGAGTTAGAGTTTGTTTGTGTGAATAATAGAAATTGAGGAGTTATTTATAGGGAAAGAAAGGTTTTTTTTTTTTTTTGCAAATATAAATTGCAAAAAAAAAACCCCCCAACGGCCATTTTGACTATTGGGGGAAAAATTTGCAAAAAAAATTGCAAGAATCATCTCAACGGCTATAAATATAGCCGTTGGGGGGCTCTGTGCAAAAAAATTGTAAAAAACCCCCCATAACGGCTATAAACGGTTTTTTTTTTAAATTAAAAAAAGGGCCCAGCTGTCCCTGACACATGCCAGGCACGGCTCGGCCCAGGCGGGCCGCACAGTGCCCACGGCACAGGCAACCCCGGCTCGGGCTGCCGAGCCCGGCACGGCTCATCCGAATCGTGCCGGGTCGGGCGTGCCCAACGGGCCACCCGACATTTGCCACCCCTACAAGTAACAACCAAAACTTTGCACAAGTAAAGACACGAACAAAGACAAGCATAAGAGGACAGATTTGTAGCAAATTCTAAATTACTAGCAATGACATAATAAGAAATGGCACGTCTAAATCCTGAGCACAGCAATGATATGACTTCAACATACAAGGATCCATGCCACAGTAGCAAATACAAGACTGGGTCATTAGTGGATAAGTACTGATTCCTCTTACAATAACCTAGAATTTGGCAGTCAAGCATGCAAATCATTATTAAATCTATAACTGGAGAAGGTAATCAATTGATCAGAAAATCTCCCATTTTGTAACACTAACACGCTTATAATCTAATTCTGCTAGGGCAGTCAATTTGGACAGCAAAGTCTTGCATAACTTTGGATTTTCTGTTCATGAGGTATGATTCACACGTTGAGCTGCCTCACATTCAACCTAGAAACTATGACCTGTAAGCTAACTACTATCTTGGCATTTTCTTTGACACTTGAGATCATGCCAGGAAAGTTGAGACAAGGGCAAGTGAGGTTGGAATAAGTTTTAAGAAATGTCGGTAATATAATAAATTCAAATAGTAGCTAAATATATGAAATCCAAAATGTAATGTTATTAATCAAAAAGTTAATTAGAGCTATAATACTTCTAAAGATGTACAAAAGTAAATATCTTCGAGAGATCTATGTGTTAGAAACCATTATATGCACAATGCTTGGGGTTACGTAGCTGAAGGATGATGGAAATTCTTATTTATAAAGATTACACATATGTAATACGATACATGAAAAGCAGGCATTTAAAGCATAGTAAAGACCAAATTGTAACAGGGTCACCTTTCTTGGGGTCAAATTTACAGAAGCCATACGAGCCAATTATAGGATATCAGACGCAACCCAATGAGTAAAAGAGGCGGCAGAAACATAATAAATGGGAAGTAGTATTCTTTTGAACTACAATTTCCAATTCTTACAACAGCACCAGAGAATTCATGCAAATAGAATCTAAGGAGATCTAAGGAGATCAAGCCATATGCATACAAGTAACATCATCGTACTTCTGCTCGTGAATGGCGATTTGTGTTCATACTAAGGCAATAATAGCTAGTAACTATTTTTTACAAAATAGGAGAGTAGATCATTGGGCAACTGCTGATGGAGTTCATATAAAGTAGTGTGTAAACAACTAGAGTGAACATACAGGCAGATTTATTCATATCTTCATTGTACTTCTGCTAGCAAAGTGTAACTTCGTACAAAGGCAATCAGGTGCACCTCTACTTTAAAAAAAAAAGTAATGACAAGAAGGCCTGAAGAAAATACCTGGAAGACTAGCCTCTTCTGACGTCTGTCAGGCAAAGGGAATTCAATTTTTCTATCAAGTCTACCTGGACGCAGAAGAGCAGGATCTAGAGTATCTGCTCTGTTAGTTGCCATGATAACTTTAACATTCACCGTTTGATCAAACCCATCCATCTGCAAAAGCTACCAATTAAGTACTGATCTCTAAAGCATGAAGATCCAAAACATGTATTTGCATACAGAAATAAGATCAAGATTAATAAAATGAGATTTTAGAATATACTGAAGATTATCAGTAATTGCATTAGATGCAAGATTCTAAATGTTAGATCAATTTTGAAAATAACGCGTTATGAAACCCGTTATATTGCGTTACGTAACCTAACGGAACTCCAGCGCTACGTAACAACTGAAAATAACTCAGTGCACCGTAACAGTACGTTTTTTATGTTATTTTACGTTATATTACGTAACGTTACGTTAAATTACGTTATGTTACGTTATTTACTATTATTTTTTTAGTAATATCTATATTTTTGTTACTTATTATTTTGATTATTAGAGCATTACTGAAATTTTGTTACTTGATTTGGCTTATTTGATTACTTATGGAATTACTAACTTGCTAATTAGCGATTGTTTTCTTATTCGCTTGTTGTAGTTTCTATACGGTTGTTGAAATATTATATTTATTAATTCTATTAAATTTTTAACTGAATTGAAATCAATAATTACATATAAGATAAATTGAACATTTGAAAATATAAATTACAATAATGATAAAGAATTGTAATCTTGTTTTTTTTTATTTAGGTGATAACTGGAATTACGATTGCGGACTTAATATAATTTATGAAGATAAATGTGAAAATTATTATAAAATTTAATAAAAATTTATAATAGATTATGTATTACAAAATGGTTATATATTCTTTTTAGAATTTTCTAATTTATTTTTCAATTTATAAAGATTATTTTATATAGTTTTATATTTATTTTTATTAAATAAATAATAAATTGCGTAACCTACGTTATGCGTTACGCTATATGCGACATAACCTAACAAAGGCAAAACGTTACGTTACCGTTATCGCTATTTTAAACATTGTGTTAGATATTAGGATCGTATCAGATAGGTTCTTTACATATCGGACAGCGGATATCGAACTATATATAAGGAATATGACCTCATATCAAATACTATATATATACATCAAATATGTAAATATGATACCTTAAAAGTGGTTTAATTTGATCTATTTAGGAAGCTATGGCATAACATATATATAAAGGTATTTAAGAACATATTCATATATTCAAGCATAACACAATAAAATAAATTATAAAACTGGTTCAAGCAGAGTAAAAATTATAAATTATAGAAATAATCAAAATTCACGCACGACAATGATCATAATTGAAGCAGATAGGCTACAATAACAATTATGGCAAGAATGCCAACAGTATCAATGACAATAACAGTAGCTGAACAAGCAACAAACATAAAAAGAGAGAAGTGGAAGAAGAATTTATGTCTCAAGTTTTCATGGCAGCAATTCAAAAATCTGGTTGATTTAAACAATAATAATAATAATAATAATAATAATAATAAATTTTCCCTTGTACAAAGAAATCATATTGGATATGAACACTAAACCTATTTCTAAATAAAAAAATCAATTAAAGCAATAAACCATATAGGCCAATATATCGAAATATTATATCTGGCCCATATATCGAGCAATATTACAAAATGACCTATATGCACACAAAACGATGTGACCCCTTTTTTAAAATGTATCATCGCGACTGACCCCAAGAAACGATATATCGAGAGATATATCAGCCATTGAGAACAATAATTGGATATTAGCAACCAAGATTGTTATCGAAAGTTGCATTAGATATCAGTATTAAACCGAGATTATTATGAGTTACCAAACAAAACAAGCATAACTAGCACATACCACAAAGGGCTCCAAACCAGCTTACCCCCAAAAGAGAAGGAAGAAAAACAAGAAATAGATAGGTGTTGGTGGTCAAATTTCCAAAAGTAATGAAAAAAGGAAATTTCTAAGCAGAACGTGGAGCTAACTCCGTAGCTCCGCGTTTGGCTAAGATTTAGCCTCGCGTTGAGTAAAACGCGGAGCTAAGTCTATAGCTCCACGTTCAGGATATGTTAACTCCGCGTGAGCAGATTCTTAGAATCTTAAACTGATTGTGATTGGAATTTGGCTTATCCAATACTCAAATTGAATCCAATCAGAATCTTAAATTAATTGTGATTGAGATTGGGGCTTATCAAATACCCAAATTGAGTCCAATCAGAATTTCAAATCAAGAGATTTAAATCAATATCAAATATTTGATTAGAATCCTTAATAAATACAAAAACCTTCTATTCATATTCCTATGAAAATTTTCTATTCCTATTCCTATGAGAACTTTCAAACTAAAGTCTATAAATACCCTCTTTGAGGAGACTTTAGGGATTCATCTTTAATAGATTAATCTTCAATAGATCCATTTTTAATAGATTAATCTTTAATAGATCCATCTTCAATCTTTTTTATCCTTTAGCAATTCAAGTACGCGAGAGAGCCTTGAAGCCTTTGGTGATCGATCTTTTTTGGCATCTTTAGAGAATTCGAGTTACGCGTGAGAGCCTTGAATTCGCAAAGACCAGCAGAGAAGATCCACGGCCAACCATCTTCTTCATCAAGAAAGAAGATTTTCACGTCAGATCGTCAAAAGAAACTACTTGATAAATCCCATCGCCACATAGAGCCCACAAATCATTGTAAAAGAGAGCGATAATCTATAAATCCTCTCGTTTGATTCTTCTGTTTATCTTTCATTGTAATTAAGTTATTCAATGGAAGGAAGCAAGAATTTTGCGACGAACAAACCGGCGACCATAATGGGAGGCATCTCTTTTACTGAAAAAGAAATCGTGGCGCAATCTGAAGTGGAAAAAATCGGATCCGACATTAATATGCTCGTCGTGGAGATCGACCAGCAAAAATACGAGGAGTACCTCTCCTCTGAATCAGGTAATCTAACTGAAACGCGGCGCTATCGCCGCGTGAGCTCCAATATCCATAAATCGGGTAATCGGAAATCCACCGTTAAACGGAGACCCTTGGAGACCGCGGCCATGAAGCCGTCGTTTGGACAGAAAACCCTAATAATTGGCCAGAAATCGTGGCGCAATCTGAAGTGGAAAAAATCGGATCCGACATTAATATGCTCGTCGTGGAGATCGACCAGCAAAAATACGAGGAGTACCTCTCCTCTGAATCAGGTAATCTAACTAAAACGCGGCGCTATCGCCGCGTGAGCTCCAATATCCATAAATCGGGTAATCGGAAATCCACCGTTAAACGGGGACCCTTGGAGACCGCGGCCATGAAGCCGTCGTTTGGACAGAAAACCCTAACAGAGGATGACCTCTCTACTGCTGAAGAAGGCCTGAAAACTGGCTTGAGCAGAACATAACTCCGCAATCAAAATCGGAGAGTAAGGAGGAAAGCTCTCAAAACCAGCGTTAAACGCGAGGCTAATGAAGTAACAGAACGTGAGGCTACGGGACCTCGCAAACTGGTTTGCGTCAATCGCAAGACTAATCAATATCGCGTTAAATGCGAATTTATGACAAAGCCAGCATGTAACTCTCCACGCGAGGCTACTGGTTCTGGACTTAAAGTCAGAAAACTTAGCATAACTCGCGTAAATCGCGAGGATAAACTTCTGACAGAGCCAGCGTGTGATGGAGACTCCCCACGCGAGACTATTGAATTTCAAAAGAAAACTGAGCCAAGCGTAAATCGCAAACCCAGTAAAACTTGCATTAATCGCAAGGTTTGTTACAATAACGTTAATCGCGAAGATAACCACATGTATGATTTACCACGCAAAGTTATCAACCTTAAACTTGAGCCAAGCGTTAATCGCAAAGCCAAGAATTCTTGCGTTAATCGCAAAACTAAGCCAGCGTGTGATTTTTCATGCAAGGCTGAAACTAAGCTTAGCGTTAATCGCGAAGCCAGTAAGTCTTGCATTAATCGCAAGGCTTGCTACTATTGCATAAATCGCAAAGTTAATTGCGTTAATCGCAAAGAGAAATCTGCGTGTGATTTTCCCACGCGAGGTTATCAACCTCAAACTTGAGCCAAGCATTAAGTGCGAAACCAAGGATTCTTGCGTAAAATGCAAAGCGGTGCCAGTGTGTGATTCTCCACGCGAGGCTAAGCAAAAAGCAGAAAATAAATTTTCTCATAAACGCCAAGCCAGCGTAAAACGCGAGGCTAGCGTAAATCGTGAAGCCAATAAAACTTGCGTTAATCGCAAAATTCCTTACCATCGTGTGAATCGCGAAGATAATTATCAGACTTGCGTTAATCGCAAAAATCGCGTTAAACGCGAAGATATAACTTGCGTAAATTGCAAAAATAAGCCAGCGTGCAAAAATTCTCCTCCACGCGAGGCTAAGATACCAGAAGTTAAACTTCTACAAAAACGCCAAGCCAGCGTAAAATGCTAGGATAGCGTAAAACGCGAAGCTATTGCCCAGCCTCGCGTAAATGATCTAAAACGCAAAGTTACGGTCCATCCTCGCATAAATAGTTCAAAACATGAAGCCAACTACCAGCTCCGCGTGAACCAGCCAAAATACAAAGTTAAGGCTGATAATCAGAGTGTTAAGCACCAATTCAACACCACCACTTTTAAGAAGCTTCAGCAAGCTCCCGGACTCTCCCGACAACCAAGTGGGCCCCACGCCCAAGATTCTTCATCTAAAGTTTTCGATCTCAGAGATTACTTGACAAATAAAAAGAGCATGACTCAAGCTTAGCCACACTCAACATGCCATTGTGAATAACTCATTACAACCGTGTCTACTGTATTGGATAATTGTTGTTGTACCAAGAAGAGAGTGTATTTAACAGAATAACTGAGTCTCGTCAAGATACTCCAAAGAGGAGAAAGAATGATCTGAGATACAAAATTAAAGAAAAAGAATTAAATGCAGTGACCTCAAATATGGTCGGTAAAGGCAAAAAGATCGTAGAGAAAGAATATGAGTCAGATGCAGACGATGAAGAACTTCATCATTTCACCCGACTCAAATCAGGCGTTGTCACTCCTCGAAATTACAAGAAACTTGCAAAAGATTCTTATGATAATTACAGTGACAATTCGGCAATAACTTCCCCACAATCTTGTGCATCTTCCTGGCCATGAAAATCAGCTTCGCACGCGATGGATAGGTCTGATGACATTGACCAGAGATTGGAATCTCAAGAGCAGATGATTCGAGGTCAGCAAAAGGCCATTAATGACCTCAAACTAATACTTCTAAAAGTGGTCGAAAATACTCAGAAAATAGTCGAAGATAAAGCTAAAACTTCTTCCTAGGAAAAACCGCCAAAAAAAGACGAGATACCATTCAAGACGAATGAAGAAACCAAAGAAGAAAAAGCTTATTCGGCACATGAGGATGATGATAAGTATTCTTTCCATGATCCTCATGAAAAAAAAATCGAAAAATTACAGAGCCAACTTGATGCCCTAACTCACAAGGAATTTAAAGAATCGGGAGTTTCGAGACAATACCCGGTTGAATGGGATTTCGCATCATACCCGGAAAAATACAAACCCCTCAAGTTGGAACTATATGACGGGAAAGGATCCCCCAGTCAACACATATATTATTTCATGTCTCAAGCGGGACATTTAATAGATAATGATCCAGTAATGACCAAGATATTTGCAAGTACCTTGTGAGAACCTGCTTTTACATGGTTTATACAGTTGCCACCAGGTACTATCAATACCTGGTATGATGTTGAAAAGCACTTTCTTGCACGCTTCTTTGAGGATGACACCGAAATCTCCGTTCATTCTCTCCTTGCAACAAAGCAAGGGGAAACAAGAAACAGTTACGAGTTTCATTGAACGCTTCAGGAAAAAATCCGTGCATTATCGACATAGTATGACCCAATAAACTCTAGTGGAAACCTGTAAGTATAATTTCAGAACCGGCGTGCCGATAAGAATGAGAGCTGTAGAGTCTAAGAACTGGAAGGACCTATTAAATTAAAGCAGGGAGAACAGGCAAAATATATAATTCGCCGGATTGAGAAATCTCATGGTACGAGAAACTCTATAAATAACAGGCCATATCCACAGAATCCTAAAAATAAAGGGAAGCCTGTGATGGCGTCAGTTGCAGATCCGAAGCCAAGACCTCAGAATCCGAGAGGTGCAGGTCAAAATAGGCCCCGCCAAGAAAGAACTTATACATTCAAGACTGAGCAGACAGGTACTCTGTTCCATCTCCTCCTTAGAAAGGGTATGTTGAAACTTTCGGAGAATCAAAAACTGGAAGATGCTGGTAAAACCAACGACTCTAACTATTGACTGTACTATCGAAATGTCGGGCACCCAACTAAGGATTGTTATTCTCTTAAGAACCGAATTCAGGCATTGATAGAAGTCGGAGTTCTCACTTAAAGAGGAACAGAAAAAAGTTTCTGCAAATATGGCAACTTTGGTGGTAGGAACCAATGAGTTTCCTACCAGAGCGACCCCTGTACCAGTAGGAAAACCAATATCGACACCAAGCACGGACATCCCGCACTTGCAAGCTGGCCCCTTGGGTACGCTCCAAACCACAGCTGCGATCGAGTCATACTTATTAGCTAGCAGCCGGATTGGGCTGGGGGTGCCGAAAACATTGACGATGATAAACATCATGTTGCTTCTGCTACTCTTGTTAGCCATTGGAATGGCTAATTGAGTGCTATAGATAAAAAAAAAAAATTGCCCAATGCTGTTAAAGCGGCGGGAAGAGAAGATCAAATTCCTCACCAACCCTATCATACTGAGGATAAAAGTATGAAATTAACTATCCAATGCTGTTAAAACCAAAGGGGGGAGGAAATCAATTCCTCGACAACTCATCATGCTGAGAAGAATAGCATGGCTAGCCCAACGCAAATGGCGATTGGTAAAGGCATACCAAATCTGTTTATACCTAGGGGTTTGCTAAAAATTCCATGTACCTGTAATATTAAGCTCTTATCTCTGACAGCAAGATTTGGATTATTATTATCCTTATTATTTCGATATGATAAACTCTGTTATATTAAGTTTTTACCTCTGACAGTAAGGTTTGAACCATTGTCATACTGAAATAAACAGTCTCTTGACGGGTGCAGTTCAAGTTACGCGTGAAAGCCTTGAACCGTCTCCATCAAAGTTTCAAACATGTGCAATTAGGCACCTCTGCCAAATTTCTTGATCTTAAACTGATCACCAAATTGAAAATCCAAAGTATTTCAAAATTTGCTAAGTTATAAACCATTTTGAAAATTTTGGAGGGGATTATGTTGGTGGTAAAATTTTCAAAAGTAATGAAAAAAGGAAATTTCTTAGCAGGATATTTTAGAATCTTTTAGGATATTTTAACTCCGTGTGAGCAGATTCTTAGAATCTTAAACTGATTGTGATTGAAATTTAGCTTATCAAATACCCAAATTGAATCCAATCAGAATCCTAAATTGATTGTGATTGAGATTTGAGCTTATCCAATACCCAAATTGAGTCCAATCAGAATTTCAAATCAAGAGATTTAAATCAATATCAAATATTTGATTAGAATCCTTAATAAATACAAAAACCTTCTATTCATATTCCTATGGAAATCTTCTATTCCTATTCCTATGAGAACTTTCAAACTAAAGTCTATAAATATCCTCTTTGAGGAGACTTTAGGGATCCATCTTCAATAGATTAATCTTCAATAGATCCATCTTCAATAGATTAATCTTCAATAGATCCATCTTCAATCTTTTTTATCCTTTGGCAATTCAAGTACGCGAGAGAGCCTTGAAGCCTTTGGTGATCGATCTTTTTTGACATTTTTAGAGAATTCGAGTTACGCGTGAGAGCCTTGAATTCGCGAAGACCAGCAGAGAAGATCTAGGGCCGGCCATCTTCTTCATCAAGAAAGAAGATTTCCCCGTCAGATAGTCAAAAGGAGCTACTTGATAGATCACATCGCTACATAGAACCCACAAATCATTGTAAATGAGAGCGATAATCTATAAATCCTCTCGTTTATTTTTTTTTGTTTATCTTTCATTGTAATTAAGTTATTCAATGGAAGGAAGGAAGAATTTTGCGACGAACAATAGGAAAAAAGGACTCACTAAACCTTCCATTGAACTCAAAAATTAAGCCCAGAAAAAACATTTGAATTTCCAAGCTCTTAATAGAAATTTGACTCCATCCATTAAAAAAAAAAACAAAGTTACAAATAGATAGTAAACAGTGCATAAAGCTTCCAATTCTTCCACTGATTTCTTAAGCCACATTATTTCAATCAAAAAAAAGAACAGAACTTCAAACTAAATTAAAATGCCACCGTATCTTTTTATTATATTTAGCCATACCTGATTCAACAGCTCCATAAGGATGCGCTGAACTTCCCTGTCAGCTCCAGTTTGAGCATCAAAACGTGCTGTAGCAATAGCATCAACCTCATCAATAAAAATAATTGCAGGAGCATTCTCCTTAGCAAGACGGAAGACATCCCGAACCATCCTTGGACCCTGGAATTAGGCCAAAGTTGTACTATTAAGTTGCGATATGCCAGAGAAGTAGGCATGGGAGTAGAGAACACTTTCAAGTGAATAATCAATAAAAGTACCTCTTTCAAGAAATCACGAGACTGGAACTAAAGAAGCCCAAAACACTGATGAAAAGAATGAAAATTTATCCGTAATCCAAATTCAGAGCGATATTGTCCAATACTAGTATGACACCTGTATTATTCGTGTACCGTACAATTTTAACTAATTATGTATGCTTATATGGTCTTTTACTATAGTCCATTAACATATTCCATATTTTACAGTTATGATCTTTACAGCCGAATGATGCTTTAACAAGTACTCCTATGAACAATACTTGTAAATAAAAGACTGTATCATTTACCAGCCTGTAGATTTGCAAAAAAAAATAAAAACAAGAAATATAACCAAAATTATTTTGAAATGCCATAATATTCATAATTGATTATTAATTATTTCCTTCTAGTCAAGCTTAGGCTTCATCTGGCTAAAACCAGCATCAATTTTAATTATTATATAAACAATTCTTGATCATTTTCCTTAATGTGTATGCCAAACTTTTAGTCCCATACTTTTCATTGGTTTATGAATAAACTTTAACATGTGCATCCAAATTATTTATGCTTGTATCTTCTATTGCAGAATTTTCATTCTGTGTAGAATGTCTAGATCATATTACAAACATACTTCATACCATACTTTTACTGTATGCTGAATGACTAACATAGTTTCAAAGATATGGAAAAGGATGATTACAACTTTAGTATAAGAGCAATAAATAGTGTTTAATTGGAGAAAAAGAAAATATAATGAAGACGGTGGTCATTCTCTAATCAAATTGCATATTATCAACTGAACAAAAAAAAAAGAAAATCTATCTCGATAGAAAAGACATAGAAAAGGGAATAAAATGAATTCAGAGTAGAAAGGAAGCAATTAGTCTTAATTATGCTCCATATCATCAAAGAACAAAATAAACACACAAATGAATCTCCATATAAATGGCAAAGAAAATCAGTAGAAAACCTTCTTTTACACTTATGTATTTAGATGAAGGGAGAAATGATGAACGTTTTTAAGCAAGCCTACCTCACCCAAATACTTCTGAACAAACTCTGAGCCAACAACTCTAATAAATGCAGCAGTTGTATGGTTAGCCACAGCCTTGGCAAGCATGGTTTTGCCCGTTCCTGGAGGCCCATAAAGTAGCACACCTCTTGGAGGATCTATACCAATCTGTTTGTATAGCTCGTGGTGTGTAAGAGGCAACTCAACAGCCTCACGAATTTCTTGCTTCTGAATATCACAGCCTCCAATATCCTAGGAAGCAAAAGGAAGGGCCAAGTAAGAACATTTGTTAGGAATAGATTGTGGAAAAAGAAAAAAATTATAATTGAAGACACAATAAGATGGATGCTAGGACTTAAAATATACCGATATGACAAGATAATGCATTAAGCAGCAAAGTTCATAAGCAAGCTGTTAAAAGCCCTTAAGTAGATGACTGCATAATTAAATTCATTATAGTAACTTAGTATGGTATGGTAATTAACGCAAAAAGATAGTTGTGAAGGCCCGGGGATGGTGAATAAATGTTGGAAAATGAGCGGAGAAAAAGAAGAGTAACCTTCAGAATCCTTATCTACATATGGAGACGAAAGTAAGATTCATTCATAATACAATCTTCAACAGGATTAGAACCCAAGAAATTTCTAGTCCGGAAAGAGGATTTACCATCTGTTAAAATGGCATTCGAGACTTTATTTCATTAGAACTCTTTCTGAACAAAATAGTCAATTACAGGCCTTTTACCAGCACGAAGACAGACCCAAACGTATCCATAAAAATTACTAAGATCAAATTTGTCTATCACAACTATAAAGTATAACCCATTTCTATAGTTACCCAGATCCTTAACTTAGCCCACTATTTCTACATTTCCATCAATAAAAACCTACGCTAAATAAATGAGGTAATTAAAGTAATGCACTGTTCATTGTTCTGACATCAAGTATAGGTGAAGTATTCCCATCAGCATTCTGAATCTGAAATTCAAATTAAACTCTTGTTTAAGCCCCACGTTTTGGGCCTTTCCAGATGTTTGGTGTAGCTCCATCCTTTTTTGTATATCGTAATGGAGATGAACATATGTATCATCTCAAGCAAAGATCAATATCCTGGTTGAAAGATGGCTACGTTGCACTATTTTCAGTTCCTTTCTTTAAGTCCCTGATGTAGCAAAATTGTTAAGCAGAAAACAGTTACTCAAATGCCCCTAACACCATTTCCCATTGCAGCCCGTTATGATATCTTCATAGATATAATGTCACCTTCTCAATCCCATTACTACGAACTCTTCCACTAAACATCTAACAACCTCAATTCGCCTTTTCTACACCAAAACAAATCCATGAATCCATATCATGCTGCCACTATTTTTTTATTATGATTAATCAGTATTGATTCTTGTATTGCACTTGTATTGCACGCTTGCACAAGAACATAACTTTGATTAAGGTCTTGAAATTTTTTATTTTTATTGTTTCTATTTTAACAATGGTTGTAGGTTTGTAACCCAGCCTTCAACTTGGGACCTCCCATTACCAAACTCTCTCTACCAATGAGCCTGGGCTCACTGGCATCTTGAATTTTAAAATGCCATAAGACATATTCTTGGAAGCCAGTAGAATCAACAACAATGTGATTCCATGGACCTGTTGAGTGAAACTAACTGACAGTCTTTGGTTTAACATAAACTAGCCCTAATTTGACTAGTTTAAAGTTCAACACAAGCCCATAACATGTGGTGCCACTTTGTAAGAGATTAAATCAGCCACCAAGGCTAGTAATGGGTCTCATTTTTTTTTATACAAGCAGCACATGAAAATTGTATGGTTTTCAGAACTAAAAAAATTCAAACAAATTAGAAAATTCCTTGAAGGATTTCTGTAAAGCCCTACAGACAACTGATTATAAATCCACAAGCCAACTAGAATTTTTTGTAACATTGTTACATTTCAAAAGAAGAAACATATCAGTGCAGGAAACAAACAGTTCCACAAAGAGAAACAATCACAAACCCCAATAACCAAGCAAAAATAGCCGAAAACCATTAGCTACTTGGATTCCACAGCTGGAAATGATTAATACCCTCATCTAAAATTCCTAATATTCAAACTCCAGACAACATACCAACATAATCCCTCTCTTACACCACAAGGAAGTCTAAACTAAGTCATCACCTTTTACAGTTCCCAGTTATAAAATATCAATCCCCTAAACCCAAAATCTCCAAAAATTCAATCCCCAATCATCAAAACACACCATAATTCTAAAACTCCCTCATCTGAAACCCTATATTTCTCAACCCAAAAATGACAAAAAAAATCATAACTTTTCCCCAATAAACCCGCTAATTTCCCCCATCAAAAAACCCTAGATCTCTCGTAACCCTAAAACCGACAATTCTCAAACAAAAAACCTAGGGTTTGGACTCAAACTCACATTATAAGTGACATCAGGCTTCTCGCTCTGGCTGAGCAGAGAGATACTCGAGTCGGCCTCCGGCGGCAGCACGTCCACGAGCGCGTTCGAGTGGCGGTGCAGCGCCACTGACGCGCTGGGCTTCAGCAGCTCCCGATTGATCGTGCTGAGGATCCTGACATAGTAGTTCGATCCAGTGGTCGATCCGACGATTCCGTTGTTCTGATCGACCATCTCCATGAACTGGCCGATCACCAGCGGCACCGACTGGATCCGCTTGACCTCCTCCTGCGCCCGCAGGAGCTCTCGCTTGAGGTTCTTGAGCTCGTCCTTGACGTACTCCTCTTGGATGTCGATGAACTCGATCTGCCGCTGGAGGGATTTGAGGAGGGAGTAGAGGTCGTCCTCGGAGGAAGCCACGGAGGAGGAGGCGGCTGCGAAGGACGGGGGAGGGGAGGAGGCGGAAGGTTTCGGGTCGAGTACGATGGCGGAGGCCGCCATTAGAGAGAGGCTGAGATCAGAGAGAGAGAGAGAGAGAGACTTTGGCTTTAAGATTTTTTTGGAGAAAGAAAGAGAGAATTTAAGTACAAACTTTAAAATACATCGTTCCCAAACACCGAAAATAGGAGTTTCTAGATGGGCACATCATATTTCCTAGTGAGCCCACTTTAAAAGTAATGTATTTTACTGCTTTGCTATTTTGTTTTTTTGGTCAAAACTACCCTTCCACACTTCCTCCTTCGTCCTCCTATCCCTTTCTTCTCTTTTTCCCGCGTGAAACCAGAGAGAGCAGCAGGAGAGGAGAAAAAGAGAGAAAAAAATTCCATTTCTCAGAATCTCTACTCCATTCCTCTTTATTTTTGTTTCCTTTTAGGAAAAAAAATACGGAAATTAAAATCTATATTTAGCTTAAATCTATTCTCTCATTGTGAAACCCTAGAAAATAGAAAACAGAATTCTTTTGTGAGTCCACGGAGAAGAAAATGGAGTTGCACAACTTGGCGATGGTTTCATTCGACGATCAAAGGTCATTGGAGGTATGAATCCATCATCCTTTTTTAATTTCTACAATTTTTTAATTTTAAAAGCATAGATTTAATTAAAATAGAGATCGGTTAGAAAGAACGGTTTTGATTTCGCAGCTGTTCATCTTCTCATACTATTATGTGTACTTGGTTAATAGGATAAAGCTTCAACACATTGTAACCAAGATCAGAGTGAGATAGCTGTGATTATAGTTCGGCATTCACAACAAGTGAGGTATGATGATATATAAGATTTTTTATATTTAATGTATTATGGTTAGTGAAGATGTCTAACTGAAATACTGTGATTGCAGACTTTTTTAGATCAAGAAGAGCTTGCAAATTGGGTTCGTGATACGGAAAAGACGTTATGATTGGTGATAATTGTTTCAAAATCTGATAGTGGATGCCATTATAAGAAGGGAAGAATCTGGTTTGGTTGTGAAAGAGGTGGAATTTTAAGATTCAAAAAATTAAAAGATGATGAAAGATTCAGGGGTAGCAAAAAATATGGATGCCCCTTTAAGCTAAAGGGTCAACAAATATCTGTTGAGAGATCCGAGTGGAAACTTATGGTTATATGCTGTACGCATAATTATCTTGCAGCAGAATATCTTGAAGGACACTCATATGCAGGAAGACTATCCAAAAGCGAGACTTCTGTTGTAATGGAGTTGTCGAAATGTCATGCACGACCAAAATATATCCTCACATTTTTGAAGATGAAGGATCCGAAGAATGCGTCAATAATGAAGACAATTTATAATGCACGACACAAGCTTCAGGTTAATGAACAGGGGGGTAGAATGCAAATGCAACACTTGCTATTTAAAATTTCAGAGTGCAAGTACATTGAGTGGCATCGCAATAATAACCAAACCGAAGCAGTAACTGCCTCTTTTGGGCTCATCCGGTTGGTGTGGAGCTTCTATGTGCATTTCCAAGAGTTATCATCCTAGATTGTACCTATAAAACAAACAGGTACAAATACCCGTTACTTGAGATAGTTGGCGTAACATCGACGAATATGACATTCTGTGTTGCTTTTGGTTTTCTTGAAAGAGAACGGGAAACAAACTATGCATGGGCACTTGATAAGTTACGTGAACTATTTATCAATGAAATTTATCCAAATGTGATAGTAACGGATAGAGATCTAGCACTAGTAAATGTTGTTCAATCCACATTTCCAACAAGCCGGCATTTACTATGTAGATGGCACATCAATCGTAATGTCTTGGCTCATTGCAAAAAATATTTGGAACAGAAAACTGAATGACAGAAATTTTTCTCAATTTGGAAGTTGATAATGTTATCTGAAACTATTGAGGAGTACGATTCAAATCGGAGTTTACTCATGAATGAATTCCGAGTATACCCAGATGCAGTCGAATATGTAATGAAGACTTGGTTGGATCCATATAAAGATAAATTTGTTACTTACTAGACAAATACGTGTCTTCACAGGGATAATGTAACAACTAATCGAGCGGAGAGTGCCCATGCAAAATTGAAGCGGCAACTACGAACCAATCAAGGCAACTTCGAAAACCGCTGGAGCAACATTCACTCTTTACTTGAATTGCAACATACTGAGATTAAGACATCTTTCGGAAAAAAATCTTACAATATTTAATCGAAATTTCATGTTGCCAGATTTTAGAGAACTCCGGGGCGTAATATCTATGCATGCATTAAATCTGATTTTGAATCAATTACGAAGAGCGGCTAGTATCGGAGTGGATCTAGTTGAATGCGGTTGCATAATTCGGCAAACGCATAACTTGCCATGCGCCCATAAAATTGCAATGTATCAAAGAGATAATCGAGCAATCCCATTGGATTGCATTGACCTTCATTGGCGAAAACTTGACATGCTCCTAGTTAAAGCGTCCGCCGTTGAATGTTTAAATTACCAAAAAGATGTGGAGGTTTTTATTTTTAACTTGCTTAAATGTGATAACGAGGAACGTTCTCGAAGGTTAAAGAAGTTGAACGAAATATCAAATCCAGCAAGTTCTTCACTTGCTGATCCTGTTCCGAAGGTGATACCACAAGTTGCGCGCCGAAAAAGGAAGCGCGACTACTCAACAAAACAGAATCCTTGTGCTTTTGAGTTAATTGCTTCTGAAACTGACAGTCGTTCTCCATTGATGAAAGCAGTGCTTGTCCAAAGGAAATGTTGGCCGATGAAGCTAATGCCGAAGCGGATGCCTACACAGAAGGTAAACTTTTTATGTGCAGTATTATATCTCTACTTGCTTCATATTTGTTTAACTTTTAAATTTTGTTTCTATACAGGAATCCAGTCCAGGTGAACCAACATCAGTGGAACCTTCGGTATCCGAACTTCCTCTCCTTATGGAGCCCGAGCCCATATTTCAGTCAAAGCCCAAATTTCATCATGAAGATTCACTACCTAATTTCTTCCTTCCCCATATCAATAATATTGGTGAGGTTAAGTCGAATGGAAATTGTGGGTTTAGAGTCATCGCAGATAGCCTTGGCTTTGGGGAGGATCAGTGGGGTCAAATTCACAGAGACTTGCTATTCGAACTAGACGAAAATGAGCTACCCTACATTACTTTATTTGAAAGTGTCGATCGGTTTGTTTAGCTCTGAAAATTAATAAACTATTTTAGAGAATTACCAAGTTCCGACCACTTGATGACTTTGCCCGACATGGGTCATTTGAGAGCGTCGAGATTTAATTTAGTGTTATTCTTTATTTTCAAGGCACAATGCCTAACTTTCCCACCGCTAAGATCACCACCTCCGGCCTCAATTCTCCATATAAAGGAAGTGACCATGACTTTCGTTGGAGGATGTCATTTTGTCCCGGTAAATTTCGTATACTATATAATTTACTTTTCCTTCATCTCCAACATTTGAATACAAATACAGATTCATAATGCAACTCTCAATCATGTAGGTTAAACTAAGTCCAGGACATCATGTTCCCAACATTGCGCTTAATTGGCAGCGGCATCGTGATCCGGTGGCAACTGGATGGGAAGATTTTTATATAGAGCGAATTGAACAATTCAAGCAACTTGTGCCACCGACTGTAGCAACACAAGATATCATTGAATTGTAATAAATGATATGATGGATGACATCATTATGTGCATATCTTTTTTTTGTTACCAGATATCACTCGTACATATATCAAATGTAAAGCTAAGTGTGATATATGGTCTCCATGGTACGTATACCGTATCGAATAATTTATAGATTTACCTCTCATATCAAAATTATTCAATACATTCTTCATTATATATACCTCTGCTTTTATCAAATATTTTGTAAACCCTAATTGTGTCTTAGATATCGCTATGGCAAACTTTTATTTTGAAGTTATAAATGACTTGTTGATATGTTGGATCAATGATGTCGTTGTTCTTTGTCTTACACTCTATTTAATCTGTTTCAACCAATATCAGTTTTGGATATTACTATTATTTGATTTGATAAAAAATTTATTATCTACCGGATTGTACACATCGTATCAGGGCATCTCTGGCACTGTATCCATGATCCGGATTTACAGAACCGGATTATTTTTAGGTGATCCGGGACTGTAAACCCGGATCAAGAAATCAGGACTTTGGGCCCCCTGTCTAGGCTAACCAGCTCGGACCTGTGCAACTGATCCGGGCTAGCAGCCCCGGACAGAGAGCAACGGTCCAGACTGGTCCGGCTGATTAGCCCGTGCAGGGGGCCCAAACTCCTGATTTCTTGATCCGGGTTTACAGTCCCGGATCACCTAAAAATAATCGGGTTATGTAAACCCAGATCATGGATACAATGCCAGAGATGCTCTGATACAGTGTGTACAATCCGGTAGATAATAAATTTGTTATCAAATCAAATAATAGTAATATCCGAAACTAATATTGGTTGAAACAGATTAAATAGAGTGCAAGACAAAGAACAACGACATTATTGATCCAACATATCAACAACTTCAAATATGGTGTGTACAACCCGGTAGATAATTAAAAAGTTATCAATATCAATACTTGTGCATGTTGCATACCCCCAATTTGGTATCAAAACACACAATATCAACAAATCATTCATAGTTTCAAACACAAAGGACAACGACAACTTCATGTTGAGTTTGGGACTCATTTAAAAATAACGGCAACTATAACTTGATATATATAATATGTTTCTTGACTACAACTTCATTTAAAGGAAACGACAAATTAAAAAGAATCTTTGTTCCATACTAACAATTTCATTTTGAGTTTGAGACTCATTTTAAAAAACAACAAATTCTAAATTTTTCGAGACTTCCGAGCGAGTTGCTTCCTTGTGGGTTGACGGCGTCTTGAAGAGCTGGAATTTTCGGTGGGGGATTGCGCAACGGGTTGTAATACTGTGTCAATATCAGTTTGTGTGCACCCGGTTAGAACTGATTTTATCTTGACGAGGGCATTATAAAGCAAACTCGGACGCCTCTTATTTGTGGTCTCGCCTTGCTCTAAAAAGGAATCAATAATTGCTATAGCTTCATGAATTCTCTGCATATATTATAGCAAAAATATTTATAAGTTCGATTATATTTGATTAATTCACAAAGAATAAAAAAAACCAGTTATTACCTCTTCAGTATTTGCCTGCGGGATATCTTGCGCCCCCTCTCGATTTGAGGCATGGGTGGACGGACCAATAAAGCGTCGAGATACCTTTTCAAACCACGCCATATAATCATGCGTGCACTCTTCCGGGGTACTTGCCTCTACGCCTCGAGACTCCTGTGCAAGTACATGATCTAACCAACTCAGCCACATTTCCTCAGCGTGTCCATATGTCACCGAATAGCGTTTGCTCGTAAGTCCACGTTTTTTTCGAATAGGACGGAATGGTGGAGGTGGAATGTACTGACGACGCTCAAACTGCCTTAACACCCGTACATGATGATAAGGCTCGACAATTTCCTTCATTTTCAATGTACCCATATAAAAAGATACTTCCTGAAATCGATGGGTATCCCTAAAGGACCGATATGGGTCCCATGTCACCTGCAATGTCATGATATTCAAAAAACAATGGATAAATTTGATATTATTATCGTTTGAAAAAAAAACACCAACCAAATTTTACTTTTGCCTAACCTCGTTAACCGTCAGCGTGTCAAGCCTATCCCTAATAGCTCTGACATGCTCCAAAGACACTTTGTTGTCACATTTGCTCAACCACCGATATGTGTTCGCTATGAAAATTGAATTTCTCTTTACTGACAACCTTTTAATAAAGGATTACAATCTAACGGTTTTCCGTTTACAGAAGATGAGGAAGATGGACTTCCTCTTTGTTTAGAGCTGGGTTTCTAGGTAGCTATGGAGGACGATCCTGCTCTCCGTTGACACTCCGTACAATTTCTCTCAGTTGGCTAAAGAAAAAGTGGCTCTTTACTCTTGATTACAAGCTGGGAGAAGACGTCTCTGTCTCTCTCCATCTCTCTGTCTGTCGCTCCCCGCTATTTATAGGGAATTTGGAGTAACGTCCCACCATATTTGCTCGTCCGTTAGCTCCCACTACTCGAAAAGTGCCGCCATATTCGTCAGGCAGTTGCTCCCACGACCGAAGTAACGCCGCTGCATTCGTTTGGCAGTTAGTCCCACGATCCGAGGTGGCAATTCTTCTGTTCGGGTCGGGTGACTTTGTATTAAACCCCTACCCGACAACTATGAGTAGTGTCGCGAATCTCAGCTTTAGACTCGCGAACCCATTCTGTCGCATGGATCGCGGACCTCAGTTTCTCAGATTCGCGGATCTCAGTTTTTTTAGATTCGCGGATCCGATGAGTTGCGGGCTTCTGTCTCTGAATTCGTGGATCTGCTTTGCTTTTCCGGAATTTTTCGCCGACAAAACCCCCTCCAAAGTTTTCAAAACTCTCATGATTCTTAAGGATTTTTGGAATACTTTTGATATAATATTCTGTATTAGAATTTCCATTGCGTTTGCTTGAAGTTTGTGACTCTGTATTAGCGCCACTACTGCTTCTTGCTTTTGAAAGGGGCACGTCTCTGTATTAGGGGCGTGAGCCTTCATTTTGGTGTAGAAAACGACTCTATATTAGGGTCGCGAACTCTTGTTTTGGAAGGAATACGTCTCTGTATTAGGGGCGTGAACCTTCATCTTCATCTTTTGAGTAGGAAACAACTCTGTATTAGGGTCGCAACTTTTCTTTGGAAGGGGCGCGACTCTGTATTAGGGGCGCGAGCCTTCGCTTTTGAATAGAAAATGACTCTGTATTAGGGTCGCAACTTTTCTTTGGAAGGGGCGCGACTCTATATTAGGGGTGCGAGCCTTCACTTTTGAATAGAAAATGACTCTGTATTAGGGTCGCAACTTTGTCTTCGGAAGGAATACGTCTCTGTATTAGGGGCGCGAGCCTTCGCTTTTGAATAGAAAACGACTCTGTATTAGGGTCGCAACTTTGTCTTCGGAAGGAGCACGTCTCTGTATTAGGGCGCGAGCCTTCGCTTTTGAATAGAAAACGACTCTGTATTAGGGTCGCAACTTTGTCTTCGGAAGGAATACGTCTTTGTATTAGGGGCGCGAGCCTTCACTTTATCTTTTTTTTTTTTGAGAAGAAAGCGGCTCTGTATTGGGGTCGCAAACTTCACTTTTTGAGAAGAAACCGACTCTGTATTAGGGTCGCGAGCTTTTTGCGGGAAGGCTGGCAGGCGGTTGCTTTCCTACGGCGTCAGAATTGAGACGTTTCTCTGAGCTGCATTAAATGAAAAGGTATCCACGCGATTTGAGCCGGATATCACGTCTGTTCAGAGATCCTGGCCGTCAAATCATCGGCTATATAACCTCCACTTTACGAGAGAGGTTGCCCTTATCTCAAGAAATTTGAAATCTAAGTTCTTCGTTTGGACTTCTCAGACTTCTCGTCTTCAAGCTCCAGTAGTTTCTGATTCTCTGTGCGAAAGATTTTCTCCCTCTGTAAAAGATGCCAAAGAAAGCTTCTTCCTCTGATGCTACCACCAGTAGTCGTCAAGATCCTCGAGCAACCTCTAGTTCGATAGTGGTTCAGCAGGAACCCTTGATCGGGGGTAAGTAAAAAATTCGAAAGGCAGTCCCTTTTCTTGTTTTTTTCTTATCTCTGAATCTGCATGTCTTTGGCAGTTGATTACGCCTTGAATCCTTGGCTAAAGGATCATTATTTTGGATATTCTGAAGGCTATGACGGAAAGAAGGAGTTCGGATTTGACCATGTCTTTCCCCATTGTACATCTTCGATAACCAAGAGAGAGCAGACAAGATTCTCCGCCCTTCTCGCTAAACATTGCAAGAGTTGATGACCAATTATCTTTTGAAGGAGAAAATCGGTCTCCGTTGCTCAAACCTGTCTTCTTGTTTGGGGACCACATTTCAATGCCCGACAGTGGTTTGGAAGATGGCGATTACAAGTGGCTTCGCCAAATTGAAGGTCGTCATTTGTTTCTCCCCAATATGGAGAGATCTTATCCATTCTTATTCTTTCAGTCCCTTTCTGTGCCCAGACGGATGGATTGGCACATAAATAGGCCACAAGACGGTGTCTTGTTGGGGGGCTTCAATGCTCAAGGCGCTTTTCCTCGTGGTAGTGGAAAACACTTTTGTGGATTGCTTCCGGGACTGCTTAAACATGACCTCCCCAGAGGCGAGGTTCCCATAATTGCGCAGACTTTCCTGCACCGATTTACCAATGCGCAAGGAGAGTTTCCTGTTCAGGATTTTCGTCCCCCTGGATGGGTTCATTGCTCTTCAAAAGGAGAGTGGGCAGTTTTGACTGACTTCTTCTTGAAAACCTTCAGGGATCAGCTTCATTATGCAGGGCTATATCGTGCTATTAGGGCTGTTCCGCATGGTATTCTTGCTAGTAGTTCCATTTTTTTACTTTACTGGAATTGTACTTGTACAGTTTTTAGTCCTCGTGGCGAGTTAGGTTTTGCCCTTCATAAAATGTATGAAATTTCGGGCTTACCCATGGGCGACATCCCGTACGAAGAGTATATCCCAACCGGGGAAGAACTCCATCTGTTGAAGACCCGGGACCCTTTGATTTATAATACTTATTGGGAATTGTTTTGTCATTACCATATTTGCACTCACACCTCTGGCACTCGTAATTTGAAGCCAAAGAAGTGGCTGCAGTATCTTCTGCCCAATTTTTCTAAGGATAATCTTAACTTTACTTGCCTTCCTTTCGTTTCCGTAAAAGTTGAGAGGAGAATCGCCAGTTTCGGGACAGATGCTTATATCACTGAATCTGACGATGACGTCTTCAAGGCTGGAACGTCCTTTGAAAGTTTTCATTATCAGGCTCTCCAGCCTTTGTCTGATCCTGCCTTCTTGGCGGGCTTTTTGATGGTATGGCTGAAGAAGTGTGTTGTTCCTTCGCAGGAGAACATATCCATTAGAGCCGTATACCCAGCCGTCCTACTAGCATTTGGTAAGCGGCTCGGTTTGCTGCCTGCGATGGTTTGCAACATCCAGAGCGGACTGAGAAGATTATCTGACAAATTCTGTCAGGTGAAGAAGGAGCAAAAGAAGAAAGGAGATCCGGTCATTAAGACTCCTAATCTGCGTGTAGAACTCGCTTACACTTATTTGATGGCTTGGCTGGTTCTACATTGCCCTTCTTTGATGAGTCCTGCAGACTCGCAGGTTGATTTAGGTACTCCCAAAGTGTAACACTATGAGAGGTCGCAGTGGAAAGGAGGCTACATGGTCACAATCCGCAAAACCCTTCGTCATTTCTCAACTTTCGAGTTGTTCAAATGTTTCCCATACTTTCCGAATGCTGGATACGGAGAAAAATTCGCGGACACTGCTGGCGCTGATAAATTTACTACCCTATCCTCGGGATGTTTCTGGTGGTTGATAAATATCCGCCCATGACATTTGGTCCTTCGTTTGGGAAACCTTTGCTATATAGAATCTTATTAGCCAAATCGCTTTGCCCGACAGTTTGGGTATGATCAGCTTTACGTTGGAAATCCCAATAGAGAATTAAGTTTTGTTGGGAATGTTCTTGAGGGGGCTCGAGCTTGGTTTCACTTCGTCGCAGGTGGAACTCTTGCCAAATTTGATCTTCCGCTCAATACCCCGAACTCAAGTATGAGCTTCGGCTTCTGTAAATGGTTTGCGGATGCTAACTCTGCTCCTTAGAATTTCAACGTACACCATACCAGTCTGCGGGAGATCAGATCCTGATATACCCAGAAAAAGAAGGCTGGCAGCACAAAAGTGGCTGGGATGGAGGACTTCAAAGGGGACAGTGCGTCTGATGAATCAGAACGAAAGGGAGAGGACACTGGCGCACCGGTTCAGGCTGTTGTTCTTGATACTTCTCCTGATCCGATGTTGAGGAAGACTTCTCCTCCTTTGCCGTCTTCTCCTGAGAAATCTTCGCATAAGCGGAAGAGATTAAGGCGTCTTAGCGACTTGCCTACCATTCCGCGGAGAACTGATTCGCAGAGCACCTTGTCTGGGGCAGGAACTGCAACACTCACTCCGGCTTCTGAGTCCCTCGTGGAGGAATTCGAGGAAGAGGAAAATGACTCATCTGTAATTCTTCGTTCCCTTAAGAGGCGTCGAAGTCAGGGACCTGTTCTCTACAATGATCCTACTCCTGTTACTGGAGAGGGTTCCATTCCTCCTATTGTCCAGGCCAACGTTGAAGTTGGTGCTCCTTCGGCTTTACAAGAGGACTCTGCGGCTCCTGTTGCTCAGGACACTGCTGATGAAGTGCAAATCATTGGGGAGACCCGCACACCAGACTCTCCAAAGGCAGCACCCCCTTCTGAAGATAAAGATGAATGGGGCGACGATGATGACGCCAGTAGTGACAGTTTTCGTTCTTCTACTCCTCTTTCGGATCATGGTAAATATGTCTTTTTGAGCGAGGAGGTTCGAGCCGAAGTATATGGGCCCGAAGTATTTGGTCCTGAAGTGTATGGATTTGGAGAATCCAGCGTCCAACCTTCAGGTCTTCATCTTCTTTCTTCAGCAATTATGTTATCTTATCAAATGATACTGTAATACTTAACTGTCAATTTTTTCTTTTCTTCTTCTTCTTTTTTTTTACTAGCTCCAGTTTTGACTCCGGACTTGGAGGGCGCGAAGGTGGCTTCACCAGACAGTACCATCGCGGGTGCTGACACTGGTGGAGCGACCGAAGTTATTACTGCCGCGGTTGACATTTTAGAAGCAGTGATTCCCTCAGCTGCCATGTCTACGGTTTCGGCTACAAATGCTCCAACTGATCCCGTAGTTCAGGAGACTGTGATTGGTAGTTCCGTGGAAATCTCCAGGGGTGTCATTCTTCCTGTTGCGGATCAACCCACTTCTACCTCATCCAGTATTACTCATTCTCATGTAGAGGTTGATATGCTTGAGAGTGATTTGCTGAAGGACACGGTGGAGACTTTTCTTCAGTTTCTGAATCGCTGTATCGATAAAGTGCTAAAGGGGGTTCCTTTCGCTTCGATCGTCAATGTTCTCAATATTTATCTGACTGGTATTGTTAGCATTGGTGGGGAGGATAGAGCTGCTCCTTTCAGGTTTATGATAGCTCAGCTTCAAAGGCACGCTGAATCTCTGTCGAAAGCCAGAAGTGCTGATAAGTCTGAGACAGTAGAAATCATCTTCCAGAAACTGAGAGAGGAACAGCTTAAGTTCCAGAAGGAGACTCGGGAGAGGGCAGATGTTTTCAAGGCCTCTTTAGAAAAGGGTCGATCAGACCGCGAGTCTCTGGTTCTTCAAGTGGAAGCCGCTGCTTCAATTGTCAAGGGCCAGGATCAAGCCATTGCCAAAGCCCAAGCTTTCCTAGCCAAGATCACCAAGGAGCGTGATGAGTCAATGAGGAATCTGGCCAATTTGTCGCGTCGAAGGGACGATATATCCAGGGATCTCCAGGCGGTGCAAGCTGAATTGGACTCGTTGGAGGCTGCTGCAGCGCAGAATGTTATTGCTAGTGACGAAGAATTGCATCGCCAAGCTACTGTTCAAGCTTATGAGATCCTCCAGCAAGACATTAATGACGCAGAGGAGAAAACAAAAGTTCTCTTGAACCATTGAGTTGTAGAACTCTTGTGTACACTGCTTTAGGTTCCTCTCTCTTTTCTTTTTGTTGTAATAGTTTTCTTGTCGTTTATGAAGAACTTCATTTTGATCTTCCGAGGCGTGATTTTTCAATTGTTCTTCAAAGATTTGTAACGAACTTGCCTTCTTTTGTCTCAAGTTTGCGAACCATCGTAAGACTCTGGTGTCTGTATATCTGTTACGCAACTTTCTTAAGTCACGTGAATTTTAGGAGTTCGCGGATTTACATTTATCCATATCTGACCCGCGACCCGGGTTTCGGAACTCTGGTCCGCGATGCCTCATCTGGAAGTTCGCGGAATAGAGCATAGATTTTTCAGAATTTGTAGAGACTTCTGCGAGCCGTTGGATGCAGTCGTTTGGTCGTGGAATTCCAAGCGTTGCATGCCTCTATTAATGATGAGATCTCCGGGTTGCCATATCTAAGCGTCCCATGCAATCAGCAATAAATTTTGTTGAGATCTGAACTGAAGATCTTGACCGACGATCTCGATCTTATCTTTTCTAAATTGAATATCACAGTTAGCAGCTTGCCTATATAAGGCACATGCTTTCTTCGATGAAGGATCATTCAGCCGTGAGAAAATTTCTTCTTGACTCTTCTCTTTCTCTCTTTTGTAGTCGATCCACCGGCGTAACTATGTCTTCTTCTTCTTCAACCGAAGTGATGGATAAGAGTTGGCATGTCACAAAGCCTCCAGACTGCATCGATCCAGGGGGATGTCTCACCGACAAGGTTTTTCTGACCGTAGTCATTTTCCTTAATTAAGGTATGCCTCTTCTTCTGATTTATACCTTCCTCTTCCTTTTTTTTCCTTTCCTTTTAACAAGAATTTGTTTTGGCAGGAGATAACCGTAGTCATTCTCCTTAACAATGGCCCAGACCCGATGGGCTTGTAATTGCTTTCAATGCCTCAAGGGGCTTGGAAGGTCTCATGTATCTTACATGAGAGAAAAGATTTCGGGTCTGGGGCATTGTTGTTCTTCTTTCCTAGTATCCCACAAGGTTGGGGTACTAATGACCAGGACCTTGAATTTGCGCAACCTGTCAGCTATATAGCTGGGGTTCGCACTCGGTTTGTCCAGTTTTGAACTAATCAATTCACTGGCATCATCCCTAGGAGAGCCAACCAGGAGGTCCCTGACTGTGGTCGGAAAGAAGAAACAAAATTATACTTTTTAAGCCATCATAAAAAAAGGAGGCTACAAGAGCAAATTGGAAGTGGAGGCCAGGGAGCAAACTTTTTGATCTGAACCATACCGAAAGAGGCGGTTACAGAAGCAAGTCTATCATTCCCGAAGAAGGGCCTGCAGGAGCAAACTTTTCTGGATCTGAACCATGCCGAAAGAGACGGTTACAGAAGTACGTTTCCCCTTTTTTTTTGTATTATTTCTTATTAGCTGTATAGCACTTAGAGAATTCTCTGTAATTTTGTTCCGAAGATGAATAAAGAAGTTCTTTCCTTTCTACGTAACTGAGAGTATCTGAAAGATAATTCTGATGTTGATTACCAGAGGTAACTGTTAACTTGATAATTTCGAAATGGACCAGAATTTTCCAAGTACCCAAAATTATTATGAATGAATGAACTTCCTTGTTGATTCACCAAATGTGTTATTGACTTGGTAAATTTGATAGACAGGAAAATCTGGTTCGCCATAGGTAATTTTTAACTTGGCAAAATTTGATAGAAAGAAAATCTGGTTCGCCAGAGGTAATTTATAACTTGGCAAATTCTGATAGAAAGAAAATCTGGTTCGCCAGAGGTAATTTTTAACTTGGCAAATTCTGATAAAAAGAAAATCCGATTCGCCAGAGGTAATTTTTAACTTGGCAAATTTTGATAGAAAGAAAATCTGGTTTGCCAGAGATAATTTTTAACTTGGCAAATTTGGATAGAAAGAAAATCCGGTTCGCCAGAGGTAATTTTTAACTTGGCAAATTTTGATAAAAAGAAAATCTGGTTTGCCAGAGATAATTTTTAACTTGGCAAATTTTGATAGAAAGAAAATCCGGTTCGCGAACTAAAGGCTTTTTAGTCCGAATCCAGGAACTTTCATTGACGAAGTTCTGATTACAGAGAAACTATTTGCTCATGGCTAGCATAGAACTGCCCAGGTAGTATTATAGCTGGTGTTCTGCAATCTTGCTAAGGATAATATTTCTTTAAGAATTTGCCGTTGATTGGCATTAGGACCTTGTCACCATTAGACTTCGTCAACCGATACACCCCGTTGGAGTAAACTGTATCAATGACGAAGGGTCCCTCCCACTTTGGCTGAAACTTTCCCTAGATTTCTGGCTTGTTATGATTGGTCTTCTAACTAACAAGACCAGATCATCTTTCTTAAAAGTTCTTTGTTTAGCCTTTTTGTTAAAGGTTCTGGAGATCCGCGCCTTGTATAGCTCGATACTCTGTTGAGCTTCTAAGCGTTTATCATCCAAGGCTTCTAACTCCTGGAGCCTTTGCTGATGCTTTTCTTCTCCTGTCATCCTTGTTGTTAACACGACTCGTAATGAAGGGATTTGAATCTCCAAAGGTAAGACCGCTTCTGACCCATATACCAAGGAGAACGGAGTGGCATTAGTGGGAGTTCGGACTGTGGTTCGGTATGCCTACAGGCACTCTCCGAGCTTTTCGTCCCAATCCCGTTGATTGGATGACACAAACTTCTTAAGAAGTTTTATAATGGTCTTATTAAAGGCTTCCGCTAGACCATTGGCTGCAGGGTAGTATGGCGATGAAGCCACATCTTCGATCCTATACTTGTTGCAGAATCTAGAGTACACTTGGCTCACGAACTGAGGTCCGTTGTCGTGAATTATTCTTCTAGGTACCCCAAAGCGATAAAGCACATGGTGCTTGATGAACTTGATAACATCTGACGATTTTACTTCGGTCAGGGAGATGGCCTCAGTCTATTTTGAAAAGTAATCAGTTATGGCCAAAATGAACCGATGTCCTCTCATTGATGGCAGAGAAATTGGCCCTATGATATCCATGCCCCATTGCTCAAACGGCCATGACGTAGCCGTCGGGTGGAGATATTCTGGAGCGTGATGTATAAAGTTTGCATGTATTTGGCAGGCCCTACACTTCTGGGTGTAGTTGACTGCTTCTATCATCATCTTAGGCCAATAATAACCCATTCTTTGGATTCTATTCCAGAGTTTTGGTCCTGGCTGATGTGCCCCGCATATGCCAGCGTGAGCTTCTTCGAGTACCTTTTGAGCTTCGCGGTTGGAAGGCAGCGAAGTAACACTCCGTCGTAGGATTTTCTGTACAACGTCTGGAGTTCCACATTATAGTAAAATCGGATGGCCCTTCTCTGAATGGCTTTGGCTTCTTTTGAATTTTCGGGTAATATCCCGTAAAGGACATAGTCTATATAAGGAAAACGCCAATCTCTTGGTTCTAGGCTAGATGCACAGGCGTCAGCTTCGTTTTCTTGTGGCTTCTTCGCTTCCTCTTTGAGCTCACCCTTTGAGCAGAATAACTCTTTACTGCTTACCATAATTTGCCTTTTAGCATGCTTGGGCAAGGCTAATGTGGCGGCCAAGGAAGCTAGCGAATCCGCGTAACTGTTGAGGTGGCGCTTTATGTGGTTGATATAGAGCCAGTGAAACCGTTAGCGACCTTGATCACCTCATGATAATACGGCAGGAGGTCTTCATTTTTGACTTCGTACTCCCCTTTTATTTGGTTTACAACGAGTTGAGAGTCCCCATACGCCTCCAAATATTTGACCCCCAGTTGTTTGGTTATTCTTAAGCCGATTAGGAGGGCGTTGTATTCCGCGACGTTGTTGGAGCACGAGCTTGTCAATGAATAAGCTTGATGAATGATGTGGTTGCGAGGAGAGACGAGAACAACTCCCACCCCGCTGTCGTCTTTCCTTTGGATCCCATTCGGGAGGCACCATCAAAGAAAAGTTGCCATACACCTTTCGAAACTGTATTCGATTCAGAAGACCTTCTCGAACCATCCTTTTCTGGAATTAAATCTCGTTCATCCAACTCTCTTGGGATTTGTTCATATAACCTTGAGGATGTCGGGACTGGATGTTCGGCCAAGAAGTCGGCCACGGCCTGTCCTTTGATAGACTTCTGTGGGACGAAGTATATATCATATTGTGATAGCAAAATAGCCCAATTGGACAGTCTTGAGTTTAATGACCCGGGTTTAGTCATTAATATTCTTAGAAGGTTAACTCTCGATACAACGTGGATAGTTTGTCCAACTAAGTAGTGTCGCATTTTCTGTATTGCGAACACCAACGCTAGACATTCTTTTTCCACGGGATTATACAAGTGTTCCGCCCCAATCATCATTCTGCTGAGGTAGTATATGGCTTACTCGTGGCCTGACTCATTCTTCTGCGCTAACAAAGCACCCAGTGAATTGTCCATCGCCCTTACATATAACTGGAAGGGCCTTCCCAAAATTGGGGACACGAGCACTGGTGGTTTCGTGAGATATCGTTTGATCTCTTCAAAAGCCTTCTGGCATGCGTCATCCCAGATGAACGACACTCCTTTCCTCATCAGTCTGGTGAAAGGTTGACATTTATCAGATAAATTTGATATAAATCTGCGAATGTACGCCAGCCTACCTTGTAACCCTCTTAACTCTTTGTGGTTACGGGGAGGTAGCATGTCTTGGATAGTTTTGACTTTGTCTGGATCAAGATGTATTCCTTTCGAAGTTACGACAAAGCCAAGGAATCTGCCACTAGAGACCCCCAGGAAAGACTTAGCTGGATTCATTTTGAGCTGGTGCTTCCTCATGAGGTCGAACACCGTCTTCAAATCTTTCAAGTGATCTTCTTTGTTTCTGCTTTTAATTGCTAGGTCATCTACGTAGCACTCCACTATTTTTCGGAGGTGCTCGTGGAAGATTACATGCATGGCGCGTTGATACGTAGCGCCTGCGTTCTTTAGGCCAAAGGGCATGACGGTATAGCAGTATACTCCGAGCGGTGTCCTTAAGGACGTATGCTTCTCATCATCGGGGTACATCTTTATTTGGTTATATCCCGAGAATCCATCCATGAACGTCATGCGCTCATACCCACAAGTATTATCTATCATAATATCAGTGATGGGTAATGGGAATTCGTCTTTGGGGCAAGCCTCATTCAGATCCCTAAAGTCTATACAGACTCGGATTTTTCTATTTTTCTTAGTCACGGGAACTATATTTGTGACCCAATCAGGGTGCTGTTCCTCCCGAATAAAGGCTGACGCGATCAACTTTTTGATTTCGGCTTCTATAGCTTCCATGATTTCTTGGCGGAATCTTCGCTGTTGCTGCTTTATTGGCTTAGCTCCTGGCCGGATCTTCAATTTGTGAACATCTACGCTTGGGTCCAACCCTGGCATTTCCTCATAACTCCAAGCGAAAATATCGATGTATTCGCGGACGAGGGGTATCAATTCCTTCCTTTCTTCCGAGGATAGGTTCTCACTTATAAATATGGGTTTATGATTCTTTTCATCTCCTATATTGATTTGGATCACTTTATCTTCAGTTGGGGGCTCCCGTTGTTCAAACTGAATCTCCCACTCCCTATTAAGATGCTTGTTCCAAGGGTCGTCTTTTGCTGGTGAGGTTACTTCCAAATCTTCGTCCTCTTGGGTCGCGGAAGCCATGTTCGTGGAGACCTCGTGGAAAATCACACCTGTGCTGACATCTGAATCCCAGCATGATGATTCTGACGAATGATCGTTGTGTCTTTCCTCCGCCTTGTCGCTTGAGGAGGCCTCGGAAGTGGTGACACATCCCAACCCCCTGCCGATTTTCTGGTAATAGTCTGGCGTCTTTCTTTCGGGGACAAAAGGCTGAAGGATTGTCCTCCTTCCTTTTCCGAAATTCAAACCCCTGCCTTCGGCCAGATTGTATCCCATTTTCTTCATTATTTCACGGGAATTTTCATCATAATGGAAGAACTCGGGTTTTCCCCGTTCTTCCTCAGAATCTGAACATTTCTCTTTGTTCCTCTGATTTACTCTTCCAAATACTATGGCCTTTTGGGTTCGGCTTTTGGGAGGGATCTCAAAAATAGCTTGGTCAGCCCTTTCGACGTCATCACTTAGTTCACATAAGGATGATCGGATAGGTGCTTGGAAGGCAGCCAGAGAATATATCTCATTTACACAGTCGCTAAATACATCTGTGCTAGTGCTTGAGGGCTTAGAATCAACACCGGAAGAATAAGCAAATTTCAGATTTTCATTTATCACACATTCACCATCAGAGTGAACCGCGTTATTTACATCAAGGCCTTCGAGGCTTATCACAATGGGCTCACCATCCCAGATTACATCCTCGGATTCCAAATCTTCGGATCTTGATTCTGTATCAGCCTCTTCGCCACTATCAGAGTCATCTTGAACGGGCCGCTCTGCGACGCCAAACACATCTTGATACAGCAACGCGTCACTAACGTAGTTTTTGACTCCTTTGAAGGGTTGTTTCTCCGCAATGAGTGTCTTCACGTTCGCGTCTTCGTCGACGTACTTCATGCATTGGTGTAATGTGGAGGGTACGATCAAATTGCTATGGATCCAGGGTCTCCCTAACAACAGATTGTATGACGTGTCTGCATCTATCATGTAACTTCCGTTTTCAGGTCGCCGATTTGACACTTGAGCTTTATTTTACCCAAGGGTTTACTACCGTTAGCATTGAACCCAAAGATGATAGTGTTGGTTGCGGTCAACCTGTTCATCGGCACTCCAAGATATCATAGCATCCTACGCGGCATGATGCTCAAAGTCGAGCCTGGATCAACTTGAATACGATCAACTCCGTAGATCCTATGTATCCTTTGTAATACAAAGGGCGATGATGCTTATTACTTCTAACTTGCATATCTTCTAGAGAAAAGGTGACGCAAGGGATGTTTTTACCAGAGATCTGGTGACATGTCGCGCAGACAGACTCTCCTTCTTCGATCGTCTCTGGTATTTGCACCAAGAACACTTCCGAATCTTGCAGAGCCTCGCTTAAAGCTTCCCTAGTAGATTTGGAGAGTTTCAGGAGCTCGTACAAGATTATCCTCGTAGGGATATTGGCTAACTGTGTTAGGATGTCGAACTGGAATGACTTTTGCGAGTCTTCCACAAGTTCTTTTCCCTTCCTCCTTAGAGCTCTGTCAAACTTCAGCTCATTTTGCTCGACTTTCTCTGGATATGGTTGAGCATTTGTTGTTTGGCCGTAATTCTTTAAGTAATCTTTTCCCGAACGGGTTCCCCAGGAGGGTGGGTCCGCATCAGCGACCAAGAAATTTTCGATTTCTCTTTCCGAATCGGTCAGAGCAGGGGTGATCTCCTCGTCTTCGGGAATTACGAAAACGATATTAGAGGTGAAGACCCTCTCCCTTTGCTTCTTCCCAGATGAATTGGAACTCCATTGTTTGTCATTTAGGAGATCAGGATGTACCCACAGTATCTCCCCCCTATCAGTTTCAAAGGGAAATAGTCCTTTCTTTTGTTGTTGGTGCGGGTCAAGATTTACGACTTGCATCGTGCTTTTATGGATGGGCTGCACCCCGTCTTGAACTGTTGACTCTATCCAGTCGGGCGCTTTACCGAACTTGACAGTCACCATATTCGCAGTCACCTTCTTCTGATGCTCTTGAAACTTGATGACATTAGCGTCCACTAAGGCTTGAATTTTGTCTTTAAGGATGTAACAGTTTTGGGTGGGGTGGTTAACGATCCTATGGTAGACACAGTAGTTAGGATCATTAACTTTTCCAGCTTCCTCTGGACGTTTAGATTCTGGCAACTTCAGCATCTTCTTACTCATGAGGAGATTGAAGATAGTCTTCGTGTGCTCATCCTTAAAGGAGTATTGCTTTTGCAGCATTCGCGCCTGAGGATGAAGTTTCGAGGGAGTTTTCGTGGGTTGTGGCGCATCAGTGACCATTGTTTCCTTTCCCTTATACCCTCGGGGTCGGGACTTGTAGCTGTTGTCACCACCACGCTTCGGTTTCTCCTCGCCTCCTTCTTCTTCAAGCCTTTGTGCGATTTCTTCAGCTTCTTCAACTTGTAGGGCGAGATCCTTCCAAGTTGAGAACTTCACTGCTCCCATTCTGGCTAGAACCTTGATCGATAAATTATGTCGACAGGTTTCTATTAGAGTCTTTTCTGGCATCCCATGCGGACATCTGAGAGAATCATTTCGGAACCTTTTGATGAAATCCCGAGCTGACTCTCCTTTCTTTTGTTTAGCGGCTAGGAGCGCCGGCATTGATACCTCCATATCATCTTCATAGAATCGAGTGAGAAAGGCTTTCTCCATGTCGCTCCAGGAATTGATGGTTCCCGGTTCTAATCTCCGGAACCATTCAAAAGCTAGCCCGGTTAAGGTACTAACAAATACTCTTGTAATAATATGGTCGTTTTCGGATAAATGCCCTATCTGCGACTTAAAATAATAGAGGTGTTGGTTTGGTGATCCTCTACCATCTAAAGATTTGAGTTTCAATGGTTTGTAACTTTCTGAGAACGGCACCATTTTCCACTCCATGGGATATGGTCTTACCACCCCCAGTTCTTGTAGGTCACCCTTATGCATGAGGGCATTCAGTTGATTCTGGAAGCTTTCCATCCAGACAGCATTTGCGTTTGCCTCCTGATGCATGGAGCGGTTGTCATCATCTTTATGATGTTCTTCCTCTTCTCGGTTGTTATGAGGATCATGACCTTCTTCTTCGGTCTTCTTCAGTTTAGCTCTTTCTAACTCCATCAGGACGTGTAGCATATCTTTAAGCTCGCTGATGATGTTCTGCTGTTGCTGGATATGCCTATCTTGCTCCTCCATTCTCCGCATGAACTCTTTTGGGATATTGTTCTACGTCATATATACAGAGGCGGAGTCTTCTAAGAATGAATCAGACGTCTGTGATTCAGCCATAACAGACTTGGCTACATGTTCTTCATCAGATGAGATCCCCGCCATCTGTCTATAATTCATAGGGATCGTCACCCCACTTTTGAGTCGAGTGTGCCGAAAAACTCCTCGTTCTTCGTTGGATGGATCTTTCGAACTCGAAGAGGGCTCTGGGTCAGAGGCTTCTTCTTTAGAGATTTTCTTTGTCTTCTTTTTCTTCTTCTTTTCTCAACGCTTATCATGTTGGAGGTCATCGCGGGATATTCCGGCTTAGGAAACTCGAGTCCGCGTCGCCTCCTTTTTGGTGATGTTGACAGAGGTGACAAACGACAAAACACCGAGGGTCGGGTATGAGTTGAACAATGACAGTGAGACAGTACTGCATTGATCAGTTGTTCACAGCGGCATTGAGATATATAGGATTCTTCTCTTTTTCTGTTCAGAAGTTTCCTAAGATCTCTTGCACTGGAGTCCCTTGTGATGGGCTCATTTGTGAGAGATAACTTCAGGGATGACGGAGTTTCAGCCTCGCGGATAGGCATGCGCCTCTTGCGAATTTGAGGTTCGCGATCTTCTTCCAATTTTTCCCTTGGGACGCGGATGTATGCTCCGCGTTGATCACAGACCACTTTGACGGGTTCACTCAGCTTCCTGTGAGAATCGTGAATGAATCTTTCTGCATCTTGATCAACCTCGCCCTTAGGCTTCCATATTCGAATTGTAGGTTTCTGCCGAGACGAGTTGGCAGTTTCCTTTTGTTGCGCGTTCCCGTGAAGGGCACGAGTTTTGCTTCTCCTCAGGTTTCTCCTCATTGTGCGAGTGAGAGGAATCTCTTTCTCTGCATAACAGCTTCGCGGAACGGATGGAGGTCGCTTCCCCTTGTTGAAGCGGGGACTTTGGTCCACTTTGCTTGAGAGATCAAGAGTCTTTGCCGAAACTGGCAGAGAGCTCGACGTTAGGGAAGATGATTTCGGACTAACTTGATCCGTTGACTCCCTTAATGGGGCTATTGCCGTCTCCTTGAGGATTGACCCCTTGGAGATTTTATGGTATCCCCTTAGGGAAGTAGAGCTCTAGGAGCCTGAAGAAAGAAATTCTTCATACCTTTGCTGGTCGACGGAAAGGGTGAGCGAGTCGACCATACTGCCAACTGGAATGTTGTCGGATTGAGCCACCACCTAGTCACCGGAGGTGAAGGTGGTCCCCAGCGGAGTCAACAATCTTCTGTTCATCATGAAAATTGAATTTCTCTTTACTGACAATCTTTCAATAAATGATTACAATCTAACGGTTTCCCGTTTACAGAAGATGAGGAAGATGGACTTCCTCTTTGTTTAGAGCTGGGTTTCTAGGTAGCTATGGAGGACGATCCTGCTCTTCGTTGACACTCCGTACAATTTATCTCAGTTGGCTAAAGAAAAATGGGCTCTTTACTCTTGATTACAAGGGGTAATTTTTGGGAGAAGACGTCTCTGTCTCTCTCCATCTCTCTGTCTATCGCTCCCCGCCATTTATAGGGGATTTGGAGTAACGTCCCACCATATTTGCTCGTCCGTTAGCTCCCACTACTCGAGAAGTGCCGCCATATTCGTCAGGCAGTTGCTCCCACGACCGAAGTGACGCCGCTGCATTCGTTTGGCAGTTAGTCCCATGATCCGAGGTGGCAATTCTTCTGTTCGGGTCGGGGGACTTTGTATTAAACCCCTACCGACAGTTATGGGTAGTGTCATGAATCTCAGCTTTAGACTCGCGAACCCATTCTGTTGCTTGGATCGCGGACCTCAGTTTCTCAGATTCGTGGATCTCAGTTTTTTTAGATTCGCGGATCCGATGAGTTGCGGACTTCTGTCTCTGAATTCGTGGATCTGCTTTGCTTTTTCGGAATTTTTCGCTGACAACATGCTTATTGCTGGTCAGGTCTGTATCCACCATTTAAGACCGACATTAAAGACGGAAAGTGAGCGAAGATCCACGCCTGCAGCAATATTAAATACCCGGACAACTGTGCCGCATGGGCTTAGAGGAAAGACCGAGCTGTCTGTACAAATGCGCTAGAGCACCAACACCCCAGGCATATGTATGCACGTTCTCGACATCATGTAGAAGTGCAAGATAGTCAACAGAGACCCTTGTGTCGCTCTTGTCCCCGAATAGTGTGCACCCAAGAAGATAAAGTAAGAATGTTCGAGCAGCACATAATATTTTTCGATCTGAATCTGTATCTGTCACATCACTAAACCGTTCTCTTTGCCAGTCAAGGCACACTGAAACTCCACCTTTCGTATTCAACTCCTGAAAATCTTCATTATACCCGACACCCAATGAGTCAGTTAGTTGCTCAACTGCAATGAGCCCATCTGTTCTGTCTGAAAGGCTAACGGACTTTCCTGTTACTGGCAAACCAAGGAGACAGGCTACATCATCAAGAGAGATCGTCATTTCTCCAAAAGGCAAGTGAAAGGTATTTGTTTCTGGTTGCCAACACTCGACAAATGTGGTTGCTCAACGCTACTAATGTACTGATAAGAACATATTATGAGCGGATACAAAGAGTAATTACGGATGTGCTGCACAAAACGGGTATTTGGCTGTCCAGATTCTAGAGACCAAGTGTTTATTTTTCTCATGTGTTTAATGCACCGTAATGGATCTCGTTCCTAAAATGTTATTTTTCTCATGTGATTAATACACCGTAATAGATCTCGTTCCTGAAATGATAACAAAGCAAAATATTTTAGATAAACAACTACTAGGATAAAATTGAAATCAAAGTTATTATGTCTGACCGCATTCTTAGATATAAAGAAAGCAACGTGTGCTCTAAAACTCTTCAAAAGAGACAAATCAATCAGTCCTCCATTTATTGGCTGTGTTTCCTTTTCTTCTGAGTCTGACTCATCAATACCCCTACTTTCTTGCGATACACCTCAATGAATGCGTAATGGAAGGGTCTCTGTGGCAGCATTAACTTGCGAATCCGGTTCGTCACGGATTTCAGGAATGTTAGGATCGACGGCTGGACGGATCCCCGTTTTCTTCCTCCTATTCGACGCTGTTGGTCGAATCCGAGATGGTTGCGCCGGATCCATTTGTAAATCACCAAAGATTTTATTTACACAATGAAATTTTAAATTACTAAACATCACATATCACAATATGCTAATTATATTTGCCTATCTAAATTCATTAAATATCATAACATAAACACACAAGATCTACATTTCAATTTATTCCTGATTTGAAAATCAAAAATTAACTATCTAATCCAAGCACAAAAAAAACCAACTAATATTCACAATATAAAATTTGCACTTAACTATTACAAATTCCAACTAACATTAATCGATAACAACAATATAATCTAAACTATTTTAACCAATGAAGACTTTAATTTCACCATAATAAAATATAAAGAATTTCTTTCCCCAATCTCTTTGCCCCTCAACTAAATCTACCCTCATCAACACTCATTTCTAAATTTTTTCTAAATCAAAATGCAAAAAATAACATAAAAAATTAGGGTTTCATTTTTACCTTTAAATCAAGAAAACCACTAATTCCTCTCCTCCTTTAAATCCGGTTTTGTGGCGGAGTGTCGGTCATCAGCGGCGGGGTCGGCCGGGACGCGGGGGGCCGGAGCGGGGGAAGCGGCCGGAGGGGCGGGAAGCAATGGATGGTCCGGCGAAGCCTTGGGAGAGAGGGTGGAAAAGAGATTTGGGGTTATTGGGAGAGAGAGAGTGGAAAGGAGATTTGGGTTTAATGAAGGAAGAAAAGGTGGGAGAGATGGGTTGGGAGAGAGAGGAGTTAATTTTGTTAATAAATGGGTTTGGGAAGGGATTTTCTAGATGTGAACGGTGGGAGAGAAAAAGAGGGAGATGGTAAGGGTAATTTGGGTATATAGGTATGCTCACTAGGAAAAAACAAGGTTTTTTAAAAGGAAGGTGTGCGCACTAGGAAAAGTGGGCTCACTAGGAAAAAAAACCTGTGCCCATCTAGAAATTCCCCGAAAATACTTCAAAACTAACTTGCCGGTATAGCTTTAGGTTACCTAAGTTATAATTCATTTATATTATTTCTAATAACTTTTTAAAATATTTATTGGATCTCCATATCCTTAGAGATAATCATTAATTTGAGGAATTTGTTAAAAGTTACCCACAAATGAAAATTTGGAGGAATTCAACTTTGTGCAATATTTTCACATGATGAAGAATGTCTCCTCCAAATCGAAGACGTGGTTAACAAGTTTTGGAGACTTCACTAGTATATCATCAACATAACCTTCTATATTTCTCCTGATATAGGTTATTGATGAGTATCATATGTTGTATTTATCCTCCTATACTTTATTAATTTTTGTATATAAATAAATACTACTCGGGTATTTTAGTGTCTTCTTCAGATAATCTAATTCATACAATGGCATGAAATCAGAGTTGGAGTAGGAAATTAAAATCCGAAAAGTTTCTAAAGTGGGCGAGACTACGAGACTACGATGCTTCAGAGACTCAAAGACGAATACAGTTAGGAAAATTAAACGTAAAAGACAAGAGTTTCACGTGGAAAAAATTTGAAGAATTTTCAAATATTTTTACCGCTAATTAGCGGTAATTACCGCTAATTAGCGGCCAAAAGTGGGTACCACAACCCGAGTTTTCTTTCGTGGCTTTCGTGTAGTCTTTTAGTTTCACAATTGTATTATAACTGGGTTTAGTTTTCCGAAGCCTGTATATTGGCCGTATTCTTATATTCTAGGGGGAATCCAGTAAGTTTTGTACTCGTTTTTAATTTAATAAAATTAGGGTTTTGCTGAAGGGGTGACGGACACAATACCGTGCTCCAGAGGTAAGCCATTGCTTTTAATTCTTTATTTATTTTTTAGATAGAGTTAACTGCTCTCTAGTATAGATTTATTCGCTTTCTAGATTAGATTTTATTGTGTTCATGAATAAAAATTTGATTTTGCTTATTAAAAATATGGATAGCTAATTTTCTTTAGCCCTAGGATGTAGATGAAGTTAGTTTAATATATTTAATATGGATTTATCTCATTTTCTTTTTAAAAAGAAATAAAGTTATGATTTTTCTATAAATAAATAAAAGATAGAGTTCTCAAATCATAATTCTTTGATAGATTATACTTAATTAATATTTTGATAATTTATACTTAGATGAAGTTTGGATTCTTATTCTTTGTTTGTTTTTAGAATTATCAATAAAGATTTTATTATAAATAAATTGAATTGAGTAAATTTGTAAATCTAAATTCTTTGATAGGTTATACTTAAGTTCGGTCTTTTGATAGCCTATGCTTAGATTAGGGTTTGAAGTTTATTTATTTTCTTTTGTTTATAAGATTTTCTACTCGATATGATTTGTTTTTAAGAAAGGTGTTATTTTTTATGGTCTATACTTGCACATCACTTGATAGGTCATACTTAGGGGCACTTGATTAAAATCAAATTAAAAAATCACCTTTTTAATATGTTACTTAACCGTGAATTATTAAAAAAATAGGAAGAAAGAGATAATTTATTATTAGGCTATTATTCTAATAGATTTGAAATCGTAGGCTAATTTCTAGAATTTAAAAGTCATCCTTCCAACTTAGAATTCTTTGTTAATTCACTAGAACTAAAGAAATATTAAGAATTGCAAAATACCTGAGATCTCTATGGGACGAACTGTATAGCGCTACAACCGATACTGTGTGCTTACAGTAATTTATCACATCAAGTTTTTGGCGCCGTTGCCGGGGATCGACGGTGTTTTTCTTGCTTTTTCTAATGTTTTAGGATTAACAGTGTGTGTTGAGTGTGCAGGGAACAGTAATTGCAGATACAGAAAGATAAAAAGGATTAGAAGAGCCTCTGGACTAAGCAACAGAAAGCAGAGAGTCAAACTCTCTGGTTTAGCCGCTATTTAGTGGCCCAAACCGCCAATTGGCGGTAAGTAAAGGTGATTCTGAACTCAAATTTTCTCTTGTTCTATGATTTTGTTCCCTGGTTCTGTAAAAAAATTCAAAAAAAAAAAACAATCAATCTTTTTTTTTTTATTTCTTTTCCATATCTCTCCCTCTCCACCGTTTTCAAAAAAAAAGTTTTTTAAAAATTGTTTCAAAATCGAACTGGTTACTATCATTGTCGTGATCCATATCATAATTATTTTCAGTGTCCATGGATAGGATGTTCGCTAGAACTAGGTCATAATCAAATTCACAACACATATAATGAATTTACGAGCACTTCTTATACACAAAATTATAATTATGAATGGATGAATAATTCTAATTTTGTATATAATCAAGAGCCATACAAAAAGAGTCATCTATCTGATCCTTTCTTTATGGGCTACTCATCTTCATGTTCTATATTCAATCATGAACAAGATATTTAATTGAACATATTAGATGAAAGATTAAAAAGATTAGAAGCAAATTATACATGTCATGAGAATCTACCTGCAACCACTTCATATCTATCATCAAATATATACACAGATATATCATATCCACCATCAAATTTTACTCATGATCTCGAGATGCAATCATTTGAAGAAAATAAGGAAAATTACAATTATGAGTCTGAGGAACAAAGACGTAGAATTGAAGAAGGTATAGAAGGCTTGCTAAAATCATCCTCTCAAAATTCATGCTCTAAAACTGCAGCTTGTATGGAAGATCTTCTCAAAACGATTTCTCAAACTAATTTTTTTGGAGATCAGCCATTTAATAGTTTAAATATATCTGACTCCAATGAGCTACCATTTCAGTCATCTTTTAAAGTAGATATGATTTAAAATGAGTTAAATAATTTTGTGCATCATGAGTCTATAATTCAACATTGTGATCAACCTATTTTAGACTATTGTGAAAATAATTATGATGAAACCGGTGATAAAAAAAATATTTTGCTTGGTGATTTGCCTCATGATGAGCTTGCTAGTGACACATTATCATTTGATTGTTTTGATGAAAATTGTGAAGAAATTTGTGAAGAAGAAATTTTATCCCTTCATAATAACTTGACTAATGATAAGTCCACTAGTATAGCATTTTCTTTTGAGAATTTTGATACAGGATTGAAGAAAATTTGCATGACAAGCCTATATCAAAGTGAATATGTTATTTCACAAGTTAATAAAACAAAAATACTTACTGCTATGAAATATGCTCGTGGATCAAATATCGACGATAAAGCTACAATTTCCAACTTCAAAATTTTATTATTGAATAAAAAAAAGTAGAAATAAATTGAGAAAAATAAAAAATAAGATGGAGAGATTAAATGCAAAATTGACAAAAAGGCTAAGTTCATCCATATCAAAACATAAAAGGACACACTATGAGAGCGGAAAGTGATCAAGAGGTCGTAACTGGTTTGAATTTTCTAGTAAATGTATAATATGTATATCATAGTTTTGTTATTTATTTTACCACACTTGGTTTGTGTATGAGGGCATATACGAGTTTAGGTGTGGGAGACTGGGTGAGGATATTTTCTTCGTATTTTTCTAGGGGTTTTAGTTTTTTTTAAATTTTTATTTTATTTTTAGATTTTTTGGTTTCTTTATTTTACACTTTGGGAGTTTTTAGGGTAACTAACTAAAAAAAAATTTTAATACTAAAAAAAAACTGAAAAAATTTATATATTTTTATCAATAAATCAACCTAATTACAGATAAAGGAACAAATTTAGATTTGAAATTGGATAGGAGAGTAGATTAGACGATACACTTTGAATTTTATGAAAAAGCTTAAAATCCAAAAAATAAATACTGCTAATAGTAGTTTTGAGGTAAGTATACATCTCTTTTCACTTCATAATAGTTTATTAGGTTAAGGACAAAAATAATAATGATTGAGTAAGTCTTCTCTCCCTAAATAAAAAAAAGAAAAAAAAGAGAAAAAAAGAAAAAAAAAGTGATAATAAAATAATGGAGTGAGTCTGGTATTAAGGCAATAGCCTCGAGAGTGATAAAATAATGGGGTGCGCCTGGTATTAAGGCAATAGCCTCAAAAATAGGATTTAAATTTTTGATTAAAATAATAAGTGTATCTGATATTACGCTCGATTTGAAAATTGATAATCAAAATGTGTTCTTGTGTTTGTATATTAGTGAGATTAATTGATGAAAATATCATAAAAAAAGATTTTTCTTTCTTTTGTATAAATTTTTTTATTTTCTTGATTTTCGGTTATCCTTATTTTTCTTTTCTTTATTCCTTAATCTATTTTCTTCATGAATTTTGTGGGTATATTTACTGCAAACCCTCACGAGACAATACTCGTCCACTTGGGTAATCTAGGGGTTTAAAAACTTGTTGCACGTGCTAAGTGCAATTCCGATTCCAAAGAAAGTGAGTTAGGTTTTTTCTTTTTCTTTTTAGGATTAGGTTTTGCTCGAGAACTAGCCAAAGATAGGTGTGGGGGTGTGATGAATATCATATATTGTATTTTTCCTCCCATACTTTTATCAATTTTTATATATAAATAAATACTACTCGGGTATTTTTAGTGTCGTTTTCAGGTAATCAAATTCATACAAGGAGATGGCATGAAATCAGAATTGTAGTAGGAAATCAAAGTCCGAAAAGTTTCTAAAGTGGGCGAGACTACTAGACAACAATGCTGCAGAGACTCAAAATCACATACAGTCAGGAAAATTAAATGCACAAGACAAGAGTTTCACGAGGAAAATATTTGATGAATTTTTCAATTATTTGTACCGCTAATTACCGCTAATTAGCGGCCCAAAGTGAGTACCACAACCCGAGTTTTCTCCCATAGTTTTGGTTTGGTCTTTTAGTTTCACAATTGTATTATAATTGGGTTTGGATTTTCGAAGCCTATATATTGGCGTATTCTTGTATTCTAGGGGTAATCCAGTAACTTTTGTACTCTTTTTTAATTTAATAAAATTAGGGTTTTGCTGAAGGGGTGACGGTCACAATACCATATTCCAGAGATAAGCCATTACTTTTAATTCTTTATTTACTTTTTAGATAGAGTTAACTGCTCTCTAGTATAGATTTATTTGCTTTCTGATTAGATTTTATTGTGTTCATAAATAAAAATTCGATTTTGCTTATTAGAAATATGGATAGCTAATTTTTTTTAGCCCTAGGATGTAGATGAAGTTAGTTTAATAGATTTAATGTGGATTTATCTCATCTTCTTTCTAAAAAGAAATAATGTTATGATTTTTCTATAAATAAATAAAAGATAGAGTTCTCAAATCATAATTCTTTGATAGATTATGCTTAATTAATATTTTGATAATCTATGCTTAGATGAAGTTTAGAATTCTTATTCTTTATTTGTTTTTACAATTATCAATAAAGATTTTATTATAAATAAATTGAATTGAGTAAACTTGTAAATCTAAATTCTTTGATAGGTTATACTTAAGTTCGGTCTTTTGATAGCTTATGCTTAGATTAGGGTTTGAAGTTTATTTATTTTCTTTTGTTTATAAGATTTTCCACTCGATATGATTTGTTTTTAAGAAATGTGTTATATTTGATGGTCTATACTTGCACATCACTTGATAGGTCATACTTAGGGGCACTTGATTAAAATCAAATTAAAAAGATCACATTTTTTATATGTTACTTAACCGTGCATAATTAAAAAGATAGGAAGAAAGAGATAATTTATTATTAGGCTATTATTCTAATGGATTCGAAATCCTAGGCTAATCTCTAGAATTTAAAAGTTATCATTCCAACTTAGAATTCTTTGTTAATCCACTAGAACTAAAGAAATAGTAAGAATTGCAAAACACCTGAAATCTCTGTGGGACGACCTGTATAGCGCTACAACCGATACTGTGCGCTTGCAGTAATTTATCACATCAAGTTTTTGGCACCGTTGCCGGGGATCGACGGTGTTTTTCTTGCTTTTTCTAACATTTTACGGATTAACAGTGTGTGTTGAGTGTGCAGGGAACAGTAATTGCAGATACAGGAAGATAAAAAGGATTAGAAGAGCTTATGGACTAAGCAGCAGAAACCAGTGAGTCAAACTCTGTGATTTAGCCGCTATTTAGAGGCCCAAACCGCCAATTGGCGGCAAGTGAAGGTGGTTCTGAACTCAAATTTTCTCTTGTTCTGTGATTTGGTTCCCTGCTTCTGTAAAAAAATTCAAAAAAAAACAATCAATCTTTTTTTTTAATTTCTTTTCCATCTCTCTCTCTCTCCACCTTTTTCAAATTTTTTTTTTAAAAAGTGTTTCAAAATCAAACTGGTTGCTATCATTGTCGTGATCCATATCATAATTATTATCAGTGTCCCTGTATATGATGTTCGCTAGGACTAGGTCATAATCAAATTCACAACACATATAATGAATTTACGAGCGCTTCTTGTACACAAAATTACAATTATGAATGGATGAATAATTCTAATTTTGCATATAATCAAGAGCCTTACCAAGAGAGTCCTCCATCTGATCATTTCTTTATGCACTATTCATCTTCATGTTCTACATTCAATCATGAACAAGATATTCAATTGAACATATTAGATGAAAGATTAAAAAGATTAGAAGCAAACTATGCATGTCATGAGAATCTATCTTCAACCACTTCATATCTATCATCAAATATATACACAGATCTATCATATCCACTATCAAATTTCACTCATGATCTCGAGATGCATCATTTGAAGAAAATAAGGAAAATTAGAATCATGAGTCTGAGGAACGAAGATGTAGAATTGAAGAAGGTATAGAAGGTCTGCTAAAATCATCCTCTCAAAATTCATCCTCTAAAACTGCAGCTTGTATGGAAGATCTTCTCAAAGCGATTTCTCAAACTAATTTTTTTGGAGATCAACCATTTAATAGTTTGAACATATCTAACTCCAATGAGTAACCATTTCAGTCATATTTTGAAGTAGATATAATTCAAAATGAGTTAAATAATTTTGTGCATGGTGAGTCTATAATTCAACATTCTGATCAACCTATTTTAGACCATTGTGAAAATAATTATGATGAAACTGGTGATAAAAAAATATTTTGCTTGGTGATTTGCTTCATAATGAGCTTGCTAGTGACATATTATCATTTGATTCTTTTGATAGAAATTGTGAAGAAATTTGTGAAGAAGAAATTTTATCCCTTCATAATAATTTGACTAATGATAAGTTCACTAGTATAGCATTTTCTTTTGCGAATTTTGATACAGGATTGAAGAAAATTTGCATGATAAGCCTATAATACTTGAAGATTGGAAGGAACTCTAAAAGAAAGAGAATATGGTACCTAATGATTTAGAAGGACGACCCAAAATCGAGTTCATGATTCCGCTACATCAAAGTGAGTATGTTATTTCACAAGTTAATAAAACCAAAATACTTACTGCTATGAAATATGCTCGTGGGTCAAATATCGACGTTAAAGCTACGATTTCCAACTTCAAAATTTTATTATTGAATAAAAAAAGAAAAGTAGAAATAAATTGAGAAAAATCAAAAACAAGATGGAGAGATTAAATGCAAAATTGACAAAAAAGGTTAAGTTCATCCATATCAAAACATAAAAGGACACACTATGAGAGTGGAAAGCGATCAAGAGGTCGTAACCGGTTTGAATTTTCTAGTAAATGTATAATATGTATATCATAGTTTTCTTATTTATTTACCACACTTGGTTTGTGTATGAGAGCATATACGAGTTTAGGTGTGGGAGACTGGGTTAGGATATTTTCTTCGTATTTTTCTAGGGTTTTTAGTTTTTTTTTAAATTTTTATTTTATTTTTAGATTTTTCAGTTTCTTTATTTTACACTTTGGGTAGTTTTTAGGGTAACTAACTAAAAAAAAAAAATTTAATACTGAAAAAAAACTGAAAAAATTTATATGTTTTTATCAATAAATCAATCTAATTACAGATAAAGGAACAAATTTAGATTTGAAATTGGATAGGAGAGTAGATTGGACGATACACTTTGAATTTTATGAAAAACTTTAAAATCCGAAAAATGAATACTGCTAATAGTAGTTTTGAGGCAAGTATACATATCTTTTTCACTTCACAATAGTTTATTAGGTTAAGGACAAAGATGATAACGATTGAGTAAGTTTTCTCTCTCTAAATAAAAAAAGAAAATAAAAGAAAAAAAAGAAAATAAAGTGAGAATATAATAATGGGGTGAGCCTGGTATTAAGGCAATAGCCTTGAGAGTGATAAAATAATGGGGTGCGCCTGGTATTAAGGCAATAGGCTCAAGATTGAAAAAAAAGAGTATGATCTAAGTAATCGAGTACTTTGACTAAGTAAGCGTGAATATTCGCTTAAAAGGTGAAATATTCTAAAAAAAGAAAAAGTAAAATGAAAAGAGTACGAACCGAGTAGTCGGGTACGTTGCGCCTAAGCAAGCGTGAATATTCGCATGAAAGATGAAATATTCTTTAAAAAAAGAAAAAAAGAAAAAAGAAAAAAAATTGTTATGAGAAAGAGGATGAATCATGAGTTAGAGTTGGAGTCCAAAGTCAAAGTAGACTATCACACGTGCACGTAGATGTATAGGAGCCAATGGATTATCTGTTAGTGGATATTGAAAAATAGTATTTAAATTTTTTATTAAAATAATAAGTGTATCTGATATGACGCTCGATTTGAAAATTGATAATCAAAATGCGTTCTTGTATTTGTATATTAGTGAGATTAATTGATAAAAATATCATAAAAAAGATTTTTCTTTCTTTTGTATAAATTTTTATTTTCTTGATTTTCAGTTATCCTTATTTTCATTTCTTTATTCCTTAATCTATTTTCTTCATTAATTTTGTGGGTATATTTACTGCAAACCCTCACGAGACATCACTCGTCCACTAGGGTAACCTAGGGGTTTAAAGGCTTGTTGCACGTGCTAAGTGAAATCGCGATTCCTGCGAAGTGAATTAGGATTTTTCTTTTTCTTTTCAGCATTTGGTTTTACTCAAGAACTAGCAAAAAATAGGTGTGGGGGTGTGATGAGTATCATATATTGTATTTTTCCTCCCATAATTTATCAATTTTTGTATATAAATAAATACTACTCAGGTATTTTTAGTGTCTTTTTCAGGTAATCCAATTCATACAAGGAGATGACATGAAATCAGAGTTGGAGTAGGAAATCAAAGTTTGAAAAGTTTCGAAAGTGTGCGAGACTGCAATTCTGCAGAGACTCAAAATCACATACAGTCAGAAAAATTAAATTCACAAGACAAGAGTTTCACGAGGAAAAAATTTGATGAATTTTTCGAATATTATTACCACTAATTAGTGGTAATTACCGCTAATGATCGGCCGAAAGTGGGTAACACAACCCGAGTTTTCTCCCGTAGCTTCGGTTTGTTCTTTTAGTTTCAAAATTGTATTATAATTGGGTTTGGATTTCCAAAGCCTATATATTGGAGTATCCTTGTATTCTAGGGGAATCCAGTAAGTTTTGTACTCGTTTTTAATTTAATAAAATTAGGGTTTTGCTGAAGGGGTGACGACCACAATACCGTGCTTCAGATGTAAGCCATTGTTTTTAATTCTTTATTTGCTTTTTAGATAGAGTTAACTGCTCTCTAGTATAAATTTATTTGCTTTTTAGATTAGATTTTATTGTGTTCATGAATAAAAATTCGATTTTGCTTACTAGAAATATGGATAGCTAATTTTCTTTAGCCCTAGGATGTAAATGATGTTAGTTTAATAGATTTAATATGGATTTATCTCATCTTCTTTTTAAAAAGAAATAACGTTATGATTTTTTATAAATAAATAAAAGATAAAGTTCTCAAATCATAATTCTTTGATAGATTATGCTTAATTAATATTTTGATAATCTATGCTTAGATGAAGTTAGGAATTCTTATTCTTTATTTGTTTTTACAATTATCAATAAAGATTTTATTATAAATAAATTGAATTGAGTAAACTTGTAAATCTAAATTTTTTGATAGGTTATACTTAAGTTCGGTCTTTTGATAGCCTATGCTTAGATTAGGGTTTGAAGTTTATTTATTTTCTTTTGTTTATAAGATTTTCTACTCGATATGATTTGTTTTTAAGAAAGGTGTTATATTTGATGATTTATATTTGCACATCACTTGATAGGTCATACTTAGAGGCACTTGATTAAAATCAAATTAAAAAGATCACATTTTTAATATGTTACTTAACTGTGCATAATTAAAAAGATAGGAAGAAAGAGATAATTTATTATTAGGCTATTATTCTAATGGATTCGAAATCCTAGGCTAATCTCTAGAATTTAAAAGTCATCATTCCAACTTAGAATTCTTTGTTAATCCACTAGAACTAAAGAAATAGTAAGAATTGCAAAACACCTGAAATCTCTGTGGGACGACCTGTATAGCGCTATAACCGACACTGTGCGCTTGCAGTAATTTATCACATCAAATTTTTGGTGCCGTTGCCGGGGATCGACGGTGTTTTTCTTGCTTTTTCTAATATTTTATTGATTAACAGTGTGTGTTGAGTGTGCAGGGAATAGTAATTGCAGATACAGGAAGATAAAAAGGATTAGAAAAAACTTCTGGACTAAGCAGCAGACCCCTCCATCAGATCACGACAATCACATCTACTTGAGTGAAGACGTTCGAGCCGAGGTGTATGGGCCTGGAGAATCCAGTGCTCATCCTCCAGATTCACTTCTATCCTTTATCCATTTTTTTGCCGCAATTTTGCTATTATTTAGCGATACTGTAACATTCAATTGTGCTTCCCTCCTTTTTTTTTTTTGGCAGCTCTTACTTCAACTCCATCCTCGGAGCATATGGCTGTAGACGACAATCTGCAGGATAGCATCGTCGCGGAAGTCTTTACTGAAGTAGCCCGTGAGGTGATTGAGACCACCATTTCCACGACTAATATTTCTGAAGTAGCGGTTCTTTCAATAGAAATTGCCACACATATTGTCCCGACTGCAGTTGCTGCAACCGTTGCTTCTGTTGAGTGTGTGGAACTTGTTGTTTCTGGTACTAGTACTACTGTTTCTTTGCAGCAGAGTACAGTTCAGGCTACACCAACTCCAGTTGTTACTGATTCTTCCCACGCGGAGGTTGATGCCTTTGAAATTACTTGCTGATGGATACAGTGAAAACTTTTCTCCGCTTTCTGGATCGTTGCATTGAGAATATACTGAAAGGGGTTTCTTTTGCTTCTCTTGCCAATATTCTCCATATTTACTTGACTGGTACAGTCAGTATTGGTGGGGAGGAGAAAACTGCTCCTTACAGGCTTATGATAGCTCAACTCCAAAGCTACGTTGAGTCTTTGTCAAGATCGCGGAGTGCTGAAAAATCCGAAGTAGTTGAAGCTATCTTCCAGAAACTGATGGGAGAACAGCTCGGGTTCCAAAAGGAGCTCAAGGAGAAAGCTGATGCTTGCAGATTTTCTTTTGAAAAGAGTCAATCAGAAAGTCAATCTCTAGCCTTCCAGGTAGAGACTACTACTTCGGTTGTTAAGAACCATGACCAAGCAATTGTTAGAATCCAGGAGTCCATCGCTAAAGCTCAGGCTTTCTTGGCTAAGATCACTAGGGAACATGATGAATCTATGAAGAATCTCACGAGCTTATTCAGACAATGTGATAATGCAATTAAAGATCTTCAGGCGATACAAGCCGAATTAGAGACATTGGAGGCCGCTTCAGCACAAAGTATTGTTGCCAGTTGTTCGTCGCAAAAGTTCCTTCGCTTCCTCCCATTGAATTAACTTAAATTACAATGAAAGTGAACAAGAGATGAAAAGAACAAACAAGAGGATTTTATATTTCAATCTCTCTCTTTTACAATAGTTTGTGGGATCTGTGGCGATGGGATCTGTCAAGCAGCTCCTTTGGACGATCGGTACGTTGAAATCTTCTTTTTTAAAGATATCGGCTGAATATAGACGATCTTCTCTGGTTTTGATTTGTTCAAGACTCTCTCGCGTAACTCGAACTTCTCAAGAACTCCAGAAAGAAGATGGTGACTTTCTCTGATCTTCACGAACTCAAGGCTCTATGCGTAACTTGAATTCTCCAAGATCTCAGAAGATGATCAGCAAAGACTTTAAGGCTCTCTCGCGTATTTGAATTGCCAAAGGATCGATAGGAGACTTCCGATGCCGAAAAGGAAGATCCCTAGGGTTTTACCAGGAAGGTATTTATAGCCCTAGGTTAATGCAAGAGTTTCTATCTAAATAGAACTCGCATTCATCAAGGATTCCAATCAAATATCTTAGTTTTGATGGAATTCTGATTAGACTTGATTCGGGTATTTGGATAAGCCCATAATCATAATCTCAATCAATTTGAGATTCTGGTTATCTGCTTACGCGGAGCTTTAATCGCATCAAAACGCGACGTTAAATAACCAAAACGCGGAGCTAACGCGGAGCTATTGATCATCTCCGCGTTTTACTCAAACGCGAGGCTAATACAAGCCAGACTGCGGAATCAACGCGGAGCTATTAAACATCTTCGTGTTTTATTCAAATGCAGGGTTAATATAACCAAACGCGGGGCTATTGAATTAGCTCCGCGTTCTGTTGTGAAAAATCCTTTTAACTTAGAAATTTTCACTGCCAACAGAACCCCCTCCAAAGTTTTCAAAATGGCTTAGACTTCAGCAGATTTTGAAATACTTTGGATCTTCAAACTGAAAACGCGGAGTTAGAATACCAAGTCTATCTCGCGTTATCTGCTCACTTACGCGGAGCTAATCAGCTTCACTTCGTCTTCAGTGAAATGAGTAATTGTGTCATTAATTACCCCGAGTTTCCACGCCGAATACCAAGCGACGGAAATTCTATTTAAATAGAGCTCCCGGCTCATCTTCTTCTTCATCCGGAGATTTTAGAAGAGCTCTCAACTCCTGCAACCGAGTGAGCGATGTCAATGAGCGATCTTCAATTGATCTCCCTTTAACTCTTCATAGATTTTCATCAATAGGATGTCTCTCCTGAGGAGTTTGGCTTTTCGCAAGTTGGCCGGCGTTGATGGCAGCAGCCGTGAAGGTAAACGCAACAGCGAACCAGTCTATGCAGCGTCTTCCGAAGGTAAAAACCTCATCTCTTGGTTTTCTAAGAACCATCTTGAGATTTTTTGGCTTGGTTTATTCTGGACGATTGCTTATCTTGTCGGCGAGATCGCCGTTTTATTGTGTCATCTCTGCGCTTGAAACGCGGGGCTTTACTAGTAGTCTTAATGAATCCGCGAGGCTATTTTTGATTAGCAGTCGCGATGAATTGCGAGGCTATCCTTGATTAGCAGTCGCTATGAATTTGAAAGAGAAGGAAAGAGCAGAAAGAAATCTTGTCCCCCTTTACGCGAAGTTATCGCATCATCCTCTGCATTTAAAGCGCGAGGCTATTTCTTCAACTGTGCGCGGAGTTAGCTTAGCTCCGCATTTTCACTCTTTTGGAAACTCTGTTCCTTTTGCAGTAAGTTCAATCCTTTCTGAAGAGGAATGTATGTGGGTCCATCGATCTTCATCAGCAGAAGTGACTCTAAGGAAGTCAGAAGCATATACTTTACAATATAGTTGCAGGTTTCAAGCTCTGGCTCCGAGAGATAAACTCCTGAAGGAGCTGTAAATAAGGAGCTGCAGCACTTGCAGTGCAAAATTGCAGCACTTGCAGTTCAGAATTGCGCTTCAGTGCAGCACTCTCCTTTCCTCTCGTGCTTCATTTCGGATGACAGATTCTAATTGACATTTGCAGAGGAGATCTTTTGCATGTGAACCAGGGAACTGAACTTCAACACCCCGTAGAGAAATCTTACTGTTCTTTTGCATGTGAACCGGGGAACTGAGCTTCAACACCCCGTAGAGAAATCTTACTGTTCTTTTGCATGTGAACCAGGGAACTGAGCTTCAACACCCCGTAGAGAAATCTTACTGTTTGGTTATTTGATGAGTTGATCATGTAAAAGCTTTTGGGAGAGCTATAACTCCTTCTTTGTAATCTCTTCTTTTATGAATAAAGATAAATTATTTTCCTCTCTATCTGTTGGCTTCAATAAACTTGCTTGCTCAACAAACAGATGGTCAATAATTTTGGTAAAATAGTCTAAGGCACTTCTGCGTAACTTAGATTACTAATCCAAATGATCGGATAAGGATCGCTTTAACTTAGATGGAATCGCCTAATTGCACTCGTCAAAAATCTAAGTTTTTCCATGAAAACGCGAAGCTAAGGGATAGGCTATCCTCGCGTTTTGTAAAGTTGCACGGAGTTAAATAACTTCGCATTTCCATAGTTGCGCGAGGCTAATAGCTTCGCGTGTTGGAGAGTAACTGACCAGTCACTTTCTCCGAAATTCGCACCGAATTCTAAGAGGCGGTTCCTTTCATTTAAAAGAAATCTCTATTTCTTATCCTTCTCATTCTATTTGAGAATTTTCCAGAAACTTAGAGATTCAGGCGATCAGAGTTCAGGCGACCCGATCTTCTTCCGACCGAGTTTCTCCAGATTTTCAGTCGATTTTCCTCAGCAATGGCACCCAAAACTCGTGCTACTTCTCGAGCGGCTCCATCATCGGCGACTGGCGCAAGCAGTGGTGGCGGCCAAGGCAGCAACGCGCTAGCCCACATTTCGCCTATCGGGGGTAAGAATCTCTCCATCGAGACTCTTTAGGACATTTCTAGAGTGATTTGGCTTAAATTTAACTGATCAATCAACTCTTTTACCGGCGAGATCGCCGTACTCCTGTCGTAAGGCTTGGAGAAGAAGAAAAGTCTCTAACTTTCTTCTTACGCGAAGTTATCGCGTCATCCTCGCGTTTTGAAGTGCGAGCTTATTTTGAGTAGCAGTTGCGCTAAAAACGCGAGGCTATTTCAAGTAGCAGTCGGGCTGAAAACGCGAGGCTATTTTAAGTAGCAGTCGCGCTAAAAACGCGAGGCTATTTCAAGTAGCAGTCGCGCTAAAAACGCGAGACTATTTCTGCGCGGTCTAATCTTTAGCTTCGCGCGACGCTATTCTTAACTTCGCGCGTTCTAATTTTTAGCTTCGCGCGTCCATACTTAGAGAAATTTTCTGCCCTAGAGAAACTTCTCTCATTCTGCTTTCTTTTTGCAGTAGGATATTCGATGGAATCTCTTCCCCACAAGAACTACTTCGGCTTTGCTGGGGGTTCTGATCCCTCGGGCCAATTCCGTTTCACTACCATCCTGCCCTCATACAAGCCAGACCCGAAGGAACGCAAGGAGAAGCTGATCAAGTACCACCCCACCACTGCGCGAGAAATCATAACTGACGCAGCCTTCGAAACTGTGAATAGAGAGGCGATGGAGAAACCTGCCTTCCTCTTTGGAGACCAGATGGATCAATCAGATGAGATCCTTTCTGAAGGGGAACGTGTTTGGCTATATAACTCAGGCGAAATGTTGATGTTTTTGCCTAGAATGGATCGTAGCTATCCTCTGGTCTATCTTCAGAGGCTGGCAATGCCTCGGGAATTAAAGTGGGGACTGACTCAAGAGCAAGATGGCGTCCCAACGGGCAAATTTGGTGTAAAAGGGGTTTATCAAGATGGTTCCCCCAGATGCATTACTGGCTTGCTTCCAGGCCGATTTGGCAAGGAGCTTCCAGTGGGAGAAGTCCCATCTCGTGCCCGAACTTTTTTAAGTGAGTTCTTGGCGAAGGATGGTCAGTACCCGGCTAGCGACTTCAGGATGCCTGGCTGGGTTCATTCTTCTAACAATATGTGGTGGGCCCGCCTTGTTCAGTACATGTTGGATTCCCACGAGCCCATTTTAAAGGATATTGGCTTGTATAAAGCCATCAGGAATATCCAATTCGGGTTTCCCCAGAGTGCTTATCACTTTTACTGCCTTTTGGAGATGTATAACCCTGAAACCTGTACTTTCTTTACTCCAGTGGGTGAGCTAGGGTTCGCTCTCCACGAGATGTTTGAGGTTTCTGGGCTCTCGATGGGCGAAGTCCCTTACGAGGAGTATATCCCTACCACCGAGGAGCTGAACATGCTACTGGCGAGGGATGAGCGCATCCATGCCACATACTGGGAGATGATGTGCCATTATCATATCTGCGCTGACTTGACGGGTGCGCGTAATCACGGTATTGGCCACAAGAAGTGGGCCGAATATCTCTTTGCCAACTTAAATTCTAAGGATAGCTCGGCCATTATCCATGGTCATCCACCCATCTATGGCTCAGAGATTGATCACTGTATTGCTAAGGGCCGCCATCTATTATATTATACCACTGAATCCAATGAGAATGGATACGGTCCTGACACTTCATTCAAGAACTATCACTATCAAGCCCAGTTTCCGATTTCCAACAGAGGTCTCATTGCTGGGTTTCTGATGCTGTGGCTCAAAAGATGCGTCGTGCCGTCATTGCCCAAGGAAGCGATTGCAGTGACCGTGGTATATCCAGCGGTTCTTCTCGCATATGGCCGACCCCTTGGACTCCTTCTCGCCATGGTATGCAATTTGCAATATGGACTGAGGGTGCTCTGTCGTGATTTCCTCCCTACTATTAAAGTCAAGGGGAAAGGAAAGGGCAAATCGAAAGAGACTGCCCAGCCGAAAACTCCAAACCCTAGGGTGGAGATGCCCTACACCTATTTGATGGCGTGGCTTGTCTTGCACTGTCCCTCCTTAATGAGTGCACCAAAGCGTCGTTCGGGCGAAAAATACTTCCTTGTAGAACTGTATGAACGTTCTTCATGGAGGCAGAATTATATGTCCCAGATTCGGAAGACTCTTCGTAGCTTTCAGAATTACGAGATCTTCCGGTGTTTTCCTGACTTTCCCGGCGGAGGATATGGGACGAGGCTGAAGGATGCCATGGGAGCAGATAAGTTCACTACTTTATCTGCAGGAGCGTTCTGGTGGCTTCTCAACATCCATCCCGGACACTTGGTGTATCGTCAAGATCTCCAGTGTCAGATCGAGCCATATACTCCGAGTCGCTTTGCTCGCCAGTTTGGATATTCTCAACTCTATGTGGGCAATCCAAATAAAGATCTCGCTCACGAGGGGAATTTATACGAAGGCGCTCGTGGCTGGTTCCATTTTGCAGCGGGCGGGACCGAGGCTGAATTCCCTTGCCCCAGAAGGTGCCAGAATTGGCCATGACCCTCAACTCCTGCAATTGGTTCAATATTGCAAATGCTGACGTGCCCGGCTTCTCTCTTAATCGCAGTTGTTGCAAAGAGATTGAAGCCCTCTATATTAGCCGCCAGGGTGCTTCTACGGTAAGGATAAAAGGAATGGAAGAATTCCTTGGCGCTGCGGCTGAGCCTTCGGATGTCAGCGAATCAGACGATGATGCCGGTAATGATGACGACAATGCTGGTGCTGGTGGAGTTCCTCAGCCTGTTGTTAGTCGTTCCCTGAGTCCAACTCTCAAACGCCGCGGCACTTTAAAGAAAAGGCCGGGTAAGAAGCAAAAACTGGCACAGGAAACTTTGATAGCCCCCCAAGAAGTGGCTATCAAACTTGCTTCCGACTTGTTGGCTTCAGCTATACCCCCAGCGTTGGCAAGGGAGGATGAACCTGCCAAAGCTCCAAGTGTTGCTGAGATTTCAGCTCCTTCGGCTGTAGAGCCTGTAGCAGAACCTGGGGCGCAACTAACGGGTAGCGAGACGGGTACATTGCTGGAAACGACAATGGCTCCCCCTTCAAGTCCGACAACTGGACTTGTATCGCCTGGTATGGCCTTTAGCATTTTATCTTTTGCCCGTTATTTATTTTAACGTAACACTGCTTTTCTGGTCTTCTGAACTGTAGGTGATCAACTTCTTTCGCCCATGCACTCGACTACCCAAGTAGAGTCTGACGATAGAATGGACCATTCTGGCTCTATTGGTGGTGTGGGTAGCTCTGCTGGTGAGTTTGCGGCTGATTATTCCACACCGGCTCCTGCCTCTGTTTCCTCTTTAATTCCCCCAATTGACGAATTGGAAAGTGACGAGAGAACTGAGATTATTATCACAGCTGCTGCTAATGAGGCTACACCTTCTCCTAGCATGCCATCTCCAACGCCAGTCTGTTCCACTGAGACATTTCCCACAGTCGTTGGTGTGCCTTCTCAGTCAGCAATTTTAACGTCGTCCGTTGTCGTGGCTGCTGAGATACCTGCAACTCTTCCGACTCCAAGCCTTCCAGCAGGGGAGGAGAATAATTTGAAATTCTCATTCGAAGATGCTTCTCCCACCGGAGGAGCTTCAGGCGAAGTGGTCCCATCTTCTCTTCCTGTTGGTGGGGGTACCCAAGTGATTTGTACTGTCGGTACTTCGTCTGAGGTCTCCAGTTCTTCCAGATCTGCACTGGCTCTACTGGTCCTCCATATTATGAATTTAATGCAGGGACGGGCTTCTTCTTCTCCAATTCCAGCAACTACTGCTCCCTTGCCTACGACACCTTTCTTGGCATTACTTGCTTTGCCTATTGACACTGCAAATCCTCTTGAAGAACTTTTCAGCTGCACTGTCGAGGATTTTATGCGTTTGTTGAGAAGATGTGTCGAGATGGTTCTTGCCGGTCACGATTTCTTCAACTTCGCACGTCCACTGTTATTCCGCTATCTAGGGAATGTTGAAGAATTCGGTGGACAAGATCGAGCAGCTCCATACCGGGCTCGCCTTGCAGCCTTAGAAGAGCAGGTGACCACGCTACACACACTCCGTCAGGCGGATGTGGAGGCGATCACTGAGATAGAGCTGGCGCGGCTTCGAGCAGAATCCTTATTTTAAAGACATATTTTAAGGCAGCAGGAGGAGATATGGTCTCAGGAGCTGACAGAGCTCCAGGCCAGTCGGAAATCCGTTATTGGCGACCTGCAGAGGGTAAACTTTGAAATTGAGGAAGGTCAGGCGGCCATCTCTAAAGCCCAGGAGACGATTGCGAGGGCTCAGGCTCGGGCCACCTTGATAGAAAATGAACTCCGATTAGGAGAATCTGTCAAGAAACGGGAGATGTTGCTTGTCCAGCAGGAGCAGATTCAGTAGGAAGAGATGGCCAGGAATCGTGCCATAGAAGAATCTCGTCAGCAACAACTTACAATAAGTGATGATGAGTTGCGTAGGCAAGCTAAGCAAACCGTGGAGGCTTCTCATCGTAGAAATTTGGACGAGACAATAAACCAATTGAGACTTCTGGGAGGCCAATAGTTTCATCTCTCTTTACACTTTTATCTTCCTTGTAATAAGAACTTCATAAACAGGAGAGAGATAACTTTACGATGTTTCTTTGAAATTCTTTTTGTATCTTCACCTTTTTAATAAAGATGATTCTTTTGACTCTTTTATTTGCCAGCTTCAAAACAGATTTGCTTGCCTAACAAATAACCTGTCGTCAAAACGATTTATCTCGGTATCGTTTATGCTCGATTTCTTGAACCGAAATAAAAAAATTAAGTTTAATATGGGATTTTTAGCAAACCCCCAGCTATTAACGGATTTGATTAGCCTTTACCAACTACCGTTTGAGTTGGGCTAGCCATGTTATTTCCCTCAACATGGTGAGTTGTCGAGGACTACGTTTGGACTTAAATGCCAAACTTTTCCTCTTCCCTTTACTTTATCGGTATTGGGCGATTCATACTTTTACCCCAGCATGATGGGTTGGCGAGAAACTAGTTCTCTTTCCATTGCCTAGTTGGCGTTGGGCAATTCATACTTTTACCCCAGTATGATGGGTTGGCGAGAAACTAGTTCTCTTCCCATTGCCTAGTCGGCGTTGGGCAATTCATACTTTTACCCCAGTAGGATGGGTTGGCGAGAAACTAGTTCTCTTCCCATTGTCTAGTTGGCATTGGGCAATTCATACTTTTACCCCAGTATGATGGGTTGGCGAGAAACTAGTTCTCTTCCCATTGCCTAGTTGGCGTTGGGCAATTCATACTTTTACTCCAGTATGATGGGTTGGCGAGAAACTAGTTCTCTTCCCATTGCCTAGTTGGCGTTGGGCAATTCATACTTTTACCCCAGTATGATGGGTTGGCGAGAAACTAGTTCTCTTCCCATTGCCTAGTTGGCGTTGGGCAATTCATACTTTTACCCCAGCATGATGGGTTGGCGAGAAACTAGTTCTCTTCCCATTGCCTAGTTGGCGTTGGGCAATTCATACTTTTACCCCAGTATGATGGGTTGGCGAGAAACTAGTTCTCTTCCCATTGCTTAGTCGGCGTTGGGCAATTCATACTTTTACCCCAGTATGATGGGTTGGCGAGAATCTAGTTCTCTTCCCATTGCCTAGTTGGCGTTGGGCAATTCATACTTTTACCCCAGCATGATGGGTTGGCGAGAAACTCGTTCTCTTCCCATTGCCTAGTTGGCGTTGGGCAATTCATACTTTTAGGTCAGAGGCGCTTAATTACACATGCCTAAAAGAAGATTGGGGGCTGTTCAAACTTGAGAACTAAGCACACCAGGTTTTGGATCAGAGGCGCCAATTTGCGCATGCCTAAGAAAAAGACTGATGGTGGTTCAAACTTGAGAACCAAACAGGAGGTGGTTCAAGCTTGAGAACCAGACACGCCAGGGTTTAGGTCAGAGGCGCCAAACTGCGCATGCCTGGGAAAAGACTGGAGGTGGTTCAAACTTGAGAACCATACACGCCAGGGTTTAGGTCAGAGGCGCCAAATTGCGCATGCCTAGGAAAAGACTGGAGGTGGTTCAAACTTGAGAACTAGACACGCTAGGGTTTAGGTCAGAGGCGCCAAACTGCGCATGCCTAGGAAAAGACTGGAGGTGGTTCAAACTTGAGAACCAGACACGCCAGGGTTTAGGTCAGAGGCGCCAAATTGCGCATGCCTAAAAAGAGAAGACTCGTATCTCCAGGGATACTAAGAATAGTATTTCTTCAGAAATTTGCCATTGATCGGCATCATCATCCTGTCGCCATCTTGATTCATTAAACGATAGGCTCCACTGGAGTATACTGTCTCCACAATGAACGGTCCTTCCCACTTGGGTTCAAACTTACCCTTAGTCTTGTGGGTTAGCACCATTGGCCTCTTAACAGCCAGAACCAAGTCTCCTTATTTAAAGGTCCTTGGTTTGACGTTCTTATTGAACGTTTGAGATATTCGGGCTTGATACAACTCAATTTATTGTTGAGCCCTGAGACGTTTTTCATCTAACGCCTCTAGTTCTTTCAATCTTTGCTGATGTCGCTCTTCTGTCATCATCTTTGTGGCTAAAGTCACTCTTAATGATGGTATCTGGATTTCAAGAGGCAGAACAGCCTCACTTCCATAAACCAAAGAGAACGGGGTTGCTTTGGTTAGGGTGCGAACGGTGGTGCGATAAGCCCACAGGCATTCTCCTAACTTTTCATCCCAATCTCGTTTATTGGAAGAGACGAACTTCCGAAGGAGTTTGATGATCGTCTTGTTGAAAGCTTCAGCTAACCCATTAGCTGCAGGGTTATATGGTGTAGAAGCGATATCTTTGATTCTGAACTTGTTGCAGAATCTGGAGAATCCCTGACTAATGAATTGCGGACCATTATCATGAATGATCCGTCGAGGGACGCCAAATCGGTAAATGACATGATGCTTGACGAACTTGATCACATCTGTCGTCTTCACCTCTTTCATGGGCACGACTTCGGCCCATTTTGAAAAATAATCGGTTATTGCAAGAATAAACCGATGTCCTCTGGATGACGGGGGGGTTATTGGCCTTACAATGTCCATTCCCCAGGCTTCAAATGGCCAGCTTGCGACGGTATTGTGCAAGTATTCTTGGGGTTGATGAATAAAATTGGCATGTATTTGGCATGCATGACATCGTTTAGCGTATGCCATTGCTTCCGTAACCATACTCGGCCAGTAGTACCCTAGCCTTCTTATACGGTCTCCGAGTTTAGGACCGGGCTGATGAGCTCCACATATTCCATCATGTGTTTCTTTTAGCACTTGTTCTGCTTCTGCTTTCGATATGCAGCGTAGCAATAGACCACCTCTTGACTTTCTATACAAAGTCTGAAGTTTATGGTCATAATAAAATCTTTGGGCCTTCCTCTTTATTGAGGTGGCTTCCTTAGGATATTCTGGTAATATCCCATGCAAAGCATAATCCACAAACGGAAATCGCCAATCATGGGGTTCTAACTTTAAGCCAATCTGGCATACCTCTTCGGCTTGAGACACCACATCTGGGTGGAGGAGTTCTCTACTACCAATGGTGATGCTTTTAGCTTCACCTGGCGGGATTGCCAGCATTGCGGCTAATGCAGCAAGAGCATCTGCATAAATGTTCTCGTTTTGAGATACGTGATATATGTAGAATTGTTCAAAATATCCTGCTAGCTCAATAGCTAGCTGATGATAGGGGATGAGGGCTTCATGTCTGACTTCATACTCACCTATTATCTGATTGACGATGAGCTTAGAGTCTCCATATGCCTCTAGATGGTTTACCCCCAGTTGCAGAGCTATTTTTAAGCCGATAATAAGCGCATTGTACTCCGCTACATTATTAGTGCACGGTTCTGTTAATGAGTAACCGTTAGGCAATATATGTTTATGTGGGGATATTAGTACAACCCCCACTCCAGCAGCAGATCGTCTCGCGGCACCATCAAAGAACATTTGCCAAGGTTGTTCTCCGGTAACTGTATTGACTTCTGATGTCTGCTTTAATTTGGACCAAATTGGATGGTCTGCAAGGAAATCAGCGATTGCCTGTCCCTTCATGGCCTTTTGAGGGACAAAATGTATGTCATAGGGCGATAGTAAGAGCGCCCATTTTACCAATCGGCTATTTAAGGATCCCGGTTTTGTCATCAGAATCTTCAGGGGATTAACCCGTGATATGACATGAATTGTTTGCCCCGAAAGGTAGTGTCGCATTTTTTGAACAGCAAACACTAGGGCTAAATATTCTTTTTCAATCGGGGTATATCGCTGTTCGGCCACAATCATTGTTCTACTTAAATAGTAGAGGGCATGTTCATGGCCGTGCTCATTATATTGAGCAAGTAATGCTCCTAAAGCATTATCCATGGCCCTTACATATATAAGGAAGGGCTGCCCAGGGGCTGGTGCCATTAGTACAGGAGGCTTAGTAAGGTACTCCTTGAGGTCATCAAATGCCTGCTGACATGCCTCATCCCATATGAAGGACACTCCCTTCTTCATAAGTTTGGAGAATGGTTGGCATCGTCCAGATAAGTTGGATATGAAGCGTCGAATATAAGCGAGCTTTCCTTGTAATCCCCTTAATTCCTTAAGATTGCGGGGAGGCGGCATTTCGCTAATCGCTTTTACCTTTTCCGGGTCGAGGAAAATTCCTTTTGAAGTTATTACGAACCCTAGAAACTTCTCGCTGGATACCCCCATGAACGACTTGGTAGGATTCATCTTCAAGTGATGTTTCCGCATAAGATCGAAGACCACTCTTAAATCGTGAAGATGATCTTCTTTATCTTTTCTTTTAACTGCTAAGTCATCCACATAGCACTCCACTGTTCTGCGTAGGTGTTCTTTAAATATGGCGCTCATTGCGCGTTGGTAAGTGGCACCTGCATTCTTTAATCCGAATGGCATCACCGTATAACAGTATACCCCCTGTGGCGTTCTGAAAGCTGTATGCTTTTCATCATCCGGGTGCATCTTGATTTGGTTATAACCTGAGAAGCCATCCATAAAGGACATCCTCTCATAACCGCAAGTATTATCGATCATCACGTCGGTGATGGGGAGTGGAAATTCATCCTTGGGACATGCAGCGTTCAGATCTCGAAAGTCAATGCATATCCGGATTTTGCCAATCTTTTTGCGAACTGGCACTATGTTTGCCACCCAGTCTGGGTGTTGTTCTTCACAGATGAACCCGGATTGTATAAGCTTGTTGACCTCAGCAACTATTGCCTCCATCAATTCCGGTCGAAAACGCCTCTGTTGCTGTTTAACAGGTTTGACATCTTCTTTTATATTTAACCGGTGTGTGGCAATTTGAGGGTTAAGCCCAGGCATATCTTCATAACTCCATGCGAACACATCTATATACTCTTTGATAAGGGATATAAGTTCCTCTTTTTCTAAAGGAGTTAGTGTGTCGCTTATGAAAATGGGTTTCGGATTTTCTTCCGTTCCCATGTTAACCTGTATTAATTTGTCTTCTGTAGGCGGGTCACGCTGTTCAAAGCGGACATCCCAGAGAGTATCCATGTGCTTAGCCCAAGCGTCATCTTGAATGTCAATTGGTTCCTCGTATCTTTCTGGCGCGGCTGAAACCATATTGATCGTCAAAGATTGAAACCAAGCACCGGTGCTTATATCTGAATCATGATCTGGTGAAGATGTTTCTTCTTTGGCCGAAGAACTCTCTTCATCATTTAATGGTGACGAAGGTGGGGTAGATACATAGCCCAACCCCCTGCGGGTCTTTTGATAATAATCAGGGCTCTTCCCTCTCGGTCTAAACGAGGGTATGAGATTCCGCCGCCCTTTTCCAAAGTTTAATCCCGGCTTCTGGGTAAAATTATATCACATTTTTTCCATCATCTGTCGGGACCTTTGCTCATATAAGTGAAATTGAGGTGATGTTTGTTCATCACTTTCACTACTTTGTCTCTGTCGAGGTGACGTGGCCACTTTGCCGAACATGATCGGCCTTTGGGACTTCTGTCGGGGAGGCACTTCAAAGAAGTGCCCTTGATCCTCGGTTATTTTTAATTGAGAGAGGAGGGAAGGCCTGAGGGGCAAATGGTATGCCGCCAGAACTTCAAGTTCGGTCAGGCCATCCGCTTCGGTGGAGGTACAAGAGGGCTCAGACTCAGTAGCTACAGCATGCTCGTAGACTAACTTTACATTTTCATTAATAACCCATTCACTTTCTATTACATCCACTATATTATCAAGACCTAAACTAAGATCTAGGTGAGGGTTGATTTCGTAATCACCCCCATCATCTTCTCCAAGGAGCTCGTACTCAGTGTCGGCTTCATTGCCACTGTCGTCGGGACTTGGAGACTTGCTAAGACTGTCATTGGAGGCTTCATGTGCTGGCTTGTAGAGTGCAACATCTGTGAAGTAATTTTTCAACCCTTTGAATGGCTGCTTGTCAGCAATTAGTATCCGGACCTCTCCTTCCTCATCGCAATATTTCATGCACTGGTGAAGAGTCGACAGAACTATCATATGAGAGTGGATCCAAGGTCGCCCCAATAAAATATTGTAGGAGGTATCAGCATCAATTACGTAGCATGTAACCTCTGTTTTCAAGTCTCCAATTTGACTCGCAATTGGATCTTACCAAGAGAATGGCTATTATTAGTGTTGAATCCATAGATGGTAGTGTGTGTAGGTGTCAAGCGATGAAGGGAAATCCCCAACAGCTGCATCAATCTACTGGGCACGACGCTGAGTGCAGAACCTGGATCAATCTGAATTCGGTCCACTTTTGTGGACCCGACATATCCAGTGAAATAATAAGGCCTATTATGCTTTATATTCCTCACCTGCATGTCTTCTGGAGAGAAGATGATTTGTGGGACTTGCCTCCTCACTTGATGACAGTGGGGACAAGAGTCCCGCTCTTCGATGGCCGGCTCGACAATCTGAGCTAGAAACGACTCAGAGTCTGCCAAGGCCTCTCTTAGAGCTTCACGTGTTGATTTTGATAATCTCAACAATTCGTAAAGCGTCACTCGCGCTGGAATATTAGCCAACTGTGCAATTATGTCAAATTCGAAGGGAGTTTCTTTGGCTCCTTCATCTCTGGTAGGATTCTTCTGGAAACGAAGTCCTTTCTGCTTCGCAGGCTTTGCGAGTTCTGCATAGATATCTTTTGGATCCACTCTAGTGTAGTCCTTAAGATATGTCTTTCCAGATCGAGTACCGGAAGGGCCTGCCCCATCTTGATGGGTGGCCATAGTTTCGGGTTCTTCTTCAGAATCTGTGAAGGCCCCCGAAGTTATATATTCTTTCTTTATATCTGCTGAAATGGCATTGACAGCCCGTTTCTTCTCTTGACCTCCTGAAGTAGTCCATTGTTCATCTTCCAGCAAGTCGGGGTGAACCCACATAACTTCCCCTCTTTGGGTTGTTACGGGGACAAGTCCCTCTTGGGCTTTGTTGTGCGGATCAAGATTCTTCGTGACCATCTTACCCTTAGGGATTGAGGTCACTCCTGCGGGAAACTCGTGGGTTCCAACCACTATAGTTGCCATATTGGCAGTGACCTTCTTCTGCTCTTCCTTAAGCGTCAGAACCCCAGCTTCTATTAGTGCTTGGATCCTGTTCTTAAGGGGAAAACAATCCCGGGTGGGGTGTCTAACATTCCGGTGATAGAGACAGTAGTTGGGATCTTTTGTCTTACCAACGTCTTCTGGCTTCTTATTCTCCGGAAGTTTTAGCATTCCCTTCTTTTGGAGCAGGTGAAAGAGGACTGGTGTCTGTTCAGCTTTGAAAGTGTAATTCCTTTCTTGCTGCGGTCTAATTTGCCTTGACCCTCGCTGACCTTGAGATTTCGGCTCTGGCGGAGGACTGGTTTTCTGAGGAGTAGTTTCTGATGACATTACTGCCTTCCCTTTATTCTTGTTGCTGTTGTTTTGAGTATATGATTTACTACCCCCAGCACTTCTTGGCCCGCGGGACTCTTCAACTCGGCGAATCAAGTCTTCAGCTTGCTCTCCTTGTTTGAGCAGCTCCCTCTACGTCTTAGACTCTACGGCCCCCATTTTGAGGAGCACATTGGTCTTAAGGTTGTGTCGACAGGTTTCGACTAGAGTTTCCTGGATCATTCCGTATTTACAATGTACGGACTTCTCCCGGAACCTTTCTATGAAATCTTTAACCGCTTCTTGTTCCCCCTGCCTAGTTGCAAGGAGGGAATGAACCGTAATCTCGGTGTCATCCTCGATGAAACGTGAGAGAAATAATTTCTCAATATCTAACCAGGTATTAATAGTACATGGAGGCAGCTGCATGAGCCAAGTAAAGGCAGGCCCTCGCAAAGTACTTGCAAATACTTTGGTCATGATGGGATCATTACCCATTAAGTGTCCTGCTTGGGACAAGAAATAATAGATGTGCTGACTGGGCGATCCCTTCCCGTCATAGGGCTCCAACTTGAGCGGCTTATACTTTGGAGGATAGGGTACCACATCCCATACTGCTGGATATGGTCTAGAGACTCCTGACTCCTTCAACTCTTTTTTACGCATCAAGGCTTCGAGTTGATTCTGTAATTTTTCAAGCTTTTCTTCATGCAGATCATGGAAAGAAAATCTATCTTCTTCCTCATGAATCCTGTGGGCTTTCTCCTCCTGTTCTTCTTCATTTGGAGTCTTTTTGCCCTTTTTAGCATTATCTTCAACAACTTTTAAAAGTAGCATCTTAAGGTCTTCAATCGTTTTCTGTTGCTCTCGAATCATTCTTTCCTGAGCCTCAAATCTCTGATTGATATCACCAGATTTATCTGCCATGTGCAATGCTGACTTCTGCAGTCGAGACGATGTAGAGGATGGAGGCGAGGCTATAGCGGAATTATCGCTGTCCTCGTCGTAAGAACCCCCTGCGAGCTTTTTATAATTTCGGGGCGGAACGGCTCCTGATCTTAGTCGGGTAATATGATGAAGTTCATCATCGCTCGATTCTGAATCATCATCCGTCTCTGCAATTTTCTTCCCTTTTCCTACCATGTTGGAAGTTACAGCTCTCCCTTGTTTCAGGGGAGTGGTTCTTGTTTTCTTAGCAGGATTCTGGTTTGACTCATTTAATCGGTCGAACACAGATATCCTGTTCTTGCTGCAGCCACAGTTATTCATCACGGCTGATACTGCTGTCATAAGTTGCTGGCAATGGCAACTATGTTCAACTTGAAGTTGGTCTATGCCTCTCTTTTTAGAGAGATGCTCCCTGAGGTCAGTGTTTCTAGCCATGGAATCAAGAGGTCCATTCAACTCTTGAGAGTGTTTAGGAATCCACTGAAGCTTCTTTGATTGATCAACCCTGACTCTGGGGTCGAACCGATCCTCGCGTGGCTTAGGAATAGCCTCGGATTTCATATTGCGGGCCTGAAGAATAGCTCCGCGCTTATCCATACTAGCCTCGCGTTTCTCGCTGGCTTGGTGTGTCCTTGGAAGTTTAACTTCTGGAATAATAGCCCTGCGTGAGGGGAAGTTCTTGCACGCTGGCTTATCTTTGCGATTAACGCAGATCATAGCTTCGCACTTAGTGCGGTTTTTACGACTGACAACTATCTGCCAATCATCCTCACGTTCCTTGTGGGTGTCAGAAGTCTTGCGTTTATTGCAAGTATCACTGGCTTCGTGTCTCTCACTAGGCACAGTAATAGCCTCGCGTGGAGAATCACATGCTGGCTTTGAATAATTTTTATACTCGCGTAACTCGCGAGTGTTGGGTATTCTGCGACTAGTGCAACCCTTACTGGCTTCGCGTCTCTCGCTAGGCACAGTAATAGCCTCGCGTGGAGAATCACATGCTGGTTTTGAATAATTTTTATACTCGCGTAACTCGCGAGTGTTGGGTATTCTGCGACTAGTGCAACCCTTACTGGTTTCGCGTCTCTCACTAGGCACAGTAATAACCTCGCGTGGAGAATCACACGCTGGCTTTGAATAATTTTTATACTCGCGTAACTCGCGAGTGTTGGGTATTCTGCGACTAGTGCAACCCTTACTGGCTTCGCGTCTCTCGCTAGGCACAGTAATAACCTCGCGTGGAGAATCACACGCTGGCTTTGAATAATTTTTATACTCGCGTAACTCACGAGTGTCAGGAATTTTGCGTAACTCGCCAGTATTACCAGCCTCGCGTGGAAAATCACACGCTGGCTTTTCCTTGCTTTTAAGGCAAGTTGTATCTTCGCGTTTAACGCGGTAGAGATTGGTCTCGCGGGTAGCGCGAGCCAATTTGCGAGGGACCATAGCCTCGCGTCCTCTAGAGTTAGCTCCGCGTCCAAGGCGGGCTTTGAGGGCTCTACGCCTCGCTCTCCGGTTCCTGTTCCGGAGTTGGGTCCTGGTCAGTCCAGTTCCCACGTCTTCTTCGGCAATCGGAAGCTCTACCTCGACTAGGATTTCTTGTGTGGACTCCGGCGCTATAACCATAGTCTCCAAGGATCCCCGTCTCTCGGTGGATACCTTTCTACCCGTCACTCGGGTATTGGAGTACATACGGCGATAGTGCCGTGTCTCATCCAAGTCACCTGATCCGGAGGAGAGGAACTCCCCATACTTCTGCTGGTCGATTTCAACGACCAGCGTGTCTACTTCGGATCCGATCAAGTCAACGTCCGATTGCGCCACAATCTCTTCATCAGTGAAAGAGATGGCTCCCACTGTGGTCGCCAGTTTGTTCGTCGCAAAAGTTCCTTCGCTTCCTCCCATTGAATTAACTTAAATTACAATGAAAGTGAACAAGAGATAAAAAGAACAAACGAGAGGATTTTATATTTCAATCTCCCTCTTTTACAATAGTTTGTGGGATCTGTGGCGATGGGATCTGTCAAGCAGCTCCTTTGGACGATCGGTACGTTGAAATCTTCTTTTTTAAAGATATCGGCCGAATATAGACGATCTTCTCTGGTTTTGATTTGTTCAAGGCTCTCTCGCATAACTCGAGCTTCTCAAGAACTCTAGAAAGAAGATGGTGACTTTCTCTGATCTTCACGAACTCAAGGCTCTGTGCGTAACTTGAATTCTCCAAGATCTCAGAAGATGATCAGCAAAGGCTTCAAGGCTCTCTCGCGTATTTGAATTGCCAAAGGATCGATAGGAGACTTCCGATGCCGAAAAGGAAGATCCCCCTAGGGTTTCACCAGGAAGGTATTTATAGCCGCAGGTTAATGCAAGAGTTTCTATCTAAATAGAACTCGCATTCATCAAGGATTCCAATCAAATATCTTAGTTTTGATGGAATTCTGATTAGACTTGATTCGGGTATTTGGATAAGCCCAGAATCATAATCTCAATCAATTTGAGATTCTGGTTATCTGCTTACGCGGAGCTTTAATCGCATCAAAACGCGACACTAAATAACCAAAATGCGGAGCTAACGCGGAGCTATTGATCATCTCTGCGTTTTACTCAAACGCGAGGCTAATACAAGCCAGACTGCGAAATCAACGCGGAGCTATTAAACATCTCCGTGTTTTATTCAAATGCAGGGTTAATATAACCAAACGCGGGGCTATTGAATTAGCTCCGCGTTCTGTTGTGGAAAATCCTTTTAACTTAGAAATTTTCACTGCCAATACCAGTGAAGAAGAATTGCGAGTCAAGACGCTATCCAAGCTTATGAGATCATTCAGTAGGAAATTAGTGATGCTGAGAAGAAGATAAAGACTCTCCTAAATCATTGAACTATAAAAAATCTTTTTCTCCTTCATAGTTCGAGTTTTTGTAATCTCTTTTTTTTACAATTCTTCTAACTTTTACTTTGCATGGCATGCCTTATCCTTTGTGTAGAAAACATGATTTTGCACCTCAGAATTGCTACTTTGCATTTGTCTTCAGAGATTTGTTTCAAACTTGCTATCTGGAGTTTTGAAGTCCGCAAATTTACGTAGGATCCATGGCATCTGTGTATCAGACATGTTTTTACATCTCAAGACTGCAACTTTATATTAGCCTTAAAAGATTCTTTCCTTTGTCAGGTGTACGCGACCTTCATGAGTTTTCGTCAAGTTCACGACTTTCATTCGGAAGTCCGCGAGATAAAAATTCTTCTTTAAGAATTTGTAGCGGTTTTCGCGAGTCATGACATAACCCTTTATCTGATTAACCAGTGCGAAATCCCAAGCGTTACACGCTCTTATTAATGATGAGATCCTTTGGCTACGAAATCTAAGCATCCCATACAACAGTAATAAATTCTGTTGGGGTTCGAGTCAAGAATCCCAACCGAAGATTGGGCCTTATCTTCTCCCAACCAAAGATCATGACCATGGGATCGTCTATATAAGACACATGACCTCTTCTATAGAGGAGCATTCTGACTTGAGAAAAGCTTACACCTCCTTATCTTTTCTTCCTTTCTTTTGTAGTTGATTTGCCTGTGCAGCCATATTTTCTTCTTCTTCAATCGAAGTGATGGATGCGAATTGGCATGTTACAAGACCTCCAGACTGCATCAATCTAGAGGGGTATCCCACTGAAAAGGTTCTTATGACCGTAGTCATTTTCCTTAACTAAGGTAAAATTCTTCTTCTGATCAATGTCATTCTCCCTTCTCTTTTTTTTAACAAGATTTTGAATTGGCTGCAGGAGATAACCGTAGTCATTCTCCTTAACAAGGGCACAGATTAAGTAATCTGTAACCTTGTTCTATTTCCTGACTAGCATCCCGCAAGGTTTGGATGCTAAATGGTTAGGGTGGCACTCAATTTCAGCAATCCCTCACATTGTATGTTTGGCAACATGCATTTGGTATGTCCAGTTTTGCACTAATCAAGTCACTGATGACATCGATTATGACTGAGCGAACCAACTCAGAGGCCCTAATCGTTGGCAGAAAAAGACTACATGAGCAAACTTTTTACCTTTGAGCCATTCTGAAAGAGGAGGCTATAGAAGCAAACTCGCCATCCTAGAAGAGGAGGCTACAGAAGCAAACTTTTTACCTTTAAGCCATAATGGAAGAGGAGGCTACATAAGCAAATTTTATGTCCCCTTATGTCAATGATTTGTATTAATTCTTGTTGATTGTATAGTGCTAGGGAACTCTCTATAACTTTGATTTGATAATGAATAAAGAGGTTTTTCTTTTGACATAACCAAAAGTGATTGATGAATAATTTTGATGTTGACTATCAGAGGTAACCGTTAACTTGATATTATTAAATCATCCAAAACTTTCCAACCACTCGAAGTTGTTGCGAATGAGAAAATTTCTCAAATCAGGATAGAAGTAACCGTTAACTTCCTTGATCAAGTTGAAACTCGCACTGTTTAGTGATTCACAGTATAACAGATTTTGATCCGCCGAGATATATTTAAACTTGGCAAGTTTGGAGAAAAGAATGTTTTGATTCGCCAGAGGTACTTTTTTTAACTTGGCAAATTTGGAGGAAAATGATATTTTGATTCGCCAGAGGTATATTTTAACTTGGTAAGTTTGGAGGAAAATGATATTTTGATTCGCCAGAGGTATTTTTTTTTAACTTGGCAAGTTTGGAGGAAAATGATATTTTGATTCGCGACTCAAAAATCTTTAGTCTGGAACCGCGAATAGATAAACTTTATTCATCATTCGCGTTGAACTACCCATGTTACATTTCAACTGGTGTTCTGCCTAAGAATAATATTTCTTCAAAAACTTGCTGTTAATTGGCATCATGATCTTATCACCATTCAGTTTTGCCAACCGATATGCGCCATTAGAGTAAACCGTATCAATAACAAAAGGCCCCTCCCATTTTGGCTGGAACTTTCCTTTGGCTTTTTGACTAGTTATGATCGGCCTTCTTACTGAAAGGACCAGATCGCCCTTTTTGAAAGTTTTTCGTCTGGCCTTTTTATTAAAAGTCCTGGAGATTCGCGCCTGGTATAGTTCAATACTCTGTTGAGCTTCCAATCGTTTATCGTCCAGGGCTTCTAATTCTTAGAGCCTTTGCTGATGTCATTCTTCCTGCGTCATCCTGATCGTTAGTGCGACTCGTAATGATGGAATCTGGATTTCCAATGGCAGGACCGCTTCTGACCCATACACTAAAGAAAATGGTGTGGCGTTGGTGAGGGTTCGGACCGTAGTGCGATACGCCCACAGATAATCTCCGAGCTTTTCATCCCAGTCTCTTTGATTGGATAAAACGAAATTTTTGAGGAGCTTTACTATGGTCTTGTTGAAAGTTTCTGCTAGACCATTGGTTGTAGGGTAATATGGCGAGGAAGCTATATCTTTGATTCTGTATTTGTTGCAGAATCTGGAGAATACTTGGCTCACGAATTGAGGCCCATTGTCATAAATGATTCTCTTGGGCACTCCAAAGCGATAAAGCACATGGTGTTTAATGAATTTGATCACATCCGATGACTTTACCTCGGTTAGGAAAATGGCTTCAGTCCATTTCGAAAAGTAATCTGTTATAGCTAGAATGAACCGGTGCCCTCACGTTGATGGCGGAGAAATTGGCCCGACAATATCCATTCCCCATTACTCAAACGGCCATGATGTAGCTGTTGGGTGGAGATATTCTGGAGCTTGATGTATGAAGTATGCATCTATCTGACAGGCTTTACACTTCTTGGCGTAGTTAACCGCATCCGTCATTATTTTAGGCCAGTAATAACCCATTCTCTGGATTCTATCCCAGAGTTTCGGCCCTGGTTGGTATGCTCCGCAAATGCCAGCATGAGCTTCTTCAAGTACTTCCCGGGCTTCTCGGTTAGAGAGACAACGAAGTAAGATCCCGTCATAAGATTTCATGTACAATGTTTGAAGCTCAGCGTTATAATAGAATCGAATAACCCTTCTTTGGATTGCCCTGGCCTCTTTTGGATCTTCGGGCAATATGCCGTAAAGGACGTAATCTATATAAGGGAAATGCCAATCCTTTGATTCTAGATTTGATTCGAAAACACAAGTTTTGTCTTCCTGTTGCTTTCTCAATTCCTCTTTGAGTTCGTCCTTTGGACAGAATAATTCTCTGCTTCCTACTGTAATTTGCTTTTTAGCATGTTTGGGCAAAGCCAGTGTAGCAGCTAAGGAAGCCAGTGAATCCGCGTAGCTATTCCGATGCCGCTTTACGTGGCTGACATAGAAACCATCGGCTATCTTAATTACTGCACGATAATACGGAAAAAGGTCTTCATGACTTCATATTCCCCTTTAACTTGGTTTACAACAAGTTGAGAATCCCCATATGCTTCCAAATATTTGACCCCCAATCGTTTAGCTATCTTTAAGCCGATTATGAGGGCAATATACTCCGCAACATTGTTAGAGCACGGATTTGTTAACGAATAAGCTCGAGGAATGAAGCGGTTGTAAGGAGAGATGAAAACAACTCCTACCCCCGCTGTCATTTTTCCCTCGAATCCCATTCGGGAGATGCCATCGAAGAAAAGTTGCCATACGTCTTCCGTGACAATATTTACCTCCGGGAATTCTTGCGATGCCTTCTTTTAGAATCGGACCCCATTCACCCAACTCTCCAGGAATTTCTTCACACAACTTCGAGGATACTGGGATTGGGTGTTCGGCCAGGAAATCAGCTACGGCATGTCCCTTAATGGATTTTTGCGGGACAAAATGCATATCATATTGTGATAACAAAATAGCCCAATTAGATAGCCTTGAATTCAATGACCCGGGTTTAGTCATTAGTATTCTTAGGGGGTTAACTCTCGATATAACGTGAATGGTTTGTCCAACTAAATATTATCGCATATTCTGCACTGCAAACACTAAAGCTAAACATTCCTTCTCCACTGGGTTATATCGGTGTTCTGCCCCGATCATCATTCTGATGAGATAATAAATAGCATGTTCGTGACCTGACTCATTTTTTTGTGCTAATAAAGCTCCCAAGGAGTGGTCCATAGCCCTCACATATAGCAGGAAAGGTATCCCCGAGACTGGGGCTACGAATACTGGTGGTTTCGTGAGGTACTGTTTGACCTCTTCGAAAGCCTTTTGGTATGTATCATTCCAGACAAATGACACTCCTTTTTTCATTAATCTGGTAAAGGGCTAACATCTACCAGATAAATTTGATATGAATCTGCGGATGTATGCCAACCTACCTTGCAGTCCTCTTAATTTTTGAGGTTGCGGGGAGGTGGCATATCTTGGATTGCCTTAATTTTGTCCTGGTCGAGATAAATTCCTTTGGAAGTTACCACGAAGCCGAGGAACTTTCTGCTAGAGACTCTCAAAAAAGATTTAGTCGGGTTCATCTTGAACTGGTGTTTCCTCATAAGGTCAAACACTGTCTTCAAGTTTTGCAAGTGATCACTCTTATCCTTACTTTTAATTGCTAAATCATCTATGTAACATTCTACTGTCTTTCGCAGATGCTCTTGGAATATTACGTTCATAACACGTTGATACGTGGCACCAGCATTCTTTAGGCCGAATGGCATGACCGTATAGCAGTATACTCTGAGTGGTGTTCTGAACGACGTATGTTTCTCATCATCAGGGTACATCTTTATTTGATTATACCCTGAGAATCCATCTATGAATGTCATACGTTCATACCCACAAGTATTGTCTATCATAACATCCGTGATGGGTAATGGAAATTCGTTCTTAGGGCAGGCTTCGTTCAGATCCTTGAAATCAATACAAACCCAGATTTTTCCTTTTTTCTTAGTTACAGGAACTATATTCACGACCCAATCAGGGTGTTGTTCCTCACGAATAAAGCCCGACTCGATCAGCTTTTTGATTTTAATCTCAATAGCTTCCATGATCTCTGGATGGAATCTTCATTGCTATTGCTTTACTGGCTTGGCATTTGGTCGGATGTTCAGTTTGTGAACCACGATACTTGGGTATAATCCTGGCATCTCATCATAACTCTAGGCGAAAATGTCGATGTATTCGCGAATGAGGCATATCAATTCCTCTTTCTCTTCTGAGGATAGCTTCTCGCTTATAAATATGGGTTTAGGATTTTTTTCGTCACCCTTATTTACTTGGATTACTTTGTCTTCAGTCGGAGGCTCGCGCTGTTCAAACTGAATTCCCCACTTCGCGTTAAGATGTTTGGCTCAAGAGTCATCTTCTATCAACGAGGCTTCAACTAAGTCTTCGCTTTCTTGGATCGCGGAGGCCATGTTCGCGATACTTCGCGGCAGATCATGCCGACACTGACATCTGAATCCAAACACGACAATTCTGACGAATGGTCGAATTGTCCTTCTTCAGTTCTCTCGCCTGAGGAACCTTCGGGAGTGGTAAAATATCCCAACCCCCTGCCAGTCTTCTGATAATAATCTGGTATTTTTCCTTCTGAGACAAAGGGTCGGAGAATTGTTCTCCTTCCTTTTCCGAAATTCAACCCCCTATATTTGGCTAGATTGTATCTCATTTTCTTTATTAGTTTATGAGAATTCTCATCGTAGTGGAAGAACTCGGGGTTTCCCTATTCTTCTTCAGAATCTAAGCATTTCTTTTTTGCTTTTGTCACTTACTTTTTCAAATATTATAGATTTCTGAGTTCCATCCTTGGGAGGAATCTCAAAAACGACCTTGTCGGCACTTTTATCGTCATCACTCAGTTCGCGAAAGGACGATCGGATAGGTGCTTGGAAAGAAGCTAGAGAGCATATTTTATCTAAACAAGCGCTGACCGCATCACTATTAGTACTTAAGGGTTCATAATCAACATCAGAAGAATAAGCAAACTCTAAGTTTTTATTTATCACTCATTCACCATCAGAGTGAACGGTGTTATTTACATCGAGACCTTCAAGGTTTATCACAATGAGCTCACCGTCCCAAATTACATCCTCAGATTTCGAATCTTCGGATTCTGATTCTGTATCGGCTTCATCACCGCTATCAGAGATAACTGGAGCCAGCCATTCTGATGCATCGAATGCATCTTGATATAGCAACACGTCGGTAAAGTAGTTTTCGACTCCTTTAAAGGGTTGCTTTTCAAGACCAAAGTCTTTACGTTCCCATCTTTGTCTGTATATTTCATGCACTGATGTAGTCTGGATGGCACAATGAGATTATTATGGATCCAGGGTCTCCCCAGTAGTAGATTGTAAGACGTGTCAATATCTATCACATAGCACGTGACTTCCGTTTTTAGATCACTGATTTGGCACTTTAACTTTATCTTGCCCAACGGCCTACTACCATTAGTATTGAATCCAAAGATAGTAGTATTGGTTGCACTAATCTATTTGTCGGGACTCCAAGATACCGTAGCATCCTCCGTGGCATGATGCTCAAGGCTGAGCCTAGATCAACCTGAATGCGATCGATCTCTGATGACCCTATGTATCCTTTGTAATATAGAGGGTGGTGTTGCTTGTTGCTTCTAACTTGCATGTCTTTCGGAGAGAAAGTGATGCCAGGGATGCTTTTACCAGAGATCTGATGACATGTCGCGCAAATTTTTTTTTCTTTCTCAACCGTTTCTGGTATCTGCACCAGGAGTACCTCTGAATCTTGCAGATCTTCTCTCAAAACTTCTCTAGTTGATTTAGAGAGTTTCAGGAACTCATACAAGGTGCTTCTTGCGGGAATATTGGCTAACTGCGTTAAGATGTCGAATTGGAATGACTTCTGTAAATCTTCCGCAGGCTCTTTCCCTTATTTCTTCAAAACTTTGTCAAACTTAAGATCTTTTTGTTTGTTCTTCTCCAGAAGTGGCTGAGATTCTGCGGCCTGCCCATAATTCTTCAAGTAGTTTTTCCCTGAACGGGTTCCAGAGGGAGGTTGATCCGCGTTAGCTGCCAGAGAGTCTCCAATCTCTTCTTTTGAATCTGTTAGAGTAGCAACGTCCTTGTCATCTTCAAGAATTATGGAGACAATATTGGAAGTAAGGATCTTCCCTTTTCACTTCCTTCTGGATGAATCGGAAGTCCATTGTTCATCATTAAGAAGATCTGGATGTACCCCCATTATCTTCCCATCAGTTTCAAAGGGGAATAATCCTTTCTTCTGCTGTTGATGCAGATCGTAATTCACGATCTACATCGTGCCTTTGGGAATGGGTTGCACTCCATCTTGAATTGTTAACTCTATCCAGTCGGACGCTTTGCCGAACTTGAAAGTCACCATTTTGACGGTCACCTTTTTCTGGTGTTCTTGAAGCTTAATGACCTTGGTATCCACTAAAGCTTGAATTTTATCTTTGAGAATATAATAATTCTGAGTAGGGTGGTTACTAATCCTGTGGTAGACACAATAATCAGGATCATTAACTCTTTCTGCTTCTTCAGAACGTTTGGACTCTGGTAACTTCAGCATCTTCTTAGTCATGAGGAGGTTGAAGATGGTTTTCGTATGCTCGTCTTTGAAAGAATACTGCTTTTGAGGCACAAACGACTGAAGAGGGAGTTTTGGAGAAGACTTTGTGGGCTGTGGAGATCTGCCACCATTGTCTCCTTCCTCTTATATCCTCTGGATCGAGACCTATGGTTGTTGTTGGTATTTCGCCTCTGTTTCTACTCACCTCCTTCTTCTTCAAGCCTTTGAGCTATTTCTTCAGCCTCTTCAGCTTGTAGAGTGAGATCCTTCCAGGTCGAGAATTTCACAGCTCCCATCCTGGCTAGAACCTTAGTCGAGAGATTATGTCGACAGGTTTCTACCAAGATCTTCTATGGCATCCCATGTGGACATCTGAGAGAATCATTCCTGAATCTTTTAATGAAGTCCCGAGCTGACTCCCCCTTTTTCTGTTTAGTGGCTAGAAGCGCCGACATCAATACCTCCATATTGTCTTCGTAAAACCTTGTCAGGAAGGCTTTCTCCAAGTCATTTCATGAATTGATGGTTCCTGGTTCTAGCCTTCGGAACCATTCAAATGCTAGTCCTGTCAAGGTACTAACAAATACTCGCGTAATGATGAGGTCATTTCCAGCTAAATGCCCAATTTGCGACTTGAAATAGTAAAGATGCTGACTCAGCGACCCTTTACCATCGAATGATTTGAACTTCAATGGTTTGTATCTTTCTGGGAATGACATGCTCTCCCATTCTACCGGATATGGCCTTACAACGCTAAACTCTTGCAAATCACTTTTATGCATGAGAGCGTTTAATTGATTTTGGAAACTCTCCATCCAGATGGCATTCACATTCCCTTTCTGATGCGCGGAGCGATTGTCGTCATCTTCATGATGATCGTCTTCTTCTCCATTCGTGTGAGGAGTGTGGCCTTCTTCTTCCGCTTTCTTCCCCTTGTCAGTTTTTGGGTCATAAGGTGGCGTCTCTGAAGATGCGTTCTTCATTCTTAGCTTTTCCAATTCCAGCAAAACGTGCATCATGTCTTTGATCTCAGTGATGGCATTCTGCTGTTGTTGGATGCTCTTATCTTGTTCATCCATCCTCCGTATGAATTCCTCTGGGATACTATTCTGGGCAATGTGCGCAGAGGCGAAGTCTTCTAGGAATGAATCGGACATTTGCAACTCAGCCATAATAGATTTGGTTGTGTCTTTCTCGTCGAAGGAGACTCCGGCCATTTGTCTGTAATTCATCGGGATTGCCACTCCACTTTTGAGTCAAGTGTTTTGAAAAACTCCTCAGTCCTCATTGAGCACGTTCTTTAGGCCTGAAGAGTGTTCCAAGTCGAAGAATCTCCCTCAAATACCTTCTTCGTCTTCTTTTTCTTCTTCTTTTCTCCGAAACTTATCATATTAGATGATACTTTGAGATAATCGCGCTCATAGGATTCGAGCCTGTTGCGTCGTCTTCTTTTTGACAGTTGAGATGAGGATGTTGATAGTCAATGAAAAACTGACTGCCTAACAAGAGCATGGGTTGAAGAATGACAGTGTGATAGCACTACATTGATCAGCCGTTCGCAATGGCAATCAGATGCATGGGATTCTCCTCTCTTTCTGTTTAGAAGTTCTCGAAGATCTCTTGCATTGGAACTCTTAGTGACGGCGTCATCTATTAAAGATAGCCTTGGGACAGGAGTTCATGTTTCTTCGAAAGCCCTCGAAGCAAGTCTCACCCTAGTTGGAACAGTGGGTGGGATAGTTTTAGCCTTTGAAATAGGCTCTTTGTCGGTTGCACGCTCTTCGCAAGTCATGCGAGTCTGAGGTTCGCGTGCGCTTTTAATTGCGCGATCATGCTTTCCCCCCGCAGTTCGAGGGATGCGAATGTAGATTCCGCGTTTGTAATTATAAATAAATTTGGGGCTTTATTCCGTTTCCTGTAGGAAACGCAAGTAAACCCTTCCGCATCTTGATTCCCCATAGTTTCGTATTTTGGCCTCCATACTTGTACAGTAGGCCCTCGCGATGATGGGTTGGCGGTTTCCTATTGCTACGTGGTCCTGCGAAGAGCACGAGTTTTGCTTTTTCTTAGGTTCCTTCTCGTTGTACGAGTGAGAGAAGTCTCCTTCCCCGCGACATCTTCCTGAGGAGTAGATAATGGTCGTTTCCCCTTATTGTAGTGGGGATCCCGATCCATTTTGCTAGGGCGATCAGGAGTCTTAACCAGAACTGGATCAAAGCCCGATGATGGTGAAGGGGAGGATTTCAGACCAGTTTGGTCTGCTAAATCCTTTGCCTGAGTTGCCGTTTTTGAAGTCTCCTTGACGGTTGAACTTTTGGAGACCTTACAGAATCCCCGTAAGAAAGTAGGACTCTTGGAGTTGGAAGAAAGAAATTTTTCATACTTTTCCTAGTCAACCTTGATAGTGAGCGAATTGACCAGGCTGCCAACCGGAATGTTGTCGGATTGAGCTACTACCAGATTACCGGAGGTGATGGCAGTCCCCAGCGGAGTCGCCAATCTTCTGTTCGCCATAAAATTGTAAATGATTCCCTATTGAGCTATTTCAATAAAGGATTACAATTTCAATGGTTTCCCATTTACGAAAGATGAGAAAAAAAATCAAATTCCTCTTTATTTAAGGCTGGGTTCTGAGATAGCTGTGGAGGACAATCTTGCTCTCCGTTGACACTCTGTACAAACTCTTTCAATTGGCCAAAAGGTTCTGAACTTCTGATCACAAAGGATAGTTTGAGAAGAAGATGATCGATCCCTTCTTTCTCTGTTTTCCCACTTTTTATAGGGGCCTCAATGCAGTGTTACCGTCTCATTCGTTCAACCGTTAGCTCCACTACTCGAGTGGTGCCGTCATATTCGTTAGACAGTTACCTCCACGATCTAAATAATGTCGTCATACTCGTTCGGCAATTGGCTCCACAATCCGAGGCTGCAACTTTCCTTGTTCGGGTAGGGCGACTTTGTATTAAACCCTTCCCCGGAAGTTATGAATAACATCGCGAATCTCAAACTTTAGATTCGTGGATCTGCTCTGTCGTAGCTGGGTCGCAAACCTTGGACTTTAGATCCACGGATCCGCTGAGTCGCGGACCTTAAACCCTGAACTCGCGAATCTGCCTTGTTTTGATAGATGACTCCAGAGTTTTTCGCCGACAATGAGTGCCTGAATTTTATCTTTCAGAATATAGAAATTCTTGGTTGGATGCCTAATGTTTTGATAGTAGAGGTAATACTTGGGATCATCTATTTTCCAAGCTTCATCTGCCTTTCAATTTTTGGGCAACTTAAGCATCCTTTTTTATTTAGTAGATGAAAGAACGTGACTGCTTGTTTATCTTTGAAATCGTATGTCCGTTTCGATTCAGAAGAATCTCAATTATTATGTTACCTTTGGTTTGCAGCGGGTCTGATTGTCATTACCTCCTTTCCCTTAAGATGAGATGCTTGTGGCTGTGGCCAGTTCATGAACATTCTCCTTTGAACACGATATTTATTAATACGTCGGATTATGTTCTCTACTTACTACCCTTATTTGACCAGATCCTTCCAGATTTTGAACTCTACCGCTCCCATTATAATGATTATGTTGGTTTGGATATTATATTTACAGATTTTCACTAGTATTTCTTGTGACATGCAATGTGGACATCGCAATGACATCTCTCGAAAACGTTCTACTAAACTTTTGACGGTCTCATCCTCTTTTTGTTTATTTGCTAGAAGAGTGGACTGAGATCTCCGTATGGACTGAGATCTCCGTATCATCTTCAAAGAAGAGGTATAGTAATTCCTTCTCTATGTCAGACCATGACTTAATAGTCCATGGGAGCAACTGCATAAACCATGTAAATACAGACCCTCTCAAAATACTTGCAAAGATCTTGGCCATTATAAGATCATTCTTCATTAGGCGGCCTGTTTGTGATAAGAAGTAGTATAAATGCTAGTTGGGAGAACATTTTCAATCAAAAGACTCTAACTGCAAAGGCTTATACTTTTGAGGAAAAGGAGCCGATTGCCAATCCATTGGATATGATCTAGTAATTTCGACTTCTTGCAAGTCCTTCCTGTGCATTAGGACTTCCAGTTGGTCCTGCATCTTTTGCATCTTTTCTGCATATAGGTGTACGCAATAAAAATTGTAAAATGATTTTTATTGAATTTCTCAATAAAATATTACAATTTCAACGGTTTTCCATTTACAAAAAATAAGGAAAGTTGAATTCTCTCTTTGTTTAAGGCTAGGTTCTATAGTAGCTATGGATGACGATCCTACTCTCCGTTGACACTACGCATAAATTCTTTTAATTAGCAAAGGTTTTGAACTCTCGACAGTAAGAGGATTCTCTATATCATATTATCTCTTAATCTCCGATCTCTGGTCCATTTTTCTACCTTGATTTAAGCTTTTTATAGAGTTTTGGAGACTCTTGAGCTGATGTAACCGTTCAATCTGTCTGCCTCCACGATCTGAGCATTAATTTTTCGTCTTTTGATTGGGTGAATTTGTATTAAATCTCCAAAATCTGTAACCGGCGTCTTCAATTCTCTATATTATAACTAAAATGCAGAACGCGAATCTCAAACTTTAGATTCACTGCTGCTGTTTGACTGTAGCCAGAACGCGGATCTTGCGCTTGAGATTCGCGGATCTATTTAATTGTAGACAGACCGCAGATCTTAAACCTTAGATTCGTGGCTCCATTGATTGTAGCTGGAATGCGAATCTCAATCTTTAGATTCGCAGTTCAAATGACTTTGTTTGTTGTTCTTAGACCAGATAATGAGGCTTTATGATGTCTATCCTGCTATTAGGTTCGTAAACCTAAGAAAGGTGATTCTCACTTCATTTTCTATAGAAAATAAAGCATGACTCGCGAAAGTAGTCTTTCTTTCATTTATAGATCTCTCTCTTCATGACAGATGATCTCATTGCAGGAAATTTCGCCAACAAAACCCCCTCCAAAGTTTTCAAAACTCTATGGTTTTGGATATATTTTGGAATACTTTGGCTAATTTGGCAAGAACATCATCTTCGTAGATTTCATATTTTGAGAAGAAGCAGGACTCTTTAGTAGAATCCTGAACTTCTATGCCTTTGAAAAAGATAAGACTCTGTATTAGAGTTGTAGATTTCAAGCTTTTGAGAAAAGTATGACTCTGTATTAGAACCGCCAACTTCACTCCTTTGAAAAGAGCACGACTCTGTATTAGAATCGCGAAATTTCCATTTTAAAGAGAACACAACTTTGTATTAGAATTGTGGGTTTCTATTTTTGCAGGAAATCCGGAAAGTTATTATTTTTTTAGGCGTCGAGATTGAGACGTTCTCTGAGTCGCATTAAATGATAAGATACTCACGAGATTCGAGCCAGAGATCACGTCTATCTGAAAATCTCGTTCGTCAAATCATCTGCTATAAAGTCTCAACCTCATCATGTAAAGTATTATTTTTAACTTTTCTCTGAGAGATTTGAACTCTAGGCTTTCCTCCGAGGTTTTCAAGACTCTTCATCATCAAGTTTTTTTGACCTTCAATTTTCTTCAAATCAAAAATTTCTTCATCTTAATTTGAAGAAGATGACGAGAAAAGCTTCTTCTTCTGGTGCTTCTGCGAGTGGTTCTCAAAATTCTCAAGCAACTTCCAACTCTATTGTGGTTCGGCAAGAACCTTTGATTGGAAGTAATTTTCTTGCCTCATATTAGAAAGATCTTTTTCTTCATAACTTCATTCTGATTAATTTTTCTTTCTCATGTAGTTGATTATGCCTTAAACCCTTGGCCAAAAGACCATTACTTTGGTTATTCAGGCGACTATGACGGGAAGAAAGAATTCAGATTCGACCAAGTATTTCTGGCTTGTACATCATCCAGTGGCCGAGAATGGAAAAGCAGAGTTTTGAACCCTACTCGCCCTACATTGCGAGAATTGATGACCACTGCTCCTTTTGAAGGAAAGGATAGAACTCTGTTAAACAAGCCTGCTTTCTTATTTGGCGATCATCTTTCAATCCCTGATGATTGTCTGGATGAAGGAGATTATAAGTGGCTCCGTCAAGTTAATGGTCGTAACATTTTTCTTCCTGACATGGAGAGATCTTACCCATTCTTGTATCTTCAATCCCTTTTCATTCCTAGAAAAATGTATTGGTATTTAAATAAGCCACAGGATGGCATTTTGCTGGGCGCATTCAGTACACAAGGTGCTTTTCCCCGTTCTACTGGAAAATACTTTTGTGGATTGTTTTCGAGATCCTTTAAGCAAGACATCCCTTTAGGCGAAACACCTGTAGTTGCCCAGACCTTCTTGCACTGATTCGTTGACGTGCAAGGAGAATTTCTAATTTAAGATTTTTGCCCTGCTGGATGGGTTCACTGCTCTTCCAAAGGAGAGTGGGCAATTCTGACTGGTTTCTTCTTGAGGAATTTTAGATATCAACTTCAGCACGCGAACCTCTATCGTGCTATTAGGGATCAACTTTGCCAACAATAGGTCCATGACAAAGTTAAAATCCTCTTCTTTTCCTGAATTTCCACCATCATTCTTTGGTGGCTCGTCAGAGGGTTTCTCCATTTTGTCATATGTATTCTTTTGTATATTTTCCACCATTTTTAGAAGTAATGTCCGGAGTTCGTCAAGACTCTTTTATTGTTCTTGCATCAAACGTTCTTGAGCTTCTAACCTCTGGTTCATTTCACTAAGATTCCCTGTCATATGGACCATTATTTTTTTAAATCGGAAAGACTCATATGGCCGATGTTTTGTAATGGTTGAATATCGTTATCTTCTTCGTCTTCTTCGTCTGAACCCCTAACCAACCTCTTATAATTTTGTGGTGCTAAAATTCCTGACCGAAGCTGTATATAATGACGTGCTTCCGTATCAGAGGAGTATTTATCGTCTCGTAGTTTCTTTCCTTTGTTCACCATATTTGAAGTTAGAAATACAGGTTCTTCATAGTTGGTGATCATTCGTCTTTGAACACTCCTTCTTTTAAGCATATTATTCTTTGATTCAGTTATTCGACTGAAAACCAAGAGTCTAGGTGGACCACAATGGCAATCGGTAAGTATTGCAGAGATTGATTGCTCACATTGGTATAGTGGATGGGATTGTATCATCCTCCTCTTGTTAGTGAAGAATTCTCGCAAATCGGTCTCTTGATGAGTCTTTTTTTTTTGTTTCAGCCTCTGCAAGACTCCTTGTTGTGTTTACAAAAGTCAACGGCGTAGAAGATTGGAATCTCTGCCTTGATCGATGTTCTGTTCTGGTCTTTGTGCATGCTTCATGGAACTGAGGTTCAATCTTGTGTTCTGTACTTTTTACGCGAGGCTGAATAGTCTTGCATTTTGCTCCTTGTCCATGGGGTTGAATAGCCTCGGGTTGCAACCTTTGTACACTAGGTTGAATAGTCTTGCATTTTGCTCCTTGTGCACGGGGTTGAATAGTCTCGCGTTGCAACCTTTGTACGCTAGGTTGATTAGCTTCACGTTTAGAAATAGCCTCGCATGGAGCTACGCTGGGCTGATTAGCCTCACGTTTAGAAATAGGCTCGTGCAGAGTTATGCTGGGCTGATTAGCGTAGCTCTTTGAAATAGTCTCGCAGAGCTATATTGGGTTGATTAGTCTGGCATTTTGAAATAGTCTCGCGTAAGGCTACACTGGGCTAATTAGCCTTGCATTTGAGACCATATTCATCTTGGACTTGATTTTTGAGAATTCGTCGTCGTGCTCAATAATTTTTGTTCCGAATTTGAGTTCTGATCAGTCCATATCTTGGCTTCTCTTTAATGTCTTGCGCAGCCATGATTGCAAAAGATTTTTCCTTTTTCAAAATTTTGAAAGCCAAAGATCTAAAGGGCTCATGTTCAACGGGAGTCCTTTTATCATTCGAATTTGTCATTTGGATTTCTTTATGTTTTGAACTCAAAGATCTGAGAAGTTCCTGTTCAACGGGAATCATCTCGTCATTCGAGTTCATCACTTGGACTCCTTCTTATTCTGAAATCAAAGATCCAAGGAGTTTATGTTCAACAGGAGTCCCCTTGTTATTCGAATTTATACTTAGGGTTTTCAAGCAGCAATGGAGTCGTGTTTTAGCTGGACTTACTGATCCAGAGGACAAGTATTCCCCATATCTTTGTTGATCGACTTCTACGACCAACATCTCCACAGACTTACCAATTTTGTTAACATCATATTGCGCTACGATCTTTTTGTCAGTGTAGAAATCTCCTCCCACTGTGGTCGCCAGCTTGTTTCCCGCAAAAGTCACGCTTCTTTCCATTACCATGGATTTATGAAATTACAATAATTCTCCAAAATACAATGTAAAGAAAATAAGAAAACAAATGAGAGGGGTTATATAATATCTCTTCCTTTTACAAAATATGTGGATTCTTAACGTGACTATAAAGTGTCGACCTCGTACTCCGTTGACGATCTGATATTTCGATTGGTCTTGAACGTGAATAATTGATGGTGAAAGTTTCTGGCTGATGACTTCTTACTGTTGATCGGCATGTCTTCATCTAGAAAATCAACTCAATGATCTCCAAAGATCTCTCCAAAAAGATTTCTACAAAAACTTCCCCCTTGGCTCCTATTTATAGTTTTAGGAGTTTTTTTTTCGAAGATAAGGATAGAATCTCACCTCAATTCAATCTCTGAACTTGTATTTAGATTTGAAATTGTAACAACCTCATTTTTCAGCTGCTTTCCAAAATGGAGGGCGCTACTTAATATTTGTACTAGACAACCTAACAGTTATAGGATCTTGGAATAACCGTAACTACTGCCACAGTTAGATTAATAAATAACATGTCTAAAACTGAAAAGATTTCATTTATATAAAGAGTTAGCTACATAAGATAGCACACTGGTCTGAATATGAACATAAAAGAAGTAAATGAGAAAAGTAGTGTTCAAACAAAAGGAAATATAAACAAATATATACAAAATTCTCTAGAAAATACTTCACTGTTTAATATTGCTCGGTCTGATCGATGCAGTACGGATCCTCAGTCGGGGCTGGTTCTCCTTCTTGGTCCTCTAAACCTGTGTTCAAAACTCAGAGAATTAAACGCAGCAAGTAACACAAGAAAAAGATACATGTACTATCATAGTACTAGAGATAAAGTATACAATTAAGTTGCGATAGTATTAAACATGTCACATGAGTAGTGAAAAATAGAACAAGGAAAACTGTCATGTCATATGCAAATAGCAAGTAAATATCTCGTGAAGATTGTCAAGTCTCGATCAAGTCCTTGTTAGCATTTGCAACTAAATGATGGATAAGATAGAGTGTAGTTTTTCATATTGTACAAGTGTCAATGCATACCAGGAACTGACCTCAAACTCATGGCGATGAACCATGATGCACCGCTAGGTGTTCAAATCAAATCTCGTATTATGAAACAGTAACGGACATCACCCTTATAGTGAGTCATGTATCAGACGGTGGCCCAGTACCACCCATTACTGCTGCAGTAAAAATCCTCATCACCTAACAAGAATGGCCAATATGAACCTTATACGATACGGTTCTTATCTATTATGTAGTTTTTCCTAATTTCCAGGTCAATAATACACGATACACATGAAACAATAAAAATACATGGCTTGCCAAGTTAGACTGTGTACATATTCTTTTTACAAGAAATATGGATTCAGGAATAAGATTTAGGATCTTGTACACACGTATCACGAGAATACTTCATTTTACGTAAACAAGATATAATAAACTTATCATCATGTACCCATGAATGATCATGCCATTGTGTGTATTTGTATTAGTAAAATATATTGTGTCAATTTATAAAACCTATGCAAAAATTGTGCTTATACATACTGCAGTCAAACCCACACTTGATTTTTTTTTTTTTCTATATTTTGGCCCATTTTATGAGTCTCATTCTTATATTTTGGCCTGTTTTGTAAGCGCAAAAATAAGCCCAACCTCATTAAGAACAATCGCATTCCTATGTTTTGGCTGCTTTTGATTAAAATATAATGGCCATGACCATTAACTGATATTATTCAGGAATCAATGGCCATTAACCGATATCATGGCCATTAAAAATGCAATGATCATGACCGTTAACTGATTTTGGCTAAAATGCAGTGATCATGATCATTAACTGACATTGCTCAGGAATCAATAATAAATCCATAACTTCAAACTTGAACCCACAAACTTTATATATATATATATATATATAATTTTTCCTGTATTAAAATTGCTTTTGGACTGCTTTCATGAGAACTTCTATTGCATGCAAAATAATGTATAAGCAGTTCTCGTGCAAAATGTATTTTGCATGTTGTATAAGCCTATGCAAGCATACGTGAGAACTGAACAATAGCATGCAAAATACATTGGTTAAAAAAATAGCATGCAAAAGCAGTTCTCATGCAAAATAAGTTTTGCATGCAGAAAAAAATTAGAATTTTGCTATATGTTCTAGGTGCAAAATAAAAAATAGCAAATATCACAATATGTATATATATCAAAATTGACCCACTAATCAAATTCAGTTCTCAATATCAATCGATAGTCCCAACGATGAACTAAGTATTTTTGCAAAATAAATTACATATACAAATATAAATTAAATGGATAAACGAACAAAAAATAGTAGTATTAATTGTCTCGGCTTGATTCGAATCATCGGTTCGATTTAATCTTTTTCTCTCTTTTTTTTCTTTTTCTGCTGCTGTGTTCTGGCTGGGAGATAGAGAAGTGAGGGAGATAGAAAAGTAAGGGAGAAAGGAAGTGAAGTCGTGAGAATAATTATTTATTTTATTATTATTATTATTATTATTTTCTCTTTTGCCCTTCACGCCGTTTTTAACACGTCAATTATTAAACAACCCTCAACCTGACATCTCAAATCTCCTCTGCCACCCTCCTCTTGGTCACGACAGCACAACACTACCTCTCTTTTATTACTTTATTTATTTATTTATTTATTAATAATTTAATAATTTCGGTTCCGTGTAACGCTCTTCAAATGCTATCAAATTTAAGTGACGTAGTACGCAACGAGAGGAAAACTACAAAATTACTCGTTTGTCATTTCGATGTCTAGAACAAATGAACCTAAATTTTGAATTAATTAGAAGGATAATTTTAATATTATTAAATTGATAATTTTTGAAGTATCTTTCGGTCTCGTAAGGAAAATTTCAAAAAATTCTAAATATTAGAAAACTAATTATCTTGAAGACCAAATATCATTTAGAGTTACAAATTTTAAACTACGCCCATCGAAGTTTATTTCAGTATCTAAAATTAATTTCGGTAACCATATTCAGCATGATCGGACTCAAAAGAGAGATGCAGATAGCTCAAAATTTTAGGATATTACAGAAATCTTCAATTCGAAGTAATTTGACATGATTGGAGTTGGAATTCTGGTAAAAATTAAAAGGAAACCATGTTTGGAAACTGCATTAGCCCCGCATTCGCGAAGCTGTCATCCCTGCGCGAGGCCGTTAGCCTCGCTTAGTCTCGTGCGAGGCAATTAGCTGGGAACTTCATGCACTGGTGGTGAGTTCAGACTATCAGCCTTGTGTGCGTGAGGCTGTTTGCTCCATGTGGCCTTGTTTTTCTTCATTCGAATTTTCTTAGGTCTTTCTTAAGCTCCCAAGTGGAGTCTCTTGGTGATTGTGTATCCCATGAAATAAGGAATATCACCTTATTCTTTAGGAGTTTCTCCCATCGGCCAATAATTGCTACAGGCTGTTTCTCATATTTTAGGTCTAATTTCAAATCTATCTCGGACAGATCTACTAATTTGTGTTTTTCACCCAAACATTTTCTCAATTGTGATACATAGAACACATCATTAACAGTCTCCATCTCTGCTGGTAATGATAATCTGTAGGCAAAATTTTCAATCATTTCCATGATCTCAAATGGCCCAATGTATTTTGGACTAAGTTTTCCTTTCTTGTCAAATCTGATCATACCCTTCATCGAAGATATCTTAATAAATATCCCATCTCCTACTTCAAACTCCAATAGTTTTCGGTGTTGACCTGCCTATTTCTTTTGTCTGTCTTGAGCCGCCTTCATATGTTTTCTGATAATTTTCACTTGTTTTGTTACTTGAGTAATTCTCTGCCCCCAAAATACTTCGTTCTCTAACTTCGTCACAATACAATGGAGATCTACATTTTAGTCTATATAAAGCTTCCAATGGTGCCATTTTGATACTCTCCTGATAACTATTATTATATAAAAACTCCACCATATATAAATAGTCCTCCCAAAATCCACCAAAATCCAACACACATGCCATAAGTATATCTTCAAGTATTTAGATAGTCCGTTCTGATTGACCGTCTATTTATGGATGGTAAGCTGAAGATAAATCCAAATGTACTCCCAGACCATCCATTAATTTCTCCCAATAGTATGATCTGAATCTTGTATCTCTATCTGGTACAATCCTGACTAGAGCCCCATGCAATCTCACTACCTCCTGCATAAATCTTCTAGCTAATATTTTTATTGACTGACAAAGTCTAAATGGAATGAAATGAACCGACTTGGTCAGCCGGTCCACATTCACCCAGATTGTATTATTACATATGGTGCCCCTTGGTAAGGCTATAACAAAATCCATCGATATCTGTTCCCACTTCCACTACGGTATTGCTAGTGGTTGGAGTAATCCGGCCCTTTTTCATGTCCTTGTACATTTATTGCTTCAAGGATAAATGGAATATGTTGATTTGTAGCCTTCTTCTAAAACTCTATCTCTTACTTCCCCCTTAGGCACCCATAATGTTTCTTTGAAGCTAATAGTTCCATCTGAGTACATCTTTATTTCTGGTTTATTGCCTGCTTCCATCTTGTTTTTTAGTTTCTGGAAATTTTTATTCCAACTTGAACTTGCTTAATCTGCTCTATCAATGGTGACTGTAACTGTATCTCTGTAAGTTGTGCTGTCACTCCTGAAAAAATTACCTCCAATTCTATTCTTTGCATCTCTATTAAAAGTTTTTTTTGCTAAGTTAATCTCTCCACTGCAGGTCTCCTACTCAGTGTATCTGGTACTATATTAATCCTCCCTGGATGATATTTAATTTCTAAATCATAATTTGCTACCAACTCCAACCATCACCTCTGTCTCAAATTTAGTTTCTTCTGAGTGAAAATATACTTCAAACATTTATGATCAGTGTATACTTCCACCTTCTGTCTAATGTCTCCAAATTTTCAAAGCATGAATCACTGCTGTTAGCTCCAAATCATGAGTTGGATAATTTCTCTCATGGGACCTCAATTGTTTTGATGCAAACTTAATCACTCTTCCATTTCATGTCAATACACATCTCAATCCTTATTTTGAAGCATCACTATAGAGTTTCATTCCTTCAGAATTGTCTGAGATTGCCAACACTGGTGTTGTTATTAGTCTTCGTTTTAATTCTTCAAATACTTTATTACATTCCTCTGCCCAAATATATTCTACTCCTTTTCTAATCAACTTAGTCAGAGAGGATGCGATTTTTGTAAAGTCTTGTACAAACTGCCTATAATATCTAGCCATCTCTAAAAAACTCTGAATCTCCGACACCGATTTCTGTATAGGCCAATCTATTATAACTTCTATCTTCTTAGAATCGACATATACACCATTTCCAGAAACTATGTGACCCAAGAAAACAACCTTATCTAACCAAAACTCATATTTACTCAGTTTTTCATATAACTTTTGTTCTTTTAGAGTCTGCAAAACTATTCTTAAATGCTCAGTATGCTCCTCTCTATTCTTGGAGTAGATTAGTATATCATCAATAAATACCACCATAAATTTATCTAGATACTGAGCGAAAACATGTTTCATCAAATTCATAAATACTGTTGGAGCATTAGTCACTCCAAACGATATCACCAAATATTCATAATGACCATATCTGGTTCTAAATATAGTCTTTGGAATATTTTCTGTTCGGACCCTAACTTGATGGAATCCAGATTGAAGATCTATCCTCGAGAATATCTTTACTCCTCCTAGTTGATCAAACAGATCAGTTATTCTTGGTAGTGGATATTTATTCTTAATTGTGACTGCATTCAAACCCCTATAATCCACACACAATCTTTGACTTCTATCCTTTTTTCCTTTTAATAATACTGGAGCTTCCCAAAGTGAAACACTAGGTCTTACAAAATCTAACTTCAACAGTTTATCTACTTGTCTCTTAACTTCTTCTAGTTCTGCAACTCCCATTTAATAAGGTGGCCTACAAACTGGTTCAGTCCCAGAAATAATATCAATAGTAAATTCTACTGCACTTACTAGTGGTAGTCCAGCTATTTCTTTAGGAAATATGTCTAAGAATTCATATACTACTGGAATCATTCCTTCTCCTACTTCTATAGCCTCCAAAACTCCTTTATTTGGGGACACCTTAGATTCAACTGGTTCTAGAGATTGACTTCCTCCAACAAACTCAAACTCCGAACAACCAGGTATCTGAAATATTACCCTTCTCCTCCTACAATCTATCACCGCATGAAAGGTACTCAATCAATCTATACTTAAGATAATATTATGTCCTTCTCAATTGATAACTAGCAAGTTGGCATAAAATTCTCTTCTATTAATTACTAAGGAATATGGTCTACACTCCTTATTAGTCATGATACTACCGTTCTCAGTCTTAATGTCCCACCCCGTAGGTAAAATTGTAAAATCAATAGAATTACGGGAAACAAAAATAATAGAGATAAAAACAATGTGAAATTCCAGAATCGAATAGAACAGTTGCTGGTGTATTGCCAACTAAAATCGTACCTGCTACGACTCCTCTAGTGGCCTGAGTTTCTTTAGTTTTCATCAATCTAACAATCATATCTCCATCCTGCTCCTCCTTGGGCTCTGACATAGGCTTATTGTTGGGTCTCCAAAGGTCTTCTCTGGTCCGGTCCTGAAACTCCTTGGCTTGATATTGCTGCTGGCCTGGCTGCTGGCTGGAATAGAACCTTCGGTACTGTTGATTGATGAACCTTTGGACAATCACTCAGTCGATGATTAGTGGATCCACATGCCAAACACAACCCTTGGGCTCTTCTACTCTCTTTCAGGATATGTCCTGGTTTCTAGCAAAATTTACAGATTATTGAATCTCGATTTGATATCCTTTGCTTCTTTGCTGGTGGACCCTCAAACCTTCTAGCTTATGGGCTTGCCTTTTGTTCAAACTGCCTTTTAAATTCCACCGGTCTGCTTTCCTTGAATATTTGTTCCAAATAACATGCTACTTTAAATACTTCTGAATAAGTCCTATAGTTATGACCTGCTAGATGTTCTTGCAGATGAGACCTCAGTCCCTGCTAAAACAAGTGCGCCCTTTCCTCCTCCTCAGCCACCAGGGTTGGAGCAAAACGATTGAGCCTTACAAATTCTACAGTATAGGCATCTACTGTCCAATCTTCTTACTGTAGTGCCAGAAATTTCTTCCTCATTTCTTGTCTGGCTGATGCATGAAAAAATCTAGCAAGAAATGTCTCCACAAACTTCTCCTAGTCTATGGATTCCTAGTGTTTTACTTCTTCAGCAAGCCATCACGTTCTAACTACATCAGTCAACTGAATACATGCAACCTCTACTCAATTTTCTTTTGAAATTCTTACTGCCCTTAGAAGATTCTCCATGTCTACAATCCATTGTCCAGCTTTCAGTAGTCCTTCTGTCCCAGAAAATACTGTTGGCTGCAATTTCTAAAAATCTAACACCATTCCAGTTCTTTCTAGTTCCTTTGACTGCAATATTCTTTCTAATATCATCGTCGTGGTCTCTTGCGTCTGTGCTACTCTTTGCACTAGACTCCTAAGGTCAGAGGTCTCATCTATCGAGCTCGAACTCATAATCGCAGAAGATTGGATTAATATTACTCTGCAACGGACTAGATAGGAATTAACAAAAAGGAATTCAAGATAGATATCTCAAACAAATAGGAAACAATAAAATAGACATGATACTAGATTAGATAGATATTAAAAAATAAGGAACAATTATCAAGTATGAGTCACAGACATGTTCTTACGTCACAGTAATCCTATAGTCTTTCACCTAAATCTATGCTCTGATACCACCATGTAACGCAATGTTTTTTAGTTGCTTCCCAAAACGGAAGACGCTACTTAATATTTACACTAGACAACCCAACAGTCACAGAATTTTGAAATAACCGTAATTACTGCCACAGTCAGATGGATAAATAACACGTCTGAAACTGAAATGATTTCATTTATACAAAGAGTTAGCTATATACGATAGCACACTGCTCTGAATATGAATATAAAAGAAGCAAAGGAGAAAAGCAATACTCAGACAAAAAGAAATATAAACAAATATATACAAAATTCTCCAGAAAGTACTTCACTGCTTAATATTGCTCGGTCTGATCGATGAAATACGGATCCTTAGTCGAGGCTGGTTCTCCTTCTTGGTCCTCTAAACCTGAGTTCAAAATCCAAGAGATTAAACCCAACAAGTAACACAAGAAAAAGATACATATACTATTACAGTACTAGAGATAAAGTATACAATTAAATTGTGATAGTGTTAAACATGTCACGTGAGTAGTGAAAAATAGAACAAGCAAAACTGTCATGTCATATGCAAATAGCAAGTAAATTTCTCGTGAAGATTGTCAAGTCTAGATCAAGTCCTTCTTAGCATTTGAAACTAAATGATGGATAAAATAGCGGACAGTTTTTCGTATTGTACAAGTGTCCGTGCATACCCGAGACCCGGCCTCAAACTCATGGCGTTGAATCATGACACACCGCTAGATGTTCAAGTCAAATCTCCTACTGTGAAACAGTAAAAGACATCACCCTCATGGTGACTCATGTATCAGACGGTGGCCCAGTATCATCCAGTGCTGCTGCAATAAAAGTCCTCATCACCTAACAAGAATGGCCAATATGAACGTTATACGATACGGTTCTTATCCATCATGTAGTTTTTCCTAATTTCCATATCAATAATACACGATACACATGAACTAATGAAAATACATAGTTTGTCAAGTTAGACTGTGTACATGTCGTTTTTACAAGAAACATGGATTCAGGAACAAGATTTAGGATCATGTACACACGTATCGCGAGGATACTTTATTTAACGTAAACAAGACATAATAAACATATCATCATGCACCCATGAATAATCATGTCATTGTGTGTATTTATATTAGTAAAATATATTGTCACAATTTATAAAGTCTAAGCAAAAATTGTGCTTATAAATACTGCAGTCAAGCCCATACTTAATTTTTTTTCTTTTCTATATTTTGGCCCATTTTATGAGCCCAACCTCATTCTTATATTTTTGGACTGTTTTGGAATCCCAAAAATAAGCCCAACCTCATTAAGAACAATATCAGCCCTATGTTTTGGCTGCTTTTTTATTAAAATACAATGGCCATAACCACTAACTGATATTATTCAGGAATCAATGGCCATTAACCGATATCATGGCCATTAAAAATACAATGATCATGACCATTAACTGATTTTGGCTAAAATATAGTGATCATGACCATTAACTGACATTGTTAGGAATTAATAATAAATCCATAACTTCAAACTTGAACCCACAACCTTTATATATATATATATAGAGAGTAAACGGAAAATTCACCGGCGGTGAAGGGAGTTCCTTCACCGCCTCTTAAGTGGCCCAATAAAATTATTACACGTGGCGTCACTTAAAGGACAGTTAAGGAAGTTTTTTTATTTATTGCATTGAATGGTGCCACGTGTAATAATTTTATTGGACCACCTAAGTGGAGTTGAAGGAACTCCCTTCACCACCGGTAAATTTCCCGTTTACTCATATATATATATATATATATATATATATATATATATATATATATATATATATTAGAACTGCTATTGCATGCAAAATAATGTATAAGCAGTTCTCATGCAAAATAAGTTTTGCATGCAGAAAAAAATTAGAATTTTGCTGTATGTTCTAGGCGCAAAATAAAAAATAGCAAATATCACAATATGTATATATATATATATCAAAATTGACTCACTAATCTGTTTCAGTTCTCAATATCAATCAATAGTCCAAACGATGAACTAAGCATTTTTGCAAAAAAAAATGCGTACACAAATATAAATTAAATAAAAAAAACGATTGTCTCGGCTTGATTCGAGTCCTCGGTTCGATTTAATCTTTTTCTCTCTTTTTTTTCTTTTTCTGCTGCTGGGTTCTGGCCGGGAGGTAGAGAAGTAAGGGAGATAGAGAAGTGAGGGAGAAAGGGAGTGAAGTGGTGAGAATAATTATTTATTATTATTATTATTATTATTATTATTATTATTATTATTACTACTATTATTACTATTATTATTATTATTATTATCCTCTTTTGCCCTTCACGCAGTTTTTAACACGTCAATTATTAAACAACCCTCAACCTGACACCTCAAATCTCCTCTGCCACCCTTCTCTTGGTCACAATAGCACAGCACCGTCTCCCTTTTATTACTTTATTTATTTATTTATTAATAATTTAATAATTTCAGTTTCGTGTAACGCTCTTCAAATACTACCAAATTTATGTGACGTAGTACGCAACGAGATGAACACTACAAAATTATCCGTTTGTTATTTCGATGTCCAGAATAAATGAACACTACAAAATTATCCGTTTGTTATTTCGATGTCCAGAATAAATAAACCGAAATTTTAAAGTAATTAGAAAGATAATTTTAATATTATTAAATTATCAATTTTGGAAGTATTTTTTGGTCTCGTAAGAAAAATTTCTAAAATTTTTAAATATTAGAAAACTAATTATCGTGAATACCGAATGTCATTTAGAGTTACGGATTTTAAGCTACGCCCATTGAAGTTTATTTCGGTGTCCAAAATTGATTTCGGTAACCATATTTGGCATGATCGGACTCAAAAGAGGGATGTAGATAGCTCAAAATTTTAGGATATTACAGAAATTTTCAATTCTGAGTAATTGGATATGATTGGAGTTGGAATTCTGGTAAAAATTAAAAGAAACCATATTTGGAAACTATATTAGCCCTGCATTCGCGAAGCTGTCATCCCTGCGCGAGGCTATTAGCCTTGCTTAGCCTCGCTCGTGGCAATTAGCTGGGAACTTCATGCACTGGCGGTGAGTTGAGACTATCAGCCTCGTGTACGCGAGGCTGTTTGCTCCGTGTAGCCTTGTTTTTCTTCATTTGAATTTTTCTCCTCCTACAAGTAACAACAACGAGACATTTTCTATTTACTAGAGATCTTCTTGACTTCGTGATCAACTGGGAACTTCATGCACTGGTGGTGAGTTGAGACTATATCTCCCAAAGTATTATGTGGAAGACGTCTGAGTATGACGTTATATTGTGAGCCAATATCCACCACGGAGAATGCGAGGCACATAGCCTCTTCAGATGTGTACTACAGACATATAGGTGACTAGTATTTAGCGATATGATCACTAGGATTGGTAGTCACAATATATTTTCTGAGGTTCGAAATTTTGAACTTTGATCCATGCTTCAAGATCGAATTGGAGAGAGGGGCATTGTCCTCGAAATCTGAGTCCAATTACATCGATGGAGCAGTTGTAGATACTAAAAAAAATACTAAAAAAATATAATAATAATAATAATAATAATAATAACAATAAATAATAATAATATTTTTTTTTAAAAATTTAACTGGGCCCCGCGGGAGCGATCCCGCAAGTGCCAACCCGCGGGTTGTGTTCTGTTTATTTCCTTTTATTTATTTTCCTGATATCTCGTGATCCAATTTTTTAGGAAGGATTCGAGCCGGATTTCGAGCGGATTCGGTCTATAAAAGAAAGGGATTGAGTCCGGAGAAAGGACTTTTGGGGAGACTTTTGGAAAATTTTGGGCGAGCTCGTGAAATCAAGGAGCAGAGCAGAACCATCCCCTTCCCGGTCAGACGGTCAACGGAGTGCACCAGCGAGGCTCCATCGCCACCCGAACCCACATAAAAAAAGGGAATAAATTAATATTCTCATTCTTGTTATTTCTCGATATTTTTTTGTAATTCTCAATTTTCTTTAGTAATCAAATAATTTTGCAATGGAAGGAGAAATCCAATTTTCGGGCAAATAAGAACTAGCGACCACAGTGGGAGGCTCTCTGTTCACAACAGAGAATATGGTGGCGCAGTCTGACTTGGTAGCGATCGGATCTATTGTTGAAACGTTGGTCGTAGAAGTCGACCAGCAAAAATATGAAGAATTTCTTTCTTCCTCTGATTCAGAGCCTAGGCATCATCGCCGGGTGACGATAAAGAAAGGTGAGGCGTCATCGCCCACCGGAAATCAAAAGGCATCATCGCCTATGAAAACTTACGAGGCGTCATCGCCCGTTGAAACTGACAAGACATCATCGTCTGTCAAGAATATGGCGTTATCGCCCATTCCAAAGTCAAACCAAAAGTCAAACCAGTCCCTGACCCGCTCCCAAAAGAGAAATTTAAGGCGTAAAACTCAACGAGCACGCCTCAATCATACAAGAAAAGTTACAGAAAACTCCAGGACAGAAAACTCCGGGACGGTAAAAAACCTCGGAAGCAACCCCACGGGCGCAAACCCCCGGCTTGCAACCGCGGGTGGCAACCCGCGGGTTGCCAACCGCGGGTGGCATCCCGCGGTTGCCAACCGCGGGTGGCATCCCGCGGGTTGCAACCACGGGTACAAACCTGCAGTTACAACCGCGGGTTGCATCCCGCAGATGCCACCGACGGGTTACGTTAAATGAACACAACCCTCATGTCTCTTCGAGCACACCTATGGTGAGCACACTACATACACCAAGAATTTTAATCTCTCTATCAGAGGTGTGCGGGCCCACACAACTAATCATTCCAGTGTGCACTCCAGAAGAATCCGCAGAAGAGTTGGAGAACAATCTGATGCTGGAAAAGAGTTCAGCCCTGAAATATTGCAAACTCTCCAGTATTATGAACCAAATTTGTGACGCAAGAGGCGTCAAGATGCAAATAGAGAGAAGAAGATACCTCAAGATTTGAGAGAGTATCTCAATTGGAAGAAGAACTCCTCACAAAATATTCCTCACTGCCAATGCGAACAGCTGATCTCAACTGTTTTATCAAACTGCCAATGCAACTCAAAACGGTCCATTTTTTAGCGGATCACCGAGCCCAAAAGAGTACGGACGGTGAAAAAGGTGTACTCTGGCACCGATCTACCTGCTGCCTCATCACATATGGTTAATAAAGGCAAAAGGACGGTCGGAAATAACCCTTCAGATAATGAGATCACTCCAGGGTTAAAAGGAGTTTTTACCGAATCAGAAGGCGTGCGCCTAGAAGAAGTTTCTGAAAGGCTTGAGAGACAAGAAAAACGTCTCGAACAGCAAGAGGAGACTATAGGAGAAATGAAACAACTTTTGATTAAGTTGTTAGCTCAAACTAGAAAGAGCCAATCCTCGTCGTCCATTTCTGATCGGCAGAAAAGAAAACGACCCGTCCAAATAAATGAAGACAGCGAGGACGAGGATAAAGAAGTATATCCTCATTCAAGAGAGGAAGAGGAAGTGATGGTCATCATCAACCCTCACGTAGAAAAAATGGAGAAGATGGAGAATCAACTACAAACTCTTCTTCATCGAAAGAAACTGCAAGAGGTGGGGGTAGTCCGTCCCTATCCCATAGAATGGGAGACTGTAGCTTACCCTGCAAAATATAAACCGTTGAACCTTCAATCATTCGACGGTAAAGGTTCGCTACAGCAACACATCTTCTACTTTCTGTCGCAGACAGGACACCTCATGGGGAATGATCCGACTATGACTAAGATATTTACGAGCACTTTAGGGGGCCCGCATTTACCTGGTTCATGCTGCTACCCCAGGGAACAATTAAATCATGGGCTGATGTAGAACGTAAGTTCCTAGCCCGATTCTTTGAAGATGATACAGAAGTCTCTATACTATGCTTGCTAGCAGCAAAGCAAGAGGAAGGCGAGACGGTCAAAGTTTATGTCGAGCGATTCCGAGAACTTTCTGTTCGATGCCCACATGGCATGACGCAGGACACTCTTGTGGAAACCTGCAGACACAACATGTTGACCAACGTTCTAGATAAAATGGGCTCGATCGTACCCAAATCATGGAAGGATATGCTTAAGTAGGGTGAACAGGCCAAAGATATACTTCGACGCCTCGAAAAGCAGAGTCTGCAACCGGAGGCAGTACAAATGACCTCCATTTCATTTTTCCCATTCTAGAGGGAAAGACATAATGGCAATGGCCGTAAAGAACACATCGAAACAGAAAGCATGGCCAACTATAAGCAACACAATAAAGTCACCCAGGCTTCAAAAGCAATATTCATTTAAGAATGAGCATACTGCTACTATGTTCAATCTGCTTAGCAAGCGCAAGATGCTAAAGTTGCTAGAGAGCAAAAGACCTGAAGAGGTTGGGAAGACTAACGATCCGAATTACTGCCTGTACCATGGGATTGTAGGTCACCCTACAAAGAATTGTTTTATTCTAAAAAACAAAATTCAAGCGTTGATTGACGCTGAAGCAGTTCAGCTCAAAACTGAACAAAAAAGGAGTTAGAGCAAACTCCGACACATTTAATGTGTGTGGTCTAAAGGTACCACTTGGGCTCACAACAATTCCCAAGACAAACTCAGGGCGGTTAATTTAAACCCCCACAAAAAAAAATGTTGATAAAAAAAAACGAAAAAGTAAAAAGTATGAATTACCCAACGCCGACAAGGCTACGGAAAGAGAATAAATTTCTCGCCAACCCCATCATACTGGAGGTAAAAAGTATGAATTGCCCAACGCTGACAAGGCTACGGGAAGAGAATAAATTTCTCGCCAACCCCATCATATTGGGGGTAAAAAGTATGAATTACCCAACGCCGACAAGGCTACGGGAATAGAATAAATTTCTCGCCAATCCCATCATACTAGGGGTAAAAAATATGAATTACCCAACGCTGACAAGGTTACGGAAAGAGAATAAATTTCTCGCCAACCCCATCATACTGGGGGTAAAAGCATAAAGTACCCAACGCCGACAAGGCAATGGGAAGAGAATAAATTTCTCGCCAACCCCATCATGCTGGGGGTAAAAGTATGAATTGCCCAACGCCATCAAGGTAACGGGAAGAGAATAAATTTCTCGCCAACCCATTATACTGGGGGTAAAAAGCATGAACTACCCAAAGCCGTCAAGGCAATGGGAAAAGAATAAATTTCTCACCAACCCTACAATGCTGGAGGTAAAAAACATTAATCACCCAACGCCGTCAAGGCAAAGGGAAGAGAATAAATTTTTCGTCAACCCCATCATGCTGGGGGTAAAAGCATGAATTGCCCAAATCTGCTAAGGCGAAGGGAAGAAGGAATGTTTGGCATTTAAGCCCAAAACCTTCGATAACTCACCATGCTGAAGGGAATAGTATGGCTAGCCCAACTCAAACGGTAGTTGGTAAAGGCAAATCAAACCCATTGATAGCTAGGGTTTGCTAAAAATCCCATGACAAATTTGTCACAACAATATTCTTATTCGAATATAAGGATACATTGTTGCCCAACGCCACTAAGGAAAATGGAAGAGGAAAAGTTTGGCATTTAAACCCAAATAAAATCCCCGACAACTCACCATGCTGAGGGGAATAGCATGGCTAGCCCGACTCAAACGGTAGTTGGTAAAGGCTAATCAAATCCGTTGATAGCTGGGGGTTTGCTAAAAATCCTTATCAGATAAATCTCTTGTCACGTTAAGATTTCACCTCTAACAACAAAACTTTTCTCGTCATTTTTTTTCTTCAGCAGAGCAAGTGACACTCCAAAATATTTGTCAAGTTAAAATCATACCTCTGATATCATAATTCAAAATTAAATGAGATACAATCCGATTAAATCTCCTGTCATGTTAAGGTTTCACTTCTGACAAAAAAGAAAACTCGCACTTTATCAAGTCCAATATTACAGTTTCTGATGAACTTGTTTTTGATATCGTTAAGTTAAAAATTAGCTCTGACGAAAATCGTCTCTCTATCAAGTTAACAGTTACCTCTGATAGTCCGATTCCAAAACTAAATACGTTAACTGTCACCTCTGTTTAGTCAACTTGTCCCTATCACGACCATATTCTCTGAATAGGTTGAGCTCCAAGACACGTGTAATGTCACCTCTGTCTTTCCCTAATCCGTCATACTAGATGTCACTGAACGGTTAGGACTTTAACGAGCATGTTAACATGATACCTCTGCTTTACCTCAAACCAGTACGTTAATATCATATCTCTACTTATCACCTAACAAGTATGTTAACACCATACCTCTGCTTGTTACCCAACGAGTACATTAACATCATACTTTTACTTGTTCTCCAATGAGCACAGTAAAATCATACCCCGCTCATATTTTATAAGATGTGTTAACAATTATCTCTATCTAACCAATACTTGACACGCCTCATAGCAAAAAAAAATAATAATAAAAATAATAATAATAATAATAAAATAAAATAAAATAAAAAAAGTAAAAAATCCAAAGTGTTTCGAAATTCTGTACGGCTCAATACAGAACTTCGAAAACTTTGGAGGGGGTTATGCAGATACTAAAAAAAATACTAAAAAAAATATATAATAATAATAATAATAATAATAATAATAATAATAACAATAAATAGTAATAATAATATTTTTTTAAAAAACATTAACTGGGCCCCGCGGGAGACTCGGCGGGTGCAACCCGCGGGAGAGCTCCCGCGGGTTGCACCCACGGGAGACTCCCGCGGGTTGCACCCGCGGGATTCTCACCCGTGGGAGCGATCCCCCAAGTGCCAACCCGCGGGTTGTATTCTGTTTACTTCCGTTTATTTATTTTCCTGATATCTCGTGATCTGATTTTTCAGGGAGGATTCGAGCCGGATTTCGAGCGGATTCGGTCTATAAAAGAAAGGGATTGAGTCCGGAGAAAGGACTTTTGGGGAGACTTTTGGACGATTTTGGGCGAGCTCGTGAAATCAAGGAGCGGAGCAGAGCCATCCCCTTCCCGGTCAGACGGTCAACGGAGTGCACCAGCGAGACTCCATCGCCACCCGAACCCACATAAAAAAAGGGAATAAATTAATATTCTCGTTCTTGTTATTTCTCGATATTTTTTTGTAATTCTCAATTTTCTTTTGTAATCAAATAATTTTGCAATGGAAGGAGAAATCCAATTTTTGGGCAAACAGCAGTCTTCCTTCTTCTAAGGACAGAAGAGGACTCATGGTTGTTATTCTTGTGTCGCCTCTTTGAATTATCCTTGGTGGGATTGATAACTAATAGACATTATCCACCCATGCCCCTGAGGATTCCCAGTGGTGAGTTGCGAGGAGGTGGAGTTAGAGGGGCACTAGCATCTGGTCAACGAATCTTCAGCATTTTGAGTAAACATTGCGATTTAGTTAGTGAGCTGGAGATTTATCACTTGAAACTTAGCTTTGGTCACTAAGGCATTTGAATTAGCCTAATTATTTGCAGTATTGGTGGCCATATTGTTGTTGGAAAGGCTCATCCCCGGGAGGAGGAGTGCGACGTTGTGTGGCCTAAGACTTCGAGCATGTACCAACTATAGTTATATTGCATTTTCCACAAACCATGCCAATTGTTGTCTCCAAAATTAGCGACTAAGACAGTCAGGTCAATTTGAGAGCTACCAAAGGAGATTTGACTGCTATCACAAGAGATTTGACTCAAGATGGACTCAAGCCAATAGAGATAAATGAAAATGCAACCTATAAAAGAACTAGTTAGCTGTAAAAGTAAGAAAAAAAAATTAGAGAAGAAAATGCACACCGATATAATGAGGTTCGATTTGGTGGGGTGCCAGGTCTACATCCTAGGAGGAATGTCGACGAATCGACGGGGTCTTTATATCAACTGTTGAGTACAAACTCTCACGATTAAGGCTCTACTTCCTCTGATTATTAGTTCTCGAGAATAACAGATCAAAGATCAAAATCTGGTTCCTTTCCCATGGAGAAGAAATATATTTATAGTTTTTTTATGTTGATAATCAGTTACCGGTTACCGTACCAATAGATTGGAAAATCATGAGATTTCCTTGTACAGGTGAAATAAGAAAACATTAATCAAAAGGGATAGAGTTCTGAATGATCTTGAATGGTAGCTCTTGAGATGTCAAATGCAATGCTCATGCTTCTCGGACATTGTGATTGGATTAAGTTATCTCTAGATAGATCTTTGCAGGTTTGAACATCTATGTAAGCCCAATGACTTAATGGGCATTTGTAATCATCCAATGCTTGGACCGGTCATTTTTCAAATCAACAAAGGCCAAATGAAAAAAAATAAAACCTACTAGAATCTTTCCTTGGTAGCCTTCTCCTTGGAACATTGTGATAAATAGGTCGCAAAGATATCCTTTAGCTATAATGTTCTTTTATATTTTTCAGAAGATATATAATATATATCCTTTAGCTATATTATATATATATATTTTTTAGCATAAAGGTGGGCTAATTTCTTATAGTGTATTTTAATTTGTCGAGAATTTTCATGTCCTCTGAAATTGCTGATCAGTACGTTATTGCATTTGGGAACCATATGGATAGACAATTTATTTCTGCAACTGGGGAAATTAATTCTCAACGATCAAACCCCATTTAATTTCAATCGTACAACAAAATCAAGAAGCGTTACATTTCAAAACAAACAACAAAATCAACAAACAATCCTTCACAAATATGTACGGATAGACTCCCGTCAAGAACATAAATCAGTTTCATTCGACTACGTACGCACATGAATCGCAAACCATGACCCAAAACAGAACTTGCGCATACATCCATCAAGAAATCGAAAACCTCCTCCTCCTCGGCTTTGCCACATCCACCTTCATCCCATCCTCGATGTTCATTGTATCCTTCGATCCCTGCTTGAACGGATTCAACTTCCCCAGCGTCTTCGACACCGAGGCGAAGAACGTAGGCTTCTTGCCCACTCTCTTGTTCTTCTCTATATCCGACATGTACAGCTTCATCCTCGTCAGCTCTGATCGCAGCTCCTCGTTTTCCTTCATCAGCGACGCGTCTGCGCCTGCCCTGCTGCGTGCTGATGACGCTGCGCTGAGCATCGGTGAATCTGCAGGCTCTTCGGTCTCCCCGCTGCGGAGCTTGAGCTGGTCGTAGTAGAGCGCGTGCAGCACGACCTGCAGCGGGAGCCGCTTGTTCTGCGAGGCGTGCAGCCGCGCCTCGTACGAGAGGCGGAGAGGGTCCATTACGCTGCACACCTTCTCCCTCTCAATCTCGTCCAGCCCCGGATGAGCCTGTCAATGCGCATAGATAACAATATTGTAGTCGCATATTGCCCGTAGTAATCTAGTGTCGTACCGAAAACAATTGCACACACTCCTCACCTTGAGATAGATGTCAACTGCCCTATAAAGATCATCATCGAACCTCCTCGCAGACTTGGGCAATGCACCGGCCACCCCAGCGAACTTGGACACGCCGAGCTCGTCATCAGCGGCGATCTCCCCGACGAAAGCATCCACCGTCTTGGCTACCCTCTGCACCGCTGCTGCGGAGCAGCGCACCGCTCCGCCTCCGTACAATCCCCCGCCCTCCTTCTCGACAAACCCCGCTACTATCCTCCTCACACTGTCGAGGTCCGCAACCCGCTCCCCCGAACAATCCAACGCAACGACAAGCAAGTCCCCAACAGAAACCCGGTCCAAATCCGACGCGATCTGCCTCTCGAGCTCTCTCTTGCTCTCGGCCGGCGAGTTGAGGAAGATCGCGGCGCGGAGGAGGAGGCAGAGGAAGCTGAGGGGCAGAGCAATGGAAGTTGATTTCTGGAGGGAAATGATGGAATTTAAAAGGGAGGTTTGGTGGGTGCGGATAGCAAGCGGGGGGTCGGACAGAGGGAGGGCGGAGTCGAGGGGGTGGAGGAAGTCGGGAAGTGACTTTTCGGCATAACTGGCCAGTACGGTGGAAAGTGTTTTCGAGGGGGCCCCGCACGCTTTGAGAGAGGTGAGGACTTTCTCGAGGGCGGAAGTGGGGAGGGAAGTGAGTTCAGAAATCCACCAGTCGGCTGGGGAACGGGTCGGAAAGCTTGCCTCGTTGCGTGCCTACACAAAACAAAAAAGTGTTTAAATTGAAAAACTAAATTAGGAGGACTTGACTCGTTCCATTTAAAATTTAGAATTTAAAATAAAATTTTAAATTATCTCTTAAAGTTATGAGCCACATAGATCATATTGAATTCTACTTCTAATTATTCTTTCAAATTGTTTCAAGTAGAGTTTGACTTCGTACACGCTAATTAAAAGATTTTATAAACCGAGAGAAAATAGCACTTGAAGTATTATGATTTTAAGTTGCTAATTTCCTTGCAAATTAAGTAGCATGATTTAAGTTGATAAATTTTCCTTATAAAATTTGAGCAAATTAGTGATTAAGAGGGATTTTTTTTATTTTTTATTTTTTTGTGTTAAATTAACCTCTTCCACTTAAATCATTTTATAATTACCACTTAGCTAAGGAAAACTTATCCAAAATGGGAATATTAAAGGATATATTCAAAAAACAATAAATTCAGTATCATATAACACTATATTTTATGTCTAACGGGGAATATTTAGATTTAATCATAAACTCCAACAAGTAACATTTCTGCTCTCAAAAAATATTCTATGTTCCATCTTATAAGAAATGATGAGCGGCTGTTTAACTTATATAATTACTCACGCTATATATAGTCTAACTTTCCAATTAAAAAAAAAAAACTATAAACTATTTTTTTTATTTTATTTTTCTTAATCAAAGAATACCCACCAAAAAGCTCGCTCGGCCTTTATCAATGAAATAAGCATCACTAACAACACTACAAGGTTTAATCTACTATAATACCAAATTTTATATTATTTTCATTTTGTTAAAACCCCACTTACATATTACCTGCAATTTATTTATTTTTTCATTAGATTCTTTTTTTAAACATGTCTTCGTGTTAAAAGCTTACTATTCATACATACAAAAACATGTAAGTCCAAAGGCATCAGGCTGAGCAGCAACAACAAGAACTAAGCCTTTTATCCCAAGTCCAAAAGCACCAGGCTGAGCACTGGCTTCGAATTTTTTGGACAGGTCCATCCTTAGACCACTCTAATCTAATTTTTTAATTAAAAAATATTTTTTGGTTTAAAAATTTTGAATAGGATATATCAAAATCTTGTATCTGTATATTTTTATTTCTATTTATGCAAATTATCAAAAATATAAGGGCTAAATTGCTAAAATTTACCTTCAAGCTAACCACATCCACACACCTCTGCACGAGCCCAATCTCTTCAGCGAGCTGACCCAACGCCTCGCAAGACTTCAGCACGATAACGGCGCCCGAAAGCGTCCTTAACGCCGCTTGCTCCAGAAACTCCTCAGTCCGCTCCGTCAAGTTGCCGTCACACAGTCGCTCCGTCATCTCCAGGTACTCCGCTGCGCACCGTATCGCCGCGACGTTGTACACCGTTATCTCGAAGTTGACGCCGTAGCAGAACTTGACGGCCCTCTCGAACGCCTCGGCGCCTCCGGGGATATCGGAGAGGTCGATCCGGGTCGGGTCCGTGCGGTCGGATCCGAGGATTTTGGAGCGGATATAGCCGCTCTTGCCCATCATAATGAACTGGATCCGATATTAGCGGTCTTGTAGGGTCAATTTGCCAAGAAAATTAAGAAATTATTATTATTATCATTTTTTTTTTTGTTTACCTTGTGGAGTGGGAAAGTGGACTCGCCAATATTTACGATCAAGTCGGTGGGGACTTGAACGTCTTGAGAGAACACCCTGCAGAAATAAATTTAAATTTTTGTTTAGGGATTTGTTAAAGCAATTAATAAAATAAATTACTCATTTTTTTTTATCAAAAAAAGTAATTTTCTAGAAATTCAAAAAAAATATCTATTATATATATATTAAAATATAAAATAATTTCTCTAAATTTTCACTGCAATTTCAGAGTTTTGGTGCAGTGGTAGGGATTATTTCTGTCGCATTTAATTGCGGGTTTTTAAAAAAATTATACAGCTGCGTAAAGTCCAGATTTCTATCCAAAATGGGTCTCAACCTGCAGGGGCATATTAAAATATAAAATAATTTCTCTCAACTCTCACTACAATTTTGAAGTTTTTGTGCAGCAGTAGGGACTTTCAACAATATATAATACAAATATTTTTAGTATCAATATGCAAAAAATTGCTGTAAAAAGCAGGAAGATACAAACTCTTTGTTTGGTTTGAAAGAAAAATGAAAGAATGGAAAATAAATGGAAATGAAAAGAGAAAATGATAGAAAAGAAAAGAAAAAAAAACTAAAATTCTTCTTTGTTTTTCGTATGGAAATAAACTAAAAAAAACTAAGGAAAAAAAATAAAATAAATAAAATTAAAAAATAGGAAAAGAAACTTTCTCCAAAGATATCAATTCTCCTACCATGATTTCATGACAATTTAGAGAGAAAAAAGAGATAAAATTACATACAACCAAATAATAAAAATAGCAATAAACTTGTTAAAATACAAGGAGTAGAGGAGAAGTACCGCTGGCCGGTTCTATCCATGGCTGAAGAGAGGCGACGAACAGATGAAGTAGACATTGGAGAAGACAAGGGAATTAAGCAAGTGAGAAGGCTGATATTAACAAATCGACATTTTGGTCGAGAATATATATATAGAGAGAGAGATCCGTCGCCTCCAAAGACTACTCTTTTTCGGGATATTCTGAATGAGCCCACCTTTTTGCCAAGTAAACTCCCTTAGATGCACTGATAACTTGCTTTGGGTGGGCTTACCTAGCAAAAAAGTGCTCTCGTTTAGCATTGGCCCCCCTGTCTCTTAAAGTGGCGGCTGCGGTGAGATTGCTTATTTCTTGACCACTCATCTAGTCATGTTGGCTTGGCTTGCTATTTGAGCTTTCGAGTTTCGGCTAACTCGATATCACGTGTCTTATGCATGCTTGTACCTATAAACGGGTCGAATTAATTGGCTAGTACATGTAAAATCCGAATCCTGCAAAGCAATGGGGAGTTTCCAAAGGAACACACCATTTTTCCTAGTAAGCCCACTTAATAACGGAAAGTTCAGACCAAAAATATACTGATAGGTGGGCTAACTAAGAAAAATGGTGTGCTCCTTTAGAATTGGGTATGAATCCATTCGGAAAAAAGATGTTGGAACCGAATATGATTTGTAATGTTAAAAGTATTAGATGTCATGTTATCAGGAACCGTTTACAATTGTATTTGTACCTTATAATACTAGGGTGAGAATGGATTAAATTCAAACGGGGTCTTAATATAGATTCGTATTGTTATAGGACAACATCAAGATTTAGTGAGAGATTGAAAACCCACGGGAGATTTTTTTTCTTCATTTTCAACAAAGACCTAGCCGTCTCTACCTCATTCCCCCTTTAAAAGGCAAAATCGCTGCAAAGCAAAGTTTGAACTTATGTTCTCTGTCACACATGTCAAGAAATTTTACCATGACATTTTCAAAGAGAAATGTTCTTTAAAATAAGAGAGACGGTTAGAGTGTTAATAAAGTACTTATAATAAAAGACTATTATAATAAGAGAGGTTGAGTTCAAGAAACTTTATCCTTATACATTACAGTAAAAATCACCAACTAGTATGTTTCTCTTCACAATTATCTACAATATGGTGAAATTTTTATCACTATAAAAGTAATGAAAACTAAGATTTTTATTTTGGTTAAGGCTCCCACTGTTGGATCCTTCACTGCAAACTCGAGCTAAATCAGTGTTTCTTTGACGATGTTGATGCGGGATTTCTTCCGCTTTTACTATTTTTTTATCTTCAAAAATTGAGTCTTTTTGTTTGTTAGAAAAGGCCATAACTTGATGCAATTCAAGTTCAAAATTTATCAACTTGTACACTTGCTAAAAACAATGACACCTACAGCTAAATATGAAAATAGACAGGTTCAAGAGCTAATTGTTCACTCGTTCTATTAAAAAAATTTAAATTTAAAATAAGAATTTTATTTTTTTTAATTTAAATATTTAAACAATCTTTAAAGTCCCCCATTCCCGTCCTACCGCTAATATCTATTATTATTAATAAGGAAATTAGGATAGCCTTCTTATCGGGTTACCGGGTACCGTACCCGTTATCACTTGGGAACTGCAGCCAGCCAGCCAGCCAACTTGAGTAACTCGGACGACGGAGCCAGCGCGCTGCCTACTGGAGCTTGTGGCTGGAATTCCTCCACATCGCTCCGACTGAATTCTCCGGCCTGCAATTTGCCACATCACCATGTCCAGCTGGCAAGAGACATCAGATAACGTGGTGGGCCCCAGGCAATCTACCGTGATAACATTATCCAATGAATAATTTACCCGTGGATTCTTTTTGCCTTGGCCCTCTCCCTAACTACGAAAGCTACAGATGGGGGAGAAAAGGACATGATGGACTTTGAAGTAGTACTTGCTTACCAAGTTCCTTCTCGAGCAAGGCGGCGATCTTGAAATATTTTTTTTTTATTTTTTATTTATCGACTTTTAATTGAAATGAATTGCCATTACTCTGTACAGTGACAAGAATATACGGATCTAAAAACTAATTTTATTATTTAGTTTATTTAAAATTTTAAATTAAAAAGATAAATTTTTTATTTTTTATTAAATTTTTTTGATAGGACAGGTTAAAAATCAATCATTGGACTCGTTCATTCTCATTTCTAAACAGCACATGTTATAGTGTTTTTGTCCAAACGAGACAAATAATAAGAATCTTCCCTTCAATTCAATCAGAAACATCGATTCTCATTTCTGTCAAAAATCGTTTGAACCTATTCCACCAACTTTCTTAGGATTTTTTTTCGGTATATTCAGTTTAGTTCATTGTTGTTTTAGTACTTTGATCAATCGTTGAGTGTTATGCTATGGTTCTATGAATATGACACTAATGCTAACTAACTTATCTTTTGTTACGATTAACCCAGCAATTCTAACTTGCTATTAAAAAATAAGTCAGTCTAATTTCGAGATTGAAGTCTAAAAAAATAAACAGTTGGCGAGGTCCCGAACATTACTATCCTACTAGCCCAAAACAAGTTATCTGCTGAGAAGTGCTTTGAGCATCTCCTTGGAAAACTTACGTGCAAGGAAATAACTAGACATAGGTATATGTTTTGCATAAAAATCGGATCTTTCTATTTCCGTGGTTTTGATTACAATAATTTATAAAGAGAAAAGAAAGAAAATAAAAGAGTACAAGAGAAAGAGATGTTGATGTATGCCTCATTTTATTTAGTGTTGGGTCTTTCATGTAGCTATGAGACATTGATCTCATGACTCATTGGCGATCTGACACTGATCGTAAATGCGGGAGATGGAGAGGGATGACCAGCCTCTTCCTTGAACTACTCTCGGATGCATAGATTCTTGATCTTACCAAAAAAGAAAAAAGAAAAAAGAAAAAATCTAAAACCCTCTCTTCTCATGTATATTTATATGATAAGAGTAATTTAACAAATTTTGGTAGAGGATATAGATGAAACCAAACTTTCTTTTAAGTGATAAAGTCAATAATATAGTTTCTTCTTTGGATAAGTTTGAAAATTCTTGATTCGGTATGATTGGATATGATTTGTTTATCCAATTAAGAATCAAAATTGATTTTCAGTTGACTTGAAAATCTTTCGATGCGGGACTGTTAGCCCCGTATATGAAATGGATGCAGGGCTATTTAGCCTCGCGTGGCTCTTGACGCGAGGCTAACAGCTAGCCTCGCATATGAGATTTTTCCTCACTTTTTTCCATTCTTCAGGACCCTCTCTATAGTTTTCGAAATCTTATCGTCAATTTGTAACGAATTTTGAAATATTTTGGACTCCTTGTTTTGATTCGCCAATAAGTTATAACGAATCTAGACTTGAATCATTTGCTGATCGATAAGTTATTTAGTGACTGACGTATAACAACTACCGAGCAGAGAGAACTATTGGAGGTGATCGTTAACAAAATAGTTTAGAAATCCCTATGTGTTGTCACACTTCTTGAAAAGTCATCAAGGTGGCTTGTCGTTAGAAAGCCAACGCAAGGCTACATTTAGTCCAGCGTTTCAACCTTCTCAAAGGAGAACACGAAATTACTGGCGAAGTTATTGGTTTTGCTACGTGAAGCAATTAGCTTCGCATTTCTATTGCACCGTGAGACTAAGCTTTGCTTTCAATTTAATTTTAATGCGAATTACGACATTTTAAATCCTCGAGATTCATGCCTTGATTCTCGGCTGACGAATCGGAAAGAGCACGTGTCTTGTTACTCTGCTATCTAGAGAATATTGCAAAAATTAGGGGCCTGATTGAGCAACTCCCTATCGAGCTCGCATGGATGCTTTAGAAGAGCAGCTTCAAATGTTAAATACTTTTCATCAATTAGATATGTTGACAATAGCAAAGATAGAGGTGGTATGATCTTGTGCTGTACTGCTGGCTCGCCAAGAGAAACTTAGGCGATAGGAGGAGGCTTGGTATTGCGAATCCACTGATCTTCAAACTATTCAAGGGGCGATTCACGATGAACTAGAGAGAACAAGGCTTAAAATAGAAGCAACTCAGAATACTATTGACCATACCCGCGAGACTATTGCCAAGGGGGAAATTCTAAATGTGCACCATATTTTACTAGTGAGCACCATTTTCCCCAATGTTGTAAATCACTTTACTGTGTAGTATGTGGTGCTCACTAGTAAAATGTGTGTGCATTTAGAATTTCTCTTGCCAAGGCTCAAGTTATATTAGAGGCGAGCCAATTGAAATTGGAGGAGACCACCAGGCATCAAGAGAAGTTGGTTCACCAATTGGGATAGCTCCAGCAAGAGATGGCCGTACATACCAAGGTCATGGAGGATGCTAAGATTCGAGCAACTCAGCATCAGGCCGTAATTGAAGAAGAACTGCACCGTCATGTTGTAATTTCTCTAGAGGTGACTTGACAACATACATTAAGGAAAGCTGAAGTTCAAATGAAGGCCCAAGCAGAGCCTTGATCTCCTTGTATATTTTTCTCCTTTTCTTTTCACATGTTCTGTCTTTCTCTTTTTTTGAGTACATGAATAAAACTTTTGTCCTTTTGTCTTCAAAATGTTCATGGTGTGATGTCTTCGAGAATCTTAATGGATGAAGACGATGGTCAGTGAGCATCAGTTCAACTTCAGAGGTGAAAAACTAACATAGAACTATGCCATTCATCGATCCGATAATGGCGTATTTCGAAAAGTTTACTGATAATTATTCATATGTGAGTGTAGTCTATAATATCAGATAAAGCAAGATAATTAACATTTATTTGGTACTCCTCATGTACACCATATTTGGAGACAAACTGCATCCGAGTTGGGGTTATAATTCTGAATTAGACGCTACTTATTTTCTTATCGAGTTTGGGATATGTGCTTTCAATAAATATTTGACTCAAAGATTCTGCGGGATTAAATTTGAATCCATAGGCTATCCATAAATGTCAGGACCAGTTTAGGTTTTATAGAGATAGACTTAGATCGATCTTAATTACCAAATAAAATTCCAAGTTACACTTGACATATGTTTAGCGAAAGATTTTGTACATGATTGATTGCTTAGGGAATGTTCAACGTACAACATGTGGGGGATCAAATATATTCTCTTTTATTGTTTTTATCTATTGGTATTAAGTTTCAAAATAACGTAATTGTATTTTATGAACTTATGATATTAGCATTTGGCGCTATAAGAGAGAATAGATAGAAAATCATTTTTTTTTCTTCATATAATATCAATTTCAAAGTTGATCACAATGCCCACCTCCTCTTGCTTCGTTAAAGGAAAATATCAGATCAACATTATGCTCTCTAGTTTTTAATGAAATAACGAGTTATAACTAATCCGACATTTATATTAAACTTAAATGCTAATATATTCTTTAAAATTTTATCTTAATATTTAATTAACTATATATGTATTACCAAACTTTTGTGTGCCCACGAATCCAAATTAGTATTGTGATGAAAAAAAATCTATTGTTCTAACCTTTTAATTAAGCTTCATAAATTAAAGAAGACCCGAAATGACCAAACAAATTAACAGATTGAATGGCCTAAAGATTATATTATATATAGTATTAAAAATTAGGGGGGTCAAAACACTATCAATGAATAGTAAGCGTTTTCTGAAAATTGTTTTTGCAAAAGATTATACTATAGTATTTTCATGAATATCTTTTAAGCTATACATAATATAAATTTGGATTCTTGGTACCTACCTCATAAGTGCTTAAGTACTCCAAATTCTCATATTTTTCTAGATCAACAAATTAATTTATCTTTTTCTGGCTATTGTTGACATTTTCATTTAATCGTCAAAAAATAGTTTCTTGGATAAGCAAACACTATTTGATTCCCCTCTGCCTATTTGATCATCCCAAAATTATCAAGTATGGAATAAAAATTAATTAATCTAAATATTATCTATGATTAACCATTGTAATAATATAACTAACTACTTTTTTTTTAATCTAGGAAAGATGTAATACAATGTTCTCACTCTTTGTATATAACATACGTGTTCGGAAACCCTCCCTTTGAGAGGGTTAATTTTCTATATGTTACAGTTTAAACTCATCAAATTCTTCTTCATCGTCCATGGCAGATACATTTTTGACCTTGTTGGATGCATCATGTTGTTGGACAATGAGTACCGATCCAAGTGACATGAAATCTGAGGAGGCCAATAGATCTCCGATCGCGCCTAATTCATTATCACATTCTTCTCCTTTGCCCATTCCACAAGTCAGCTGTGCCGCCGTCGGCCCTTGCTGCTGCTGTCTGCCGACAACGACCAAAGAGTACATCCCCTTCATCGGCTCCAACGTCACCATAATCTCCGTAGCATCTATTATAACCTTCTCCATATAAGCAAGCTTCCCTGTCGACACGAACCTCGTATTAACATCTGCCATGAGTGCTTCATCTGGGTCACTAGCGCTCTCCAACTCCATCAAAATCTCATAGTTCTCGGAGTTACCCCTCGATAAACTGCTATTTCTTCTTTCTACTTTCTTTTCGTTTCCAAATTTTGGCATGAAGCGCATGAGAGTGACGCTCACATTTGGGTGCATCGCCAGCCTGATCCCGTATGCGACTGCCTCCCGATCATCGGCGCCGCCCAAGAACAAAACTGCGACTTGGTATGGTTTCTGCTCGTCTGGTACATCTCGAATTTGTTTGCTCAGCCCTCTGTCTACCAATATCCCTACGGTGCACGGAGCATTTCGAATTACATTCTTGTTGAACTCTTGTATTCCACCGTTTCCTGCCCCCATTTTCCCGTCGAACCGCTGCTTGCGATGGTAGGGGACTATGATCATCGCGGCACGTATCTCCTGCACCTGGTTGTGCACGTCTTTGTGCATGGTGGCAAGGGAAGAGGTGACGGTGAGATTGCGGATTTTTGTGCCTGTTTCTGTATTGAACATGTCGATGGCTGCATTGACATCTGCGTTCTCATTGTTCCTGCCATTGTCATCTTGGAGTTGGTTGTAGAGCATGGAGGTGGTGACATATTCGGCAATCTCCACAAGATGCACGATGTAAGGAGTGAGAGAGGTCCTATCAGTGCCGCTGGAGATCTGGATGAGATCCAAGGTCGTGGGAATGTCGTGGGACGAGTGGATGCAAGCCAGGAGGCGGAGCTCTTTGTGGAGATCTTGCCATTCGAGACGGATCGATTGGTGTTTTAACACCTGCATCTCGTGGCGCACAATATATGCAGCTGCAGGGCCAACGGCCAAGTTGCTGAACAACATGCTAATAAGAAGAGCCTGGTAGATTTCCTTGCCCCATATCCCGTACGTATTCCCGAGAGTTAGAATGATCAGCTCAACATGCCCCTTGACATTGAGCAAAAATCCCAGCACCAGTCCCTCTTTGATCATCTGCATCTTCAACACGTACCTGGCGATTACGAGCGTGCCGACAACCTTTGCGGCGGTCCCGAAAAGGACGATGGTTGCCACCATGATCAGTACCTTCTTCTCCCTCAACATGAACACATCTGTTTGAACTCCAGCATACCCAAAGTAAATTGGCAGTATGATGTTGTTCACACCGAAGGTCAGATTGCTGACTAGTGTCCTTGTGGTTGGCCCATCCCTTGGGAACGCCAGCCCAATGATGAATGCTGCCAGCATGCTCGGGTATCCAAGGTGCTCCGACAACATTGTCACCTCGAGCACCATTATCATCAAGATCCACATCCCCTCATTCTGTATGATCCGACGCAACTTGCTTCTGCTCATCTGATTGATGTATTTCACGGTCAATCGCATAGTCCATGCTGATGCTAGGATTAGCACCATGGACATAACTCCATCCAAGAATTTGTGCTTTGTCGATGAGCTTCCCGCATACGGCACGGGGCAAAGTATGACTATAGCAATGATGAAGATGCTGGCAATGTCATTAACTAAGGCTGCAGAGATGCCGATGCGACCCACCTCAGACATTGTCACCTTGAGCTCAGCCATCATGCGAATAAGAATCGGGGAGGCCGAGTTGGAGAAGAGGGCAATGAGGATGAACACGAAGAGAAGCCTTCCACCGTTGATGGAGATGACACCGTACATGCTTGGACCGACGATGATGGCAACCACGATACAAGCGATGATGCTACCTAGGGTGACAAAGGAGGCTGCTCGAACCGAATGGAGGAGGGAGTGGAAGTCCATTTCAAGCCCGACAAGGAACATGAAGAAGGTGCTACCTAGGCTGGACATGCTCATGAGGTAATCATCATCGTCGATCTTATGCATCTGTTCGGAGAGCGCATGTATCCTGTTGAGGAATGTTCGGCCAATCAGAAGGCCGGCTATCATGTAAGAGACAATGCTGGGCTGGTTCAGTCGCTTGATACCGTAGTGCAGCACATGAGAAACGAAGACCAGGATACAGATCTCAGTGGAGATGACGACAAAGGCATCGTTGCTGGATGCCTCTGATGCGAGGTCATTGCAGAGAGAATCTATAACTTGCTTTGTTAGAGGAGGAGCCATGGCTTGTTTATTGAACTCAAATTCCTTGAAGAGAAAGATTATAGAGTTGAGATATATATATTTGAGATTTGGACTGGTAAATACAATGGTTAACTAAATTCATTCTTCTTTTCTACTATTATAATTAATAACAAAATATTTACCCAAGTGAGCTGGATAGCACGACCTCTCTATTCTTAATTCCTAGCATGTTCTATGTTATAGGAAAAAATTGCATGTGATAATCTCGTATCTGCATCTGATAATTTTGATATTTTGTCAGTTTTGATATCTAAATTGATCAATACTGCTCAATGCAAATTCAAAATCAATTATAAATCGAAAAAAATATTACTTTTACACATATTTAGATGTAAGGATTTGTAGTTCAGTTTATAATCTATAATGTACTTTTTGTTGGTTGTTTACTTTAGACAGAATTACTACTGTAAAAAAAATTAGAAAATGAAAGATTATTGTCTATTAGAAAGATGATATTAGAGAAGAAATCTGAATTAATTTGTATATATAAAAAGTTTACTTTAGAAAAGATTCAGAATTGTATATATGTATAGATACTGTAATAAGATTAATAAGATTATATTTTATTACCTACTGTTATTAATTGAAACTAGTGACAAAATAAAATATTTAATTTGAATTGATTTAAATAGTTTATTACTTTAGGAAAGAAACAGAACATCTCTCTATATATATATATACATATATGTAAATTATCAAAACATAATAAAGTATAAATGAATAACAAAATAAAAATACTTTACTAATTGGAAGACGAGTGTATGCAGAAGATGGATGCAGATTGGATGAAAATTGGTAAATGATCGAGATTAGTATTGGACACAATCTCTTTAAAATTGATTTGCCCTCCATCGGTATGCTTCTGGATTACAGTGAGTGTCAGTTTCCCAAGATATAATGATCTGACTATAATAGGAAGGAGGCTGTAATCCTGTTGCCTAAGGTGAATCTGATTAAAGAATATTCTCTGTTTTGTATGGTGTAATGCAGGACAGAAAGAGGACAGTTCTTCTGGAGACAGAAAACTCTTATCTGAGATAGAGATTTCTTGTCTGCAGAAGAAGAAAGAAGAAAGAATGAAAATTGTGTCAAATGAGTCTAGACAAGGGTCCTATTTAAATACTTTCAGACTTAACAGACGTGACATTTAGGTTAATAGTTTTGACCGTTTAACGGTAACTGTTAACGGATGACCGTTGGATCTTAACAGTTAGATCCTAACAGCTAACAACACTTAACGAGCGGGTCGAATCCAACAATGCGTACGTGCGAAGTGCCAAGTATGCCACTAAAGTGCCCAATGCACCCTAAATGCCTACTCGCCCTCGCACACTCACTTGCGCGTGCGGACGGTGCATAACACCACCCGTGGTGCTCAAAGTTTCTCCTCTTATTACATAAACAATAATATAGAACAAACAATTTTATATAAATCCACATTCTAATAAAACTCTAACCGATGTGGGATTATTTTTTTCTTTTGTTCCCTTTGGTATGCATTCTACTTTGAAACCATTTTTCATTCACCTAATTCATTAATTTTTTACCTAGTGAATTGACTCAAAGATTTAATGTTCAAATATTCATGAATTCAACAATCCCCCACATGAATGAAATGGTTTAAACTTTAATGCAGATAAACAAAGACTATAATAGAAAGTTACCACATCGGAAGAGGTGACTTTTGGCTTTGAACCTTCCCTAGTGAAATATTATTGAGTTTATTCGCTAACCAGTGAACATTATATTTTTGAACTGTTCAGCTTTTGATGTAAGTTATGATAATAATATTCACACGTTTCCTTTCAAATTTAGCAGATTCTTTTATATTGTGTCTGTTTTAGTCTTGAACAACCTGGTAATTTTATGAGTGCTCTAGAGAATTTAGTTTTTGTCATTCTCATAGAAGCAACCCCTTCACACTCATATAGGTGATCTCTTATTAAGAGTATCCTGCCATACTCCACTTGAATTTTCAAGATATAAGGTCATTAAAAATTTAGCTTATCCTTACTCATTGTAGATTAATCACTATTTATTATAGGAATGAGATAAGAATTATTTTCTCAGTGATTTGTTCGAGTCCCCCCACAATTTGGTTGTCCCTTGAACCTAGATCCTGGGATCTCCAGTCAGCTAGGTTGGGTTGTCATCATGTAGTTACTCTATTTAGTAGGCTGTAATCTCATTCCCCTTGATAACTTATACACTTGATCTTTAGTCAAATTTTGTTAATGAATCTGTAATATTATCCTTTGATTTTATATAATCAAGAGATATTATTCTATTTGTAAGCAGTTGTCTTACAGTATCATGTCGTGATTTTGGGAGAAAGTATCCTCCACAATTCCATGTGTATGATGTATATGTCGTGATTTTCCATTATACAATACATTTTGTACCATTCCAATTGCTGATTGATTATCATAATGGATGCAAATTGCTGACACAGAGTTATGCCACATTGGAATATCTTCTAAAAAGTTTTGAAGCCATTCTGCTTCTTCTCCAGGTTTATCTAAAGCGGTAAACTCAGATTTCATAGTGGATCTGACTATACATGTTTGTTTCGAAAATTTTCAAGAGATGGCTTCACCTCCAATAGTAAAGACATACCCACTTATGGATTTTGCATCTTTAGAATCCGTAATCCAGTTAGTATCAGTGTATTCTTCTATTTCTATTGGATATATTGTATAGTGCAGTTCATAGTTAGTAATGTGCCTCAAATATTTGAGTACTCTAATTATTGCTTTCCAGTGGCTCTCCCCTGTATTACTCGTAAATCTACTAGTTTGTTAACTGAATATGTAATATCAGGTCTCATGCAGTTCATTAAATATATAAGATTGCCATTGATCTGAGAATATTCTAATTGTGATATACGAGCACCTGTATTCTTTGTAAGATATAGACTCATATCCACATATGTCCTAGCTATATCATTATTTTCCTTGTCAAATTTTTCGAGTATCTTCTCGATATAATGTGACTGAGATAAGATATATCCATCAGATGTCTTGGAGATCTTAACACCAAGAATAATATTTACAATACCTAAGTCTTTCATATCAAATTTTCGTGTTAACATTATTTTTAACTCTTTAATTAGAGCAACCGTGCTACAGGTGATAATCATGTCATCCACGTATAAATATACAATAATATAATTGTGCATACCCCCTTCTACATACACACATTTATCGCATTCATTATAACGAAATCCATTTGACAATATAACTTGGCCAAATTTTTCATACCATTATTTAGGTTCTTGTTTAATTCTATACAGTAACTTAACAAGTCTACACACCTTTTTTTATTTACTGGAACTACAAACCCTTCAGGTTGCTCCATGTAAATTTTTTCATCTAATTCACCATTTAAAAATATTATTTTTACATCCATTTGATGAAACTCAAGATTATATAATGCTGCAAAAATAATTATTAATCTTATGGATATTATTCTTATTATAGGTGAATATGTATCAAAATAATCTATACCTTCCTTTTGTCTATAGATTTTTACTACAGGTCTAATTTTGTATTTATCTATAGACCTATCATGTTTTATTTTTCTCTTAAATATCCATTTATAACTTAAAAGTTTACTTCCTGGAGGAAGATCAACAAGTTCACATGTATGATTTTGAATAATTGATTCAATTTCATTGTTTACGGTTTTTTTTCAAAGAGGAGCTTCAGGCATAAACATAACCTCTTTATAACTTTGAGATTCCTTTTCTAATAAATATGTCAGAAAATCCGAACCAAATGATTTATTAACCATAGCCCTTTTGCTCCGTTTAGGTTCATTCTCATTACTTTTATTTTCAGAATCAGATTCTATTTCTCTTATCGCATCATTACAAGTCCTTTTAGGAGAAATTGGTTCAAATTCTTTACTAGAAAAAATATTCTCAAAGAATACTGCATTCCTATATTCCGTAATAGAGTACTTATATACCTCTAGATGATCTGATTTGAAAACAAAGAAACGATATACACTATTATTATGTGCATGTCCAATAAATATACAATCAATTGTTTTAGGTCCAATTTTAGTTCTTTTTGGAGCATGAATTGCAACCTTTGTAAGACACCTCTATACTCTTAAGAATTTATAACTGGATGCTTGACCTGTCCATAATTCATAAGGTGTTTTATCCAATTTCTTTTGGGGTATTTTGTTGAGAACATAATTGGCAGAAAATAAAGCTTCCCCCTATATGTTCTGGGGTAAATTAAAACTTATTAATATGTCATTCATAATTTCTTTTAAAGTTCTGTTTCTACGCTCAGAATTCTATTTTGCTGAGGAGTGTAAGAAACAGTTGTTTGATGTATAATACTATGATCAGCACAAATTTGTGCGAATGGTGACTCACATTCACCACCTCCATCACTTCTTAGCATTTTTATTTTTTTACTAAGTTGGTTCTCAACTTTATTTTTATATTGTATAAACATTTGAATTGGTTTATTTTTGGTTCTTATTAGATATACATAACAATATCTAGTACAATCATCAATAAAACTAATAAAGTACTTCTTTCCACCTCTAGTTTGAACAAATTTTAAATCACATATATCTATATTAATTAATTCTAGAGGTTCAGTACTACGTTCTATAGATTGAAATGAAAGTTAAGCCATTTTTTATTCAACATATACTTCACATTTATTATCAAAATTTATATTAAACTTATGCAACATATTTAAATTAATTAATTTTTCCAAAGTATAATAATTAATATGATCTAATCTACCATGCCAGATATAAAGTGACTCAGTCACATAAGAAAAAGAATCAATTTTATTATTATTAATTTTAGGGTAATGGTCATTACATTTATTTTCAACAGACCATCAGTCATATATCCCTTACCTACATATACACCATTTTTAGTAAGTACAAACTTATCAGACTCAAATACTAGTCTAAATCATTTTTTACTCAAAACCGAACTAGAAATTTAACCAGATTCTTGCGGACATCTGGTAAGAGTAAGTTCTTTTCTCGAAATCATATTTAGTACAATGTTTTCTCGTCCTTCAACCTTAGAGGTTACAGAGTTACCTATGTAGAGTACTTCTCCTTCCACATGTTCATGTGTAGAGAACATCTACTTGTTGGCGCAACTGTGGCATGTGGCCCCAGTGTCCACCCACCATCCTTTGGAATTGCAACCAAATAGGTTAATTTCTGAAATAATAGATGTAACATTTATATCTATATTTGCATAAACATTTTCCTTTTCGGCCAAATTTTTATTAGGATGCTTCTTCTTCTTCTTTGAAGAAGCTGGTGCCTTGCGCACATGGCAGTCATTTGCATGATGTCCAAGCTTGTCGCACTTACAACACTTGCCATTGAATCTCTTCGAGTCACCACTCTTAGAGGCTTTACCATTGTGCTTTCGCTTCCTATTATTAAATTTATTGGAATTTTTCATAACGTTAGCGTTAGAAACATAGTATGTATTTCTATTTTTCTTTTCAGAAATACGGTTGTTTTTTTCAATCCTCAAACGTACAATTAGATATTCAAGTGTCATTTCTTTACATTTATGCTTTAGGTAATATTTGAATTCTTTACAAGATGGTGGTAATTTTTCAATAATTGCAGTCACTTAAAATGATTCACTAATAGTCATACCTTCAGCATGAATTTCATGAATGATCACTTGAAAATCTTGTATTTGGTTGATCATATTTTTAGAGTCAACTATTTTATAATTCGGAAGTTTACTGACTACTTATTTCTTGGAGCCGACATCTTCTATATTATATTCTTATCTAAGGACTCCCAAAGTTTTTTAGCAGTAGCAATTAAATTATATACATTATCTAGTATATTATCCAATCCATTGAGGATATAACTCTTACACAAGAAGTCAGCATATTTCCATGCATCAACCGCTTTCACAGATTGTTGATTATCTTCTTCAAGAGTCGGCACAGTCTCCTTCAGGTACTTGGCCAGATTTAGTGTAGTGAGATAGAACAATACTTTCTGTTACCATCGCTTAAAATCTGTGCTACTGAACTTCTCTGATTTTTCATACTAGTTTGAGAGCACAGTTGGAGTAACTATGATAGGAGTTATCACAGTGGACATATCAGATGTAGATACAGTGGCCATTTATAGACACAGAATTTATCTATCTTAATTTTGCAATAAATTTTAACTCTTTAATAGAAAACTTGAAAACTAACTCTTGCTTCAGACCACAATATCAACTAAGATTTCTTAAACAAATCTTTCTTCCTCTAAATAGAATGTAACTATCTTTTTCCAGATGGAAATATATTTAGATATGAAATAATTATGTGTTATAACTATTATGACTGAGATATAAATTTTCTTTAGTTACACAACAGTATTGAATTCTATCTAAAAAAATGGTTTTAAAATTGTTGGTTGTTTACTTTAGACAAAAATACTACTGTATAAAAAATTAGAAACTGAAATATTATTGTCTACTAGAAAGATGATATTAGAGAAGAAATCTGAATTGATTTTTATTTATAAATAGTTTACTTTAGAAAAGATTCAGATCATATATAGGTACAGATACTGTAATAAGATTATATCTTATTACCTACTATTATTAATTGAAACTAGTGACAGAATGAAATATTTAATCTGAATTGATTTAAATAGTTTATTACTTTAGGAATATATATATGAAGAAATGGGAAATTCACCGGCGGTGAAGGAAGTTCCTTCACGGCCGCTTAGGTAGCCCAATAAAATTATTATACGTGGCGCCACTCAAAGGGCGATTAAGAGAGTTCTTTTATTTGTTACTTTAAGTGGCGCCACATGTAATAATTTTATTGGGCCACCTAAGCGGCGTTGAAAGAACTCCCTTCACCACCGTTATATTTTTAGTTTTCTATATATATATATATATATATATGTTAAATATCTAAACAGAATAAAGTATAAATGAAAAACAGAATAAAAATACTTTACTGATTGGAAGACGAGTGTACGTAGAAGATGGATGTAGATTGGATATAAATTGGTGGATGATCGAGACTAGCGTTGGACACTATCTCCTTAAAATAATCATCTACCAACAGGAAGGAAACTCTCCTTAAATATCTAGCCATCCACCAGTATACTTTTGGATTACAATGAGCGTTGGTCTCCCAGGATACAACGATCTGACTACAACAGGAAGGAAACTGCAATCCTATTGCCTGTGGCAAACTGATTAAAAAATATTCTCTGTTTTGTATGGTGTAATGCAGGACAGAAAGATAACAGTTCTTTTGGAGACAAAAAACTCTTGTCTGAGACAGAGATTTCTTGTTTGCAAAAGAAGGAAGAAGAAAGAATGAAAATTGTGTCAAATGAGTCTGAATAAGGGGCCTATTTATAAGGCTTTCAGATTTAACAAACGCGACAATTAAATTAACAGTTGTGACCGTTTAATGGACGACCATTGGACCTCAACAAACCTAATGAGTAACAACCCTTAATGGGTGGGTCAAATCCAAGTTTGAACCCAATAAAGGTAACCCGAACCCAATAGCACCAAAAAATCAAAGGCTCCTCAGCTCCTCATGAGGATGCGTACGTGCGAAGTGCTAAGTGCTAAGTGTCAAGTGCGCCACTAAAGCACCCTAAACGCCCATTTGCTCTCGCACATGCACATGAGCGTGTGGGCGGTGCTACACCCGTAGTGCTCAAAATTTCTCCTTTTATTACATAAGTAATGATATAAAATAAATAATTCTATATAAACTCACATCCTAACAACACTCTAACTGATATAGGACTATTTTTTTCTTTTGTTCTCTTTACTATGCATTCCACTTTGAAGGCATTTTTCATTCACCTAATTCATTTATTTTTGAACTAGTGAATTGACTCAAAAATTTAATATTCAAACATACATGAATTCAACACTTTTAAAAGTAAATAATTTGAGTCCCCTCCTCTTTTCTTTGACCAAAGTCAATTTCTTTCTTTTACGTTTGACCTCCAACTTAATTAAGATTTTATTTTGAAATAGATTCTAATTTAATCTTCTAATTAGCCATGATAATAAAACCTCTTTAGTTATTCCTTAAAAAAAAATAAAAATCTCGGCCATTTATTCTTGAGAAAACAAACCATCTTATTAATTTTCAACAAAAATAAAATTGACAAATTACCTTGATAAAAATATTTATTCTAGTAACACGATTTGATCCAAGAACTCATTAAAATAATTACAACTTCTTACTCAAATAATTTATAAATTATGTTCCATCAAAAAGTAATAATTATTGTAATATTACCGCATAGATTTACCTCTTAATGATGAGACACAACTTAAAGTTCAATAACTTCTTTATAAGATAATAAACAGATGCTAAAATTATTATTATTACTATATAGAGTTTATTTTGAAAATTAAACTTAAGTCAGAATTCAATAGTGTTTTTTTCTTAGAAAAGAAATCTAACTCTAAATTTAAATGAAGTTCTCCTTTGTTTGGTACTCACGTCCTACCTTTCCATCAATTCATAAGTTCTAAAAGATAATTCTTAAATTAATTTTTAAAATTAAATGATTATAATAATAATAATAATAATAATAATAATAATAATAATAATAATAATAATAATAATAATAATAATAATTTATTTTAAATATTCCTTTTGTAAAAGAAACTTAATTCAAATTTCTATTAAAAATTATCCTTAAAATAATTAAAATCTTCCCCAAATAAGTGATGAAATTATTATTTTTAAGAAATAGATAAATTTATAATTATTATTAGTATACATTGAGTTCCTTTTAAAAGGCAAAACTCAAGTTAAATTTCAATAGACTTCATTTTGAAAACAAAAATTAAACTCAAAGTTCAATTAAAGTTTATACTAAAATAATTTAAAATTTTTAATTGCATACGTTAGTTGTTAATTTTAAGTATTTGTTTAAAAACTATTACTTTATAATTCACTATAGTATTTATTAATTATTATTATTACGACTAGCACTAAAAGCAAATAGTTTGATGTCTTCTTTACTCTCTTTCATTTGCTTTTCTATAAATTCTAACTTTTTAAAAGTATAATAATTATTAAATTAATTTTTTAATAAATAAATAATAAAAACTATTATTTTTACTATATTTTTTGTTAATCATTATCATTTCTATACAGATATCTTCCTAAAATGCAAAACTTGACTCAAATTTAAATTAGAGTTCTCCTAAAAAGATTGATAATTTAAAAAAAATAAGTATTATTGTATTATGATTTGTAAAAATGAATAGTTATTCTAAATAATTATTAACGGAGTTCTTTTTAAAAATAAATTCAAGCCAAAATTCAATAGAGTTCTCTAAAAGAGAAACTCAACTAAAAATTTAATTGAAATTCTCTTGTAGAAAGTAAAATTTTTGTCTATGTATTATCTGTTAATATTAGGATTAAGTTTTTGTTAACAACTTTTAATTTTATAATTTATTGGATATTTTAAATACTAATTATATAAATATATAAAATAAATAAATTTTTTAAGGATGTAAATTCTACTAAAATGGAAAAAATGGGAAGAAAAAATAGAATCGTTAAAGTAAGTTCTCAAGCTTTACAAAATTTAGAGAAGAATATTCTTGAGACCTTCCAAACTCCTTTTTTTTTTTTTTTTTTTTTTTTCTTTTTTTTACTCTATCCATGATAAAGAAATATTACATAGTTGTCTTTTAATTATTTTCATACTTTCTTTCTCCTTTATTATATAAATTGTGTTGTAGAGGATTCTTACCTACAGATCTTTTAATGCCTGTTTCTCATGTATAAACAAAAATATAGTGGGAAGTGTAAAAACATTAAAAGGTAGAGAGAGAGAGAGAGAGAGGTGTGATTAGGTTACCTTTTTATATCGAAATATTTTTCTTTGCTTATTAATTATTTTTTGTAGCAAATCTAATACAAATGGATATATCTGTTTGATTAAAACTCTTATATTTTGTAGTATTTTATCATGTTAATAAATTTTTTATTCTATAGGAGTTTACTGGTCTTTTTTGTAAAAAATATATATATCGTACACCATAATAATACATAATAAATGGTAAAAATTAATACAAAGCTAAATATATAAAGTTCTACAATCTGATTGAAACTGCTATTTTGAAAATTAGTTTTCACTGTGGGCATGACTTTTAATTTGAAAGACTCATAACAAATTCTTCTAATATTACTATCTAAATAATAGTTTATTAGGTATTAATATCTGAATATGAAGTTTATTATGAAACATTGTCCTGAAAATCCCATAAAGTGTTATTTCCTCTTTTCGCAGGCTAAATACAAACAATCATTCTCTTAAATAGAAATAGAAATATAAATATGTTCCTAAGTATGAGAATAATTAGTATTTTGTTTCGTAGAAAGAATTACAGAAATTCTCTATAAGGAAAATTACAAGCTCTAGTTCTTATGTGGACAGTCAAAACAAGATTCATTATTAATTTTCAATTTTTTAAATGAATTATTATTTGTTATTTTTAATTTTTTTGGCTTTGTTTAGTTTGAGAAAAAATGAAGGGAATGAAAAAAAAAAAGAAAAGGAAAGAAAGTACTTTCTATTTTCTATTTGAGAGCAAATTTAAAAGAGAAGAAAGTTATTTTTTTTTCCCTCCTTTTCTCTATCCTAGATAAAAAGAGAGAAAATATTTTTTAGCATGACTACCATATGGAATTATGGTGGGAGAGTGAAGGGAGTTTGGAATAAAATGTTTTTCTTAATTTAAATTATATTTTTAATTTATTATTTTTCCTTTTATATTTCCTTATTTTATTTTCCATTTCTTTCTTTTTCTGTTTCATTTTCCATAACTTTTTCTGTTTGTTATTTCCTATCCAACCAAACATAGCTTTATGATCAATGTTTTTTTTTTTAGTTACCTCTTAAATCTAGTGTAGGTAGACACTAGCCTCCCAAATGTTAATATTTATGCATATAGTCTCTAAATCATATAAGTAACACTCAGAATACTAGTCATTTTGTTTTTGGTTAAACATATGGTTTCATTTCTCTCTCTCTCTCTCTCTCCCTCTCTCTCTCTCTCTCTCTCTCTCTCTCTCTCATTAATTTTATTAAAGAAAAAATTCCCATTCTTCTTTCTCTCTCAATTGTGATATTTGTTCTAGCTTGAAACAAAACTAAATTGTACTTCTTCGTTCTCTTTTTATTTTCTCCCCTTCAATAACAATACTTGTTTTATTGTTATACACTTTATTCTGATAAAAGAAGAACAAATTTCTTGATATAGAGGGCTAGGAGAAAGAGAAGAATGCTTGTTATTTAATTAGGTAGCAGAACAATTATAAAATTAAAGAAAATAATTATTGTATACAACATAATATAAAAGAACATTTCAATTTTAGTTTATTTATTTAAAATAAAACATTGCTCTAAGTATCATTTACATTGATTGGGGGATATATATGTAAATATTGTGGTTTTGGAACTAAATTAATATCTATGATTAGGGTATGTATCTAAAAATCTTTTTTCATCTTTTATATAGACAGCTGTGTATTTTAAAACAGAGGTAAAACTTTTAATTTTTGACAAAGATAAAATCTAGTATGTTTAGACCCGAGAATTGATTACTCCTTTTTACTTTTAAAAAGATTCTGTTGTCATCCCTACTCTATTCCCTTGACAGAAGACCGTAGGAGGATACAAGTGGGATTTGACTTTTGCTGTCTTAAGATTTTACCAATTTGTTGTAGTATCACTTATCACGAATTAGTCATGATACCTCAAAAATAATCTAAATAGCCTTAATAACATAATTAGTATTACAAGACAATAGCCAAAAGAAATAAATTAATAGATATGTATCTCACTTTCACTTCTTATCATTTCTCTACTCTTATGTATAAACAGAGCGATATTGTAAATTCCATACTGGCAAATCTATCTAAATTTTAGATTTTGCATGATGTCAGAATATTTGAATATAATTACAAGAAGATCTTTTTCTTATAAATACATGAAAATTGATATTTGTAATACCTAATTCAAAGAGTAGCAAGAAAAAGAACTTGTGATACATTCATATAAATTATGACTTCTTTTAAATGTTCTTTGACGGATAAGGATGAGATGTATACATAGAGAAAAGTGTTATAAATGATGAGTTTTTGAAAAAAATATGTATGAGATAAGGAAAAATACATAATAGCGCAAAAGCTATGAAAATATATATGTATGTGCATGTTGGGGCACATGTGTGGAAATAGAAGAGTATATCTAGGGTATTCTCTTAGGTACTATCTAAAGAGGCCAACTAAACCTACACCATAGATCTTTATAATGGATGATGTATGCAAGTTTTAAATCTTCATCTCTAAAAACTATAGTATAAAAAAATTTAGGTACTTTAAATTCATTTTGGATACAAATTGGATAGTTCCAACAATAGAATAAATGAGGCTTCTCGATCAACAATATATAAGCATCCAAATCACATGTTTTTTATACACTATCTACTTTAGACATGGAGATCACGATGAACTGTTCAGATTATTCATTTTGATATCCTACTTAAAATTTTAGACTGCTTCTTTTGATTTTAGGAAGATACCTCGGTATGTGTTTGTATATATAATATAAATGTATGAGATTACTGTATATGAGCTGTCGTCTTAGATAATTTATGTGAGTCAGTAGAGAAAAAGTAATAATCTTATTATTTTTCTTAATTTTTTAGGATCATGGTTTCTACATTCTTAGCGTTTTTAGGATCAAACCAATGAATTTTGAAGTTTATTTATCCCTTCATTAAGTAGATACAAAATATTGAATTCAGTAAAAATGTTAATTTTGTATTTAATTGATGGAAGATCAAATCAAATCCAAAAACCAAGAAATTGGATATGAGTGAATTCTTGAGGGTTGAGATTATAATCCAAAAGAAAATTCAAAAAAATTATCAAAGATAATGGGAATGAATTACAGCTCAGGAAACTTACGTAAGTCAATATTATCAATATATATATATATATATATATATATATATATATATATATATATATATATATATATATATATATATATATATATATATATATATATATATATATATATATATATATATATATATATATATATATATATATATATATATATATATATGATTACTGTAGATAAGCCGCCAGCTCAGGAAAAGTTATGTGAGCAAGCGACAAAACTGTAATGATTCAATGATTTTTTTAAATTTTTTTACAATTACTATTTCTATCTCCTTAACTTCTTTTGGATTAAATTTCAAAAATTTTGGAGTTCATTTACTATTTCATCAAGTGCATACAAAATGTTTTATTCATTGAAAACTGTTAGTTTTGTGTCAATTTGATGGAGGACAAAATCTAAATTAAAACCCAAGTAATTGGGTATAAGTTAACCCTAGGGGGTCGTGATCAAAATCCAAAAGAAATTTAAAATGTTTTTTTATTGGAGATAGTGGAAATGAGCTGTAGCTCATTTAACTTGCGTGAGCTGTCAGCTTATTTCTATTTCTCTCTCTCTCTCTCTCTCTCTCTCTATATATATATATATATATATATATATATATATATATTCATTCTATTATTATACATAAATTTTAAAAATTATATATATATATATATATATATATATATATATATATATATATATATATATATATATATATATATATATATATATATATATATATATATATATATGGAATGATGTACGTAAGACGACACCATAGGGGAGTTGCCTATTTAAGTGCCTTAAATTTCAATATAGGGAGTGTATATGAACGGTCCTAACTATTGATTCCATGCTCTAAATAGATGGAATATAAAAAAATATGTGATTTAGACACTTCCTTATTATCGATCAAGATGCTATATTTGTTTTATTGTTGAAAAATTGTTCATTTTGTATATATTTAAATATATGGTCAAAATGTACATAAAATGTATGATTTTGTTTTTTTGGTATACAATCATTTTTTAATATGGAGTTCACAATTAACGGTTTGGATCTTCCACAAACACTATATATGTTAAGATCTAGGGCGCTCTATAGGCAATTTTTCTATGGTGTCACCTTAAGTACTATTTTCCCATATATATATATATATATATATATATATATATATCAAATAGAGTGTGTGTTATTGAAGAGAATAAACATAACTTGAGCTAGAATTGATGGGATGATGGGAAGCAAATGGATGTGTCTTCGAAGGCGAGATGTCTCTCCTTGTCTCTACGTTTACTAGTGGGAGCTATTGAAGAGGACAGTCAATAATGAGATGCATGGTGCTAGCAGCCAAATTGGAAAGTGAAGCCTCACCATTCATTGTTGCTCTTTTTAGAAAGAAAATTGTGGTGGGGAAGATTCAATTTTGAAGAAGACAAGAGCTTCTCTATAATTGTAATAGGGAAGTAATGGAGGAGAGATGTGCTCATTTGTCATGAATTATCACAAGAATGATGGACCCATGATTTGGGATGAGTGAGTGTAGTTGTATCTATCTTTTATTTGTAATAAGAGATGTTTCTATAGTAAGGTATGAGAGGAAGTAGTCCCTGTAATCTTTTCTAAGATAAATAAAAGTGTAGTTGTGGACCCTAGCATGTCCAGAGGTCTATCAGTAATTATGTTAATGAGGCATCTATTTCTCAAACAGTAACTAATAGGAATGAGAATAGACGAGTACAGAGGCTGTTATTCAAAATTAGAATTAGAAAAATGAAAACCTTTATTTTTAATTCAAATTTTTAAATAGGACGTATTAAGAACTGATATTTAGACCCGTTCATTCTCATTCCCAGTACCTATGTAATTAGTCTATATGAGTGAGGTTTTTAATAAATATTTGTATAGACATAAAGAAAATGTATAATTGCATAATTATAGGTTAAGATAACAATATATAGAGATGGCTACAAACCTAACTAATGATTCGTGGAGACACTAATAGGACATATAGAAACTACAGCGAAGGCTATAAACCATTGGTGGTAGTTCAATGTGCAAATCAACACGATTAAAAAAACAATCAAGGAGGATCAAGAAGGAATTTCTCTCCCCATTAAGGGAGCTATCATTGAATCTCTCTCTTATCTACTTCTTCCTTTTTTTTAGGTTTTTTTTTTTTTTTTTTTTTGTAATAACTTTCAATATTGAACCTCTCATTTGTAATAACTTTCTATATTATATCCTTTTGTTAAAAATAAAAAATATCCATGCATAAATTGGATTAACTTTGCCCGTTATTTTACTTTTGGGAATTTCTTTTTCATTTCAAAATTAAACAATTCTTTTGGATCGTACGTAACAAAAGAAGTTATGAAAGGGGTAAAAAAAAAAAAAATAGTGCAAAAGCAACGAAATAGAAAAGTTGCAATATATTATGCTCACCGAAAGTAATTGAGGAGAAATTGTCGATCGAGGCGACGCCGGAAGTCAAAAGCAGGCGAGAAAGAGCCAGGCAAGATAAAACCCCAGCGCTTCCCATGCCTGAAAATTTATGGTGGCCTAAAAAAAAAAAAAAAAAAAAAACTACATTGATAATTAGTCTAATTTATGTTTTGGATTGACTTGGCCTTTTTCTTCGTTTTCAAGAGTATTTATAGAAATATATATATAATTGGATTTTAGATTCCTGCCACTAATTTTGTTTTTTAAGCCTATGTTGTTGGTCGGTGGTTATTAAACCACCATTACATTTCCCTTTATTGTCGCTATAAGATCTCATGCAATTGACTAACATATATTTTTGATCTTCTCCTCAGCGTAAGAGGGGTAATGACTGTACTAATGCATGTTTTTTGAGGTTGAAACGGTGAGCAAAATCACCCTCCGTGTTTTAATTAATGGGCGATAACAGAACAACCATTTTACATAATAACCTGAAGTTCTAATACTTTGGTTTTACAATAGCAAACCTAAAAACACAAAATAAAGAAAAGGATAATATACTGCTCCTACAGCAGAAGGCCTTCATTATAGATGGACTATAAGGATCAAGTAGTATGTCTCCTCAAACACCATCACTCAGTCCATGTGAGGCTTTATCTGGAGATTCGTCTTGCAGTTCCTCCTCTGAATCCTGATTTTCTGAGAGACATATTCTCTGAAAGTAGATCTGTCCATAAGATTATATCTAGATATGTGAGGTAGAAACAAATATCAGTAGAATGCATGATGTGTCTAAAGATTCTATTGTTTATCTCTCTCTCTCTCTCTCCACACATTCCAATAGATAACCACTAACATAACGCGACACAAATGAGCACTGCGTCTCGTAATCCTACCAAGTACCGCTCTAACCCATACATCGGATGACTCAACCATGCAGATTGTAGTGCGCAGGTGGGCAACGCATTTAACTCATAATTTTATGGTGTAGGCGCACATGATAAAAATATGTGGGATGGATTCCGCTTCCGACTAACACAAAGCGCAAATACTAGATCCTTGCCACCCCCTCCTTTGTAAGTTGTTCCAAGTCAAGATTGCACTCTTTGCGATCAACCATCGAAAACATTTTACTTTGAAAGGGTATCTGGTACACCAAATATGATGCACTTGCGGTAACCTACATCCGCCGTCTATACAGTGCTTATATGTAGACCAGACTTTGAAATTTCCGTGTTTCTCCCATCTCCAAGTAACTTCATCCCTCTCGTTAGCACTTGGGGGGTGTCCTTGAATAAATTTCTTAAGCTCTGTAATCTGCAGCTGAACTGCAGCGTCCGTATGTGCTCAGAGCTCCAGATTCCACCTATTACGATGCCACAACCTCCCCGTGGATGCATTTCTATTCTTGGCCAAGGCAAAAACATTCTGGAATAGCACTTTCAGTGGTATATCTGTACACCATCGGTCATTCCAGAAGGACATTCTTTCCCTCCATCCTGGACTGAAAGATATACCTAAGCAGAATATATCTTTCGTTTTTAACACCCTTTTCCAGAAACTCAAGGTATTGGTTTTATTGTGCAATTCTCCCCATCATTCGTCCCTTTTCGGGCCATACTTGAGCTCTAAGAGCTTCTGTAACTGTCTTTGTGGGTTTTTTTAGTATTCCTCACCACCATTTGGTCAATAGTGTAAGGTTAAAAGTCTTCAGCTCCAAAATACCCAAGCCCCCTTCTTTTGGCTTACACACCTATCCCTAAGCTACTAAGTTGTATTTTAACTGGTCTTGTGCCGTCCTAAACAAACAAACAACAACTAAGCCTTTTGTCCCAAGTATTTGGGGGTAGATTAAATGAACCAAAAAAGAATCACGCCGGATCAATCACTTTGATAGTCCTTCTCCATTCTTGTGCCATCCTACTCCACAAAAATCTTCTTCTAATTTTGTCTATCCTCTTCCTAACCCATGTTGGAGTTATCAGAATGGACATGAGATATAAAGGAATTGATGATAGAACTGAATTGATTAACACTATGCATCCACCCAGAGAGAGATCTCTGGCTTTTCATCCTTCAAGTATTCTCTCAATCTTGTCAATTACAGGGTACTAGTCTCTTTTGATCAGTTTTTCCCACCTAATGGTACCCCTAAATATTTTATGGGGAATCTATCCAGTTTGCACCCAAGTATACTCTGGATTGTCCTGGTCGCCGGTCCAGGGGACCCAGGCATTACCATGGAGCTCTTCTGATAGTTAATATTTAAACCCGACCAAGCTTTGAAGCAAACCAGGACCCATTTGAGGACTATAGCTCCCCTAACCTCGTTCTCATAGAAGATTATTGTATCGTCCGCATACCACAGGTTAGTGATAACGAAGTCCTGGCAACCGGTAATCCCTTTATGAGTCTATCATTGGACACCTTACTGATTAGTCTATTCAAACCATCAACAACCAAACCAAGGAGGGGGGGGGGGGATCTTCTTGATGCAATCTCCGCTTGCAAACAATTTCCTTACCAATCTCCCCATTAACGATTGTCTGGACCTTCGTAGAAACAAGCCACATTTCTATCCACTGAATCCAACAGTCCCCGAAACCTCTCTTCCTGATGACTTCCAGTAGATATTCCCAACTCAACTATCGTAAGCCTTTTCAAAGTTGAGTTTGAGAAGAAAGCCTTTTTCTCAATCCTCTTACAATGATGCATCACTTCTTTTGTAAGGACTGTTCCGTCTAAAATACTTCTCCCTTGTATGAATCCTGATTGTGTTTTATCAACCAGTTGTGGGATGACAGTAGCTAGTTGGTTAGCCAATAGTTTTGAAATAATCTTAAAGCAACTGTTCAACAGTGCTATAGGTCGGTAGTCTCCTATAACTTCGGGTGACTCTTTCTTCGGGATGAGGGCTATGAATGTTCGTCGCAAAAGTTCCTTCGCTTCCTTCCATTGAATACATCTTAGATTACAATGGAAGTGAACAAGATATAAAAAAAAGAACAAACGAGAGGATTTTATACTTCAATCTCTCTCTTTTACAATATTGTTGTGGGATCTGTGGCGATGGGATCTATAGTAGTTCCTTTGGACGATCGGTACGTTGAAATATTCTCTTTTAAAGATATCGGCCGACTATAGACGATCTTCTCTAGTTTTGATTTGTTCAAGGCTCTCTCGCGTAACTCGAACTTCTCAAGAACTCCAGAAAGAAGATGGTGATTTTCTCTGATCTTCACGAATTCAAGGCTCTATGCGTAACTTGAATTCTCCAAGATTTTAGAAGATGATCAGCAAAGGCTTCAAGGCTCTCTCGCGTACTTGAATTGCCAAAGGATCGATAGGAAACTTCCGATGCAAAAAAAAAGAAGACCAAAAAGAAGACCCCATAGGGTTTCACAAGGAAGGTATTTATAGCCCCAAGTTAATGCAAGAGTTTCTTAAATAGAACTCGCATTCATCAAGGATTCCAATCAAATATCTTAGTTTTGATGGAATTCTGATTAGACTTGATTCGGGTATTTGGATAGGCCCAGAATCATAATCTCAATCAATTTGAGATTCTGGTTATCTGCTTACGCGGAGCTTTAATCGCATCAAAACGCGACGCTAAATAACCAAAACGCGAGGCTAATACAAGCCAGACTGCGGAATCAACGCGGAGCTATTAAACATCTCCGCGTTTTATTCAAACGCAGGGTTAATGTAACCAAACGCGGGGCTATTGAATTGGCTCCGCGTTCTGTTGTGAAAAATCCTTTTAACTTAGAAATTTTCACTGCCAACAGAACCCCCTCCAAAGTTTTCAAAATGGCTTAGACTTCAGCAGATTTTGAAATACTTTGGATATTTAAACTGAAACGCAGAGTTAGAATACCAAGTCTATCTCGCGTTATGCTCACTTACGCGGAGCTAATCAGTTTCACTTCGTCTTCAGTGAAATGAGTAATTACATCATTAATTACCCCGAGTTTCCACGCCGAATACCAAGCGACGGAAATTCTGTTTAAATAGAGCTCCCGGCTCATCTTCTTCTTCACCTCATCCGAAGAATTTCTGAGAACTCGAGTGACTCACGAATGATCTTCAACTGATCTTCATTTAATTCTCCATAGATTTTCATCATTAGGATGTCTCTCCTGAGGAGTTTGGCTTTTTGCAAGTTGGCCGGCGTTAATGGCAGCAACCGTGAAGGTAAACGCAACAGCGAACCAGTCTATGCAGCGTCTTCCGAAGGTAAAAACCTCATCTCTTGGTTTTCTAAGAACCATTCTGAGATATTTTGGCTTGATTTATTCTGGAAGATTGCTTATCTTATTGGCGAGATCGCCGTTTTATTGTGTCGTCCCTGCGCTTGAAACGCGGGGCTTTACTAGTAGTCTCAATGAATCCGCGAGGCTATCTTTGATTAGCAGTCGCGATGAATTGCGAGGCTATCTTTGATTAGCAGTCGTGATGAATTGCGAGGCTATCTTTGATTAGCAGTCGCTATGAATTGCGAGGCTATCTTTGATTAGCAGTCGCGATGAATTGCGAGGCTATCTTTGATTAGCAGTCGCTATGAATTGCGAGGCTATCTTTGATTAGCAGTCGCGATGAATTGCGAGGCTATCTTTGATTAGCAGTCGCGATGAATTGCGAGGCTATTTTTGATTAGCAGTCACTATGAATTTGAAAGAGAAGGAAAGAGCGGAAAGAAATCTTGTCCCCCTTTACGCGAAGTTATCGCATCATCCTCTGCGTTTAAAGCACGAGGCTATTTCTTCAACTGTGCGCGGAGTTAGCTTAGCTCCGCGTTTTCACTCTTTTGGAAACTCTGTTCCTTTTGCAGTAAGTCCAATCCTTTCTGAAGAGGAATGTATGTGGGTCCATCGATCTTCATCAACAAAAGTAACTCTAAGGAAGTCAGAAGCATATGCTTTACAACATAGTTGCAGGTTTCAAGCTCTGGCTCCGAGAGATAAACTCCTGAAGGGACTGTAAATAAGGAGCTGCAGCACTTGCAGTGCAGAATTGCAGCACTTGGAGTTCAGAATTGCGCTTCAGTGCAGCACTTTCCTTTCTTCTCGTGCTTCATTTCGGATGACAGATCCTAATTGACATTTGCAGAGGAGATCTTTTGCATGTGCACCAGGGAACTGAGTTTCAACACCCCGTAGAGAAATCTTGAATTCTTTTGCATGTGAACCAGGGAACTGAGCTTCAACACCCCGTAGAGAAATCTTACTGTTTGGTTATTGATGAGTTTGATCATGTAAAAAAAATTTTTTGGGAGAGCTATAACTCCCTCTTTGTAATCTTTCCTTCTTTTATAAATAAAGGCAAATTATTTTCCTCTCTATCTGTCAGCTTCAATAAACTTGCTTGCTCAACAAATAGATGGTCAATAATTTTGGTAAAATAGTCTAAGGCACTTCTGCGTAACTTAGACTGATAATACCCAAACGATCGGATAATGATCATTTTAATTTGGCCGAAAATCCAAGTTCTTTATGAGAAAGCGAGGTTAAGATACCAAGTTATCCTGGCGTTTCGCGGAGTTAAATAACTTCGCGCTCTGAGTGGTTGCACAGAATTGCGCGAAGCTAAGTGACTTCGCTTTTCAATATCACCACGTGGGATTATCTGCTCCGCGTCTTAGGGAGTAACTGATCAGTCATTTTCTCCGAAATCCGCGCCGAACTCCAAGAGGTGGTTTTCCTCTTTTAAATAAAATCTCTATTCCTTTTCTTCTCATTTTTCTTGAGAATTTTCCAGAAACCCTAGAGATTCAGGCGATCAGAGCTTAGGCGACCCAATCTTCTTCCGATTTTCAGTCGACTTTTCTCAACAATGGCACCCAAGACTCGTGCTACTTCTCGAGCAGCTCCATCATCGGCGACTGGCGCAAGCAGTGGTGGCGGCGGCCAAGGCAGCGACGCGCCAGCACACATTTCGCCTATCGGGGGTAAGAATCTCTCCATCGAGACTCTTTAGAACATTTCTAGAGTGATTTGGTTTAAATTTAACTGATCGATCAACTCTTTCACCGGCGAGATCGCCGTACTCCTGCCGTAAGGCTTGGAGAAGAAAAAAAGTCTCTGACTGCCTTCTTACGCGAAGTTATCGCGTCATCCTCGCGTTTAAAGAGCGAAGCTATTTTAAGTAGCAGTCGCGCTAAAAACGCGAGGCTATTTTAAATAGCAGTCGCGCTAAAAACGCGAGGCTCTTTTAAGTAGCAGTCGCGCTAAAAACGCGAGGCTCTTTTAAGTTCTGCGCGGTCTAATTTTTAGCTTCGCGCGGCGCTATTCTTAACTTCGCGCGTTCTAATTTTTAGCTTCGCGCGTCCATACTTAGAGAATTTTTCTGTCTTATAGAAACTTCTCTCACTCTGGTGTTTCCTTGTGCAGTAGGGTATTCGATGGAATCTCTTCCCCACATGAATTACTTCGGCTGTGCTGGGGGTTCTGATCCCTCAGGCCAATTCCGTTTCACTACCATCCTGCCCTCGTACAAGCCAGACCCGAAGGATCGCAGGGAGAAATTGATCAAGTATCATCCCACCACTGCGCGAGAAATCATAACTGACGCAGCCTTCGAAACTGTGAATAGAGAGGCGATGGAGAAACCCGCCTTCCTCTTCGGAGACCAGATGGATCAATCAGATGAGATCCTTTCTGAAGGGGAACGCGTTTGGCTATATAACACAGGCAAAATGTTGATGTTTTTGCCTAAAATGGATCGTAACTATCCTTTGGTCTATCTTCAGAGGCTGGCAATGCCTTGGGAATTAAAGTGGGGACTGACTCAAGAGCAAGATGGCGTCCCAACAGGCAAATTTGGTGCAAAAGGGGTTTATCAAGATGGTTCCCCCAGATGCATTACTGGCTTGCTTCCAGGCCGATTTGGCAAGAAGCTTCCAGTGGGAGAAGTCCCATCTCGTGCCCAAACTTTCTTAAGTGAGTTCTTGGCAAAGGATGGTCAGTACCCGGCTAGCGACTTCAGGATGCCTGGCTGGGTTCATTCTTCTAACAATATGTGGTGGGCACGCCTTGTTCAGTACATGCTGGATTCCCACGAGCCCATTTTAAAGGATATTGGCTTGTATAAAGCCATCAGGAATGTCCAATTCGGATTTTCCCAGAGTGCTTATCACTTTTACTGCCTCTTGGAGATGTATAACCCTGAGACCTGTACTTTCTTTACACCAGTGGGTGAGCTAGGGTTCGCTCTCCACGAGATGTTTGAGGTTTCTGGGCTCTCGATGGGCGAAGTCCCTTACGAGGAGTATATCCCTACCACCGATGAGTTGAACATGCTATTGGCGAGGGATGAGCGCATCCATGCCACATACTGAGAGATGATGTGCCATTATCATATTTGCGCTGACTTGACGGGTGCGCGTAACCACGGTATTGGCCACAAGAAGTGGGCCGAATATTTCTTTGCCAACTTAAATTCTAAGGATAGCTTGGCCATTATCCATAGTCATCCACCCATCTATGGCTCAGAGATTGATCACCGTATTGCTAAGGGCCGCCATCTATTATATTATACTACTGAATCCAATGAGAATGGATACGGTCCCGGTACTTCATTTAAGAGAGCCCAGTTTCCGATCTCCAACAGAGGTCTCATTGCCGGGTTTCTGATGCTGTGGCTCAAAAGATGCATCGTGCCGTCATTGCCCAAGGAAACTGCCCAGCCGAAAACTCCAAACCCTAGGGTGGAGATGCCCTACACCTATTTGATGGCGTGGCTTGTCTTGCACTGTCCCTCTTTAATGAGTGCACTAGAGCGTCGTTCGGGCGAAAAGTGCTTCTTTGTAGAACTGTATGAACGTTCTTCCTGGAGGCAGAATTATATGTCCCAGATTCGGAAGACTCTTCGTAGCTTTCAGAATTACGAGATCTTCCGGTATTTTCCTGACTTTCCCGGTGGAGGATATGGAATGAGGCTAAAGGACGCCGTGGGAGCAGATAAGTTCACTACTTTATCTGCAGGAGCGTTCTGGTGGCTTCTCAACATCCGTCCCGGACACTTGGTGTATCGTCAAGATCTCAGGTGTCAGATCGAGCCATATACTCCGAGTCGCTTTGCTCGCCAGTTTGGATATTCTCAACTTTATGTGGGCAATCCAAATAAAGATCTCGCTTACGAGGGGAATTTATACGAAGGCGCTCGTAACTGGTTCCATTTTGCAGCGGGTGGAACCGAGGCTGAATTCTCCTTGCCCCAGAAGGTGCCAGAATTGGCCATGACCCTCAGCTCCTGCAATTGGTTCAATATTGCGAATGCTGACGTGCTCGGCTTCTCTCTCAATTGCAGTTGTTGCAAAGAGATGGAAGCCCTCTATATTAGCTGCCAGGGTGCTTCTAGGGTAAGGATAAAAGGAATGGAAGAATTCCTTGGCGCTGCGGCTGAGCCTTCGGATGTCAGCGAATCAGACGATGATGCCGGTGATGATGACGACAATACTGGTGCTGGTGGAGTTCCTCAGCCTGTTGTCAGTCGTTCCCTGAGTCCAACTCTCAAACGCCGCGGCACTTTAAAGAAAAGGCCGGGTAAGAAGCAAAAACTGGCACAGGAAACTTTGATAGCCCCCCAAGAAGTGGCTATCAAATTTGCTTCCGACTTGTTAGCTTCAGCTGTACCCTCAGCGTTGGCAAGGGAGGATGAACCTGCCAAAGCTTCAAGTGTTGCTGAGATTTCAGCTCCTTTGGCCGTAGAGCCTGTGGCAGAACCTGGGGCGCAACTAACAGGTAGCGAGACGGGTACACTGCTGGAAACAACAATGGCTCCCCCTTCAAGTCCGACAACTGGACTTGTATCGCCTGGTATGGCCTTTAGCATTTTATCTTTTGCCCGTTATTATTTTAACGTAACACTGCTTTTCTGGTCTTCTGAAATGCAGGTGATCAACTTCTTTCGCCAATGCACTCGACTACCCAAGTAGAGTCTGACGATAGAATGGACCATTCCGGCTCCGTTGGTGGTGTGGGTAGCTCTGTTAGTGAGTTTGTGGCTGATTATTCCACACCGGCTCCTGCCTCTGTTTCCTCTTCAATTCCCCCAATTGACGAATTGGGGAGCGATGAGAGAACAGAAGTCATTATCGCAGCTGCTGCTAATGAGGCTACACCTTCTCCTAGCATGCCGTCTCCAACACCCGTTTGCTCTACTGAGACATTTCCCACGGTCGTTGGCGTGCCTTCTCAGTCAGCGATTTTAACATCGTCTGTTGTCGTGGTTGCTGAGATACCTGCAACTCTCCCGACTTCAAGCCTTCCAGCAGGGGAGGAGAATAATTTGAAATTCTCATTCGAAGATGCTTCTCCCACTGGAGGAGTTTCAGGCGAAGTGATCCCATCTTCTCTTCTTGTTGGTGGGAGTACCCAGGTGATCTGTACCGACGGTACTTCGTCTGGAGTCTCCACTTCTTCCAGATCTGCACTGGCTCTACTGCTCCCCCATATTATGAATTTAGTGCAGGGACGGGCTTCTTCTTCTCCAATTCCAGCAACTAATGCTCCCTTGTTTACGACACCTTTCTTGGCATTACCTACTTTTCCTACCGACAGTGCAAATCCTCTTGAAAAACTTTTCGGCTTCACCGTCGAGGATTTTATGCATTTGTTAAGAAGATGTGTCGAGATGGTTCTTGCTGGCCACGATTTCTTCAACTTCGCACGTCCACTGTTACTCCGCTATTTAGGAAATATCGAAGAATTCGGTGGACAAGATCGAGCAGCTCCATACCGGGCCCGCCTTACAGCCTTAGAAGAGCAGGTGACCACGCTACACACACTCCGTCAGGCGGATGTGGAGGCGATCACTGAGATAGAACTAGCGCGGCTTCGGGCAGAATCCTTATCTCAAAAAAATATTCAAAAAAATATTTTAAGGCAGCAGGAGGAGAGATGGTCTCAGGAGCTGACAGAGCTCCAGGCCAGTCGGGAATCCGTTCTTGGCGACCTGCAGAGGGTAAACTTCGGAATTGAGGAAAGTCAGGCGGCCATCTCTAAAGCTCAGGAGACGATTGCGAGAGCTCGGGCCACTTTGATAGAAAATGAACTTTGATTAGGAGAATCTGTCAAGAAACAGGAGATGTTGCTTATCCCGCAGGAGCAGATTCAGCAGGAAGAGATGGCCAGGAATCGTGCCATAGAAGAATCTCGTCAGCAACAACTTACAATAAGTGATGATGAGTTGCGTAGGCAAGCTCAGCAAACCGTGGAGGCTTCTCATCGTAGAAATTTGGACGAGACAATAAACCAATTGAGACTCCTGAGAGGCCAATAGTTTCATCTCTCTTTACGCTTTTATCTTCCTTATGATAAGAACTTTGTAAACATGAGAGAGATAACCTTACGATGTTTCTTTGAAATTATTTTTGTATCTTCACCTTTTTAATAAAGATGATTCTTTTGACTCTTTTATTTGCCGGCTTCAAAACAGATTTGCTTGCCCAACAAATAACCTGTCGTCAAAACGATTTATCTTGGTATCGTTTATGCTCAATTTCTTGAGCCGAAATAAAAATTAAAATTAAAATTTAATATGGGATTTTTAGTAAACCCCAGCTATTAACGGATTTGATTAGTCTTTACCAACTACCGTTTGAGTTGGGCTAGCCATGTTATTCCCCTCAATATGGTGAGTTGTCGAGGAGTACGTTTGGGCTTAAATGCCAAACTTTTCCTCTTCCCTTTACTTTACCGGTATTGGGCGATTCATACTTTTCCCCCAATATGATGGGTTAGCGAGAAACTTGTTCTCTTCCCATTACCTAGTTGGCATTGGGCAATTCATACTTTTACCCCAGCATGATGGGTTGGCGAGAAACTTGTTCTCTTCCCATTGCCTAGTCGGCATTGGGCAATTCATACTTTTACCCCAGTATGATGGGTTGGCGAGAAACTCGTTCTCTTCCCATTGCCTAGTTGGCGTTGGGCAATTCATACTTTTAACCCAGTATGATGGGTTGGCGAGAAACTTGTTCTCTTCCCATTGCCTAATCGGCATCGGGCAATTCATACTTTTACCCCAGCATGATGGATTGGCGAGAAACTTGTTCTCTTCCCATTGCCTGGTCGGCGTCGGGCAATTCATACTTTTACCCCAGTATGATGGGTTGGCGAGAAACTCGTTCACTTCCCATTACCTAGTTGGCGTTGGGCAATTCATACTTTTACCCCAGCATGATGGGTTGGCGAGAAACTTGTTCTCTTCCCATTGCCTAGTTGGCGTTGGGCAATTCATATTTTTACCCCAGTATGATGGATTGGCGAGAAACTTGTTCTCTTCCCATTGCCTAGTTGGCGTTGGACAATTCATACTTTTACCCCAGCATGATGGGTTGGCGAGAAACTCGTTCTCTTCCCATTGCCTGGTTGGCGTTAGGCAATTCATACTTTTACCCCAGTATGATGGGTTGGCGAGAAACTAGTTCTCTTCCCATTGCCTAGTTGGCGTTGGGCAATTCATACTTTTAGGTCAGAGGCGCTTAATTACACATGCCTAAAAGAAGATTGGGAGCTGTTCAAACTTGAGAACAAAGCACACCAGGTTTGGGTCAGAGACGCCAAACTGCGCATGCCCAAGAAAGGACTGGGGGTGATTCAAACTTGAGAACCAAACTGGAGGCGGTTCAAGGCTCTCTCACATAACTTGAACTGGGCACTCCAAACACACCAGGTTTAGGTCAGAGGTGCCAAACTGCGCATGCCTAAAAAAAAGACTGGAGGTAGTTCAAACTTGAGAACCAAACTCACCAGGTTTAGGTCAGAGGTGCACAATGCGCATGCCTAATAAAAAGACTGGAGGTGGTTCAAACTTGAGAACCAAACTCACCAGGTTTAGGTCAGAGGCGCACAATGCACATGCCTAATAAAAAGACCGGAGGTGGTTCAAACTTGAGAACCAAACTCACCAGGTTTAGGTCAGAGGCGCACAATGCGCATGCCTAATAAAAAGACTGGAGGTGGTTCAAACTTGAGAACCAAACTCACCAGGTTTAGGTCAGAGGCGCACAATGCGCATGCCTAAGAAAAAGAGAAGACGCGTATCTCCAGGGGTACTAAGAATAGTATTTCTTTAGAAATTTGCCATTGATCGGCATCATCATCCTGTCGCCGTCTTGATTCATTAAGCGATAGGCTCCACTGGAGTATACTGTCTCCACAACAAACGGTCCTTCCCACTTGGGTTCAAATTTACCCTTAGTCTTGTGGGTTAGCACCATTGGCCTCTTAACAGCCAGAACCAAGTCTCCTTACTTAAAGGTCCTTGGTTTGACGTTCTTATTGAACGTTTGAGATATTCGGGCTTGATACAACTCAATTTGTTGTTGAGCCCTGAGACGTTTTTCATCTAACGCCTCTAGTTCTTGCAATCTTTGCTGATGACGCTCTTCTGTCGTCATCTTTGTAGCTAAAGCCACTCTTAATGATGGTATCTGGATTTCAAGAGGCAAGACAGCCTCACTTCCGTAAACCAAAGAGAACGGGGTAGATTTAGTCGGGGTGCGAACGGTGGTGCGATAAGCCCACAGGCATTCTCCTAACTTTTCATCCCAATCTCGTTTATTGGAAGAGACGTACTTCCGAAGGAGTTTGATGATTGTCTTGTTAAAGGCTTCAGCTAACCCATTAGCCGCAGGGTTATATGGTGTAGAAGCGATATCTTTGATTCTGAACTTGTTGCAGAATCTGGAGAATCCCTGACTGATGAATTGCGGACCATTATCATGAATGATCCGTCGAGGGACGCCAAATCGGTAAATGACATGATGCTTGATAAACTTGATCACATCTTCCGTTTTCACCTCTTTCATGGGCACGGCTTCGGCCCATTTTGAAAAATAATCGGTTATTGCAAGAATAAACCGATATCCTCTGGATGACGGGGGAGTTATTGGCCCCACAATGTCTATTCCCCAGGCTTCAAATGGCCAGCTTGCGACGGTATTGTGCAAGTATTCTTGGGGTTGATGAATAAAATTGGCACGTATTTGGCATGCATGACATCGTTTAGCGTATGCCATTGCTTCCGTAATCATGCTCGGCCAGTAGTACCCTAGCCTTCTTATACGGTCTCCAAGCTTAGGACCGGGCTGATGAGCTCCACATACTCCATCATGTGTTTCTTTTAGCACTTGTTCTGCTTCTGCTTTCGATATGCAGCGTAGCAATAGACCACCTCTTGACTTTCTATACAAAGTCTGAAGTTTCTGGTCGTAATGAAATCTTTGAGCCTTCCTCTTTATTGAGGTGGCTTCCTTAGGATCTTTTGGTAATATCCCATGCAAGGCATAATCCACAAACGGAAATCGCCAATCACGGGGTTCTAACTTTAAGCCAATCTGGCATACCTCTTCGGCTTGAGATACCACATCTGGGTGGAGGAGTTCTCTACTACCAATGGTGATGCTTTTAGCTTCACCTGGCGGGATTGCCAGTGTTGCGGCTAATGCGGCAAGAGCATCGGCATAAATGTTCTCGTTTCGAGATACGTGATATATGTAGAATTGTTCAAAATATCCTGCTAGCTCAATAGCTAGCTGATGATAGGGGATGAGGGCTTCATGTCTGACTTCATACTCACCTGTCATCTGATTGACAATGAGCTTAGAATCTCCATATGCCTCTAAATGGTTCACCCCCAGTTGCAGAGCTATTTTTAAGCCGATAATAAGCGCATTGTACTCCGCTACATTATTAGTGCATGGTTCTGTTAATGAGTAACCGTTAGGCAATATATGTTTATGTGGGGATATTAGCACAACCCCCACTCCAGCAGCAGATCGTCTCGCGGCACCATCAAAGAACATTTGCCAAGGTTGCTCTTTGGTAACTGTATTGACTTCTGACGTCTGCTTTAATTTGGACCAAATTGGATGGTCTGCAAGGAAATTAGCGATTGCCTGTCCCTTCATAGCCTTTTGAGGGACATAATGTATATCATAGGGCGATAGTAAGAGCGCCAATTTTGCCAATCGGCCATTTAAGGATCCCGGTTTGGTCATTAGAATCTTCAAGGGGTTAACCCGTAATATGACATGAATTGTTTGCCCCGAAAGGTAGTGTCGCATTTTCTGAACAGCAAACACTAGGACTAAACATTCCTTTTCAATTGGGGTATATCGCTGTTCGGCCCCAATCATTGTTCTACTTAAATAGTAGAGGGCATGTTCATGGCCGTGCTCATTATATTGAGCAAGTAATGCTCCTAAAGTATTATCCATGGCCCTTACATATATAAGGAAGGGCTGCCCAGGGGCTGGTGCCATTAGTACAGGAGGCTTAGTAAGGTACTCCTTGAGGTCATCAAATGCCTGCTGACATGTCTCATCCCATATAAAAAACACTCCCTTCTTCATAAGTTTGGAGAATGGTTGGCATCGTCCAGATAAGTTGGATATGAAGCGCCGAATATAAGCGAGTTTTCCTTATAATCCCCTTAATTCCTTAAGATTGCGGGGAGGCGGCATTTCGCTAATCGCTTTTACCTTTTTCGGGTCGAGGAAAATTCCTTTTGAAGTTATTACGAACCCTAGAAACTTCCCGCTGGATACCCCCATGAACGACTTGGTAGGATTCATCTTCAAGTGATGTTTCCGCATAAGATCGAAGACCACTCTTAAATCGTGAAGATGATCTTCTTTGTCTTTACTTTTAACTGCTAAGTCATCCACATAGAACTCCACTGTTCTGCGTAGGTGTTCTTTGAATATGGCGCTCATTGCGCGTTGGTAAGTGGCACCTGCATTCTTTAATCCGAATGGCATCACCGTATAACAGTATACCCCCTGTGGCGTTCTGAAAGCTGTATGCTTTTCATCATCCGGATGCATCTTGATTTAGTTATAACCTGAGGAGCCATCCATAAAGGACATCCTCTCATAACCGCAAGTATTATCGATCATCACGTCGGTGATGGGGAGTGGAAATTCATCCTTGGGACATGCAGCATTCAGATCTCGAAAGTCAATGCATATCCGGATTTTGCCATTCTTTTTGTGAACTGGCACTATGTTTGCCACCCAGTCTGGGTGTTGTTCTTCACGGATGAACCCGGATTGTATAAGCTTGTTGACCTCAGCAACTATTGCCTCCATCAATTCCGATCGAAAATGCCTCTGTTGCTGTTTAACAGGTTTGACATCTTCTTTTATATTTAACCGGTGTGTGGCAATTTGAGAGTCAAGCCCAGACATATCTTCATAACTCCATGCGAACACATCTATATACTTTTTGATAAGGGATATAAGTTTCTCTTTTTCTAAAGGAGTTAGTGTGTCGCTTATGAAAATGGGTTTCGGATTTTCTTCCGTTCCCATGTTAACCTGTATTAATTTGTCTTCTGTAGGCGGGTCACGCTGTTCAAAGCGGACATCCCAGAGAGTATCCATGTGCTTAGCCCAAGCGTCATCTTGAATGTCAATTGGTTCCTCGTCGCTTTCTGGCGCGGCTGAAACCATATTGATCGTAAAAAATTGAAACCAAGCACCGGTGCTTATATCTGAATCATGATCTGGTGAAGATGTTTCTTCTTTGGCCGAAGAACTCTCTTCATCATTTAATGGTGACGAAGGTGGGGTAGATACATAGCCCAACCCCCTGTGGGTCTTTTGATAATAATCAGGGCTCTTTCCTCTCGGTCTAAACGAGGGTATGAGATTCCGTCGCCCTTTTCCAAAGTTTAATCCCGGCTTCTGGGTAAAATTATATCCCATTTTCTCCATCATCAGTCGGGACCTTTGCTCATATAAGTGAAATTGAGGTGATGTTTGTTCATCACTTTCACTACTTTGTCTCTGTCGAGGCGACGTGGCCACTTTGCCGAACATGATCGGCTTTTGGGACTTCTGTCGGGGAGGCACTTCAAAGAAGTGCCCTTGATCCTCGGTTATTTTTAATTGAGAGAGGAGGGAAGGCCTGAGGGGCAAATGGTATGCCGCCAGAACTTCAAGTTCGGTCAGGCCATCCGCTTCGGTGGAGGTACAAGAGGGCTCAGACTCAGTAGCTACAGCATGCTCGTAGACTAACTTTACATTTTCATTAATAACCCATTCACTTTCTATTACATCCACTATATTATCAAGACCTAAGCTAAGATCTAGGTGAGGGTTGATTTCGTAATCACCCCCATCATCTTCTCCAAGGAGCTCGTACTCAGTGTCGGCTTCATTGCCACTGTCGTCGGGCTTTGGAGACTTGCTAAGACTGTCATTGGAGGCTTCATGTGCTGGCTTGTAGAGTGCAGCGTCTGTGAAGTAATTTTCCAATCCTTTGAATGGCTGCTTGTCAGTAATTAGTGTCCGGACCTCTCCTTCCTCATCGCAATATTCCATGCACTGGTGAAGAGTCGACGGAACTATCATATGAGAGTGGATCCAAGGTCGCCCCAATAACATATTGTAGGAGGTATCAGCATCAATTACGTAGCATGTAACCTCCGTTTTCAAGTCTCCAATCTGACACCGCAATCGGATCTTACCAAGAGGATGGCTATTATTAGCGTTGAATCCATAGATGGTAGTGTGTGTAGGTGTCAAGCGATGAAGGAAAATCCCCAACAGCTGCATCAATCTACTGGGCACGACGCTGAGTGCAGAACCTGGATCAATCTGAATTCGGTCCACTTTTGTGGACCCGACATATCCAGTGAAATATAAAGGCCTATTATACTTTATATTCCTCACCGGCATGTCTTCTGGAGAGAAGATGATTTGTGGGACTTGCCTCCTCACTTGATGACAGTGGGGGCAAGAGTCCCGCTCTTCGATGGCCGGCTCGACAATCTGAGCTAGGAACGACTCAGAGTCTGCCAAGACCTCTCTTAGAACTTCACGTGTTGATTTTGATAATCTCAACAATTCGTAAAACGTTACTCGCGCTGGGATGTTAGCCAACTGCGCAATTATGTCAAATTCGAAGGGAGTTTCTTTGGCTCCTTCATCTCTGGTAGGATTCTTCTGGAAACGAAGTCTTTTCTGCTTCGCAGGCTTTGCGAGTTCTGCATAGATATCTTTTGGATCCACTCTAGTGTAGTCCTTAAGATATGTCTTTCCAGATCGAGTACTGGAAGGGCCTGCCCCATCTTGATGGGTGGCCATAGTTTCAGGTTCTTCTTCAGAATCTGTGAAGGCCCCCGAAGCTATATATTCTCCCTTTATATCCGCAGAAATGGTATTGACAGCCCGCTTCTTCTCTAGACCTTTTGAAACAGTCCATTGTTCATCTTCCAACAAGTCGGGGTGAACCCACATAACTTCCCCCTTTTGGGTTGTTACGGGGACAAGTCCCTCTTGGGCTTTGTTGTGCGGATCAAGATTCTTTGTAACTGCCTTACCCTTAGGGATTGGGGTCACTCCTGCGGGAAACTCGTAGGTTCCAACCATTATGGTTGCCATATTGGCAGTGACTTTCTTCTGTTCTTCCTTAAGCGTCAGAACTCCAGTCTCTATTAGTGCTTGGATTCTGTTCTTAAGGGGAAAACAATCCCTGGTAGGGTGCCCAACATTCCGGTGATAAAGACAGTAATTGGGATCTTTAGTCTTACCCGCATCTTCTGGCTTCTTATTCTCCGGAAATTTTAGCATTCCCTTCTTTTGGAGCAGGTGAAAGAGGATATGCGTCTGTTCTGCCTTGAAAGTGTAATTCCTTTCTTGTTGCGGTCTGATTTGCCTTGATCCTCGCTGACTTTGAGGCTTTGGCTCTGGCGGAGGACCGGTTTTCTGAGGAGCAGCTTCTGACGACATGACTGCTTTCCCTTTATTCTTATTGCTGTTGTTTTGGGTATATAATTTACTACCCCCAGCACTTCTTGGCCCGCGGGACTCTTCAACTCGGCGAATCAAGTTTTCAGCTTGCTCTCCTTGTTTGAGCAGGTCCCTCCACGTCTTAGACTCTACGGCCCCCATTTTGAGGAGCACATCGGTCTTAAGGTTGTGTCGACAGGTTTCGACTAGAGTTTTCTGGATCATTCCGTGTTTACAATGTACAGACTTCTCCCGGAACCTTTCTATGAAATCTTTAACCGCTTCTTGTTCTCCTTGCCTAGTTGCAAGGAGGGAATGAACCGTAATCTCGGTGTCATCCTCGAAGAAACGTGAGAGAAATAATTTCTCAACATCTAACCAGGTATTAATAGTACCTGAGGGCAGCTGCATGAACCAAGTAAAGGCAGGTCCTCGCAAAGTACTTGCAAATACTTTAGTCATGATGAGATCATTACCCATTAAGTGTCCTGCTTGGGACAAGAAATAATAGATGTGCTGACTGGGCGATCCCTTCCCGTCATAGGGCTCCAACTTGAGCGGCTTATACTTTGGAGGATAGGGTATCACATCCCATTCTGCTGGATATGGTCTAGAGACTCCTGACTCATTCAACTCTTTTTTACGCATCAAGACTTCGAGTTGATTCTGTAACTTTTCAAACTTTTCTTCATGCGGATTATGGAAAGAAAATCTATCTTCTTCCTCATGCATCGAGTGGGCTTTCTCCTCCTGTTCTTCTTCATTTGGAGTCTTCTTGCCCTGTTTAGCATTATCTTCAACAACTTTTAAAAGTAGCATCTTAAGGTCTTCAATCATTTTCTGTTGCTCTCGAATCATTCTTTCTTGAGCCTCAAATCTCTGATTGATATCACTAGATTTATCTGCCATGTGCGATGCTGACTTCTGTAGCCGAGACGATATAGAGGATGGGGGCGAGGCTATAGCGGAATTATCGCTGTTCTCGTCGTAAGAACCCCCTGCGAGCTTCTTATAATTTCGGGGCGGGACGACTCCTAATCTTAGTCGAGTAATACGATGAGGTTCATCATCGCTCGATTCTGAATCATCATCCGTCTCTGCAATTTTCTTCCCTTTTCCTACCATGTTGGAAGTTACAGCTCTCCCTTGTTTCAGGGGAGTGGTTCTTGTCTTCTTAGCAGGATTCTGGTTTGACTCATTTAATCGGTCGAACACAGATATCCTGTTCTTGCTGCAGCCACAGTTATTCATCACGGCTGATACTGCTGTCATAAGTTGCTGGCAATGGCAACTATATTCAACTTGAAGTTGGTCTATGCCTCTCTTTTTAGAGAGATGCTCCCTGAGGTCAGTGCTTCTAGCCATGGAATCAAGAGGTCTATTCAACTCTTGAGAGTGTTTAGGAATCCACTGAAACTTCTTTGATTGATCAACCCTGACTCTGGGGTCGGACCGATCCTCGCGTGGTTTAGGAATAGCCTCGCGTTTCACCATGCGGGCTTGAAGAATAACTCCGCGTTTATCCATACTAGGCTCGCATTTCTCGCTGGCTTGGTGTGTCCTTGGAAGTTTAGCTTCTAGAATAATAGCCCCGCATGAAGGGAAGTTCTTGCATGCTGGCTTATCTTTGCGATTAACGCAGATCATAGCTTCGCGCTTAGCGCGGTCTTTACGACTGACAACTATCTGCCAATCATCCTCACATTCCTTGTGGGTGTCAGAAGTCTTGTGTTTATTGCAAGTATCACTGTCTTCGCGTCTCTCGCTAGGCACAGTAATAGCCTCGTGTGGAGAATCACACGCTGGCTTTGAATAATTTTTATACTCGCGTAACTCGCGAGTGTTGGGTATTCTGCGACTAGCGCAACCCTTACCGGCTTCGCGTCTCTCGCTAGGCACAGTAATAGCCTCGCGTGGAGAATCATACGCTGGCTTTGAATAATTTTTATACTCGCGTAACTCGCGAGTGTCAGGAATTTTGCGTAACTCGCCAGTATTACTAGCCTCGCGTGGAAAATCACATGCTGGCTTTTCCTTGCTTTTAAGGCAAGTTGTATCTTCGCGTTTAACGCGGTAGAGATTGGTCTCGCACGTAGCGCGAGCCAATTTGCGAGAGACCATAGCCTCGCGTCCTCTAGGGTTAGCTCCGCTTCCAAGGCGGGCTTTGAGGGCTCTACGCCTCGCCCTCCGGTTCCTGTTCCGGAGTTGGGTCCTGGTCAGTCCAGTTCCCATGTCTTCTTCGGCAATCGGAAGCTCTTCCTCAGTTAGGATTTCTTGTGTGAACTCCGGCGCCATAACCGTAGTCTCCAAGGATTCCCGTCTCTCGGTGGATACCTTTCTACCCGTCACTCGGGCATTGGAGTACATACAGCGATAGTGCCGTGTCTCATCCAAGTCACCTGATCCGGAGGAGAGGAACTCCTCGTACTTTTGCTGGTCGATTTCAACGACCAGCGTGTCTACTTCGGATCCGATCAAGTCAACGTCCGATTGCGCCACAATCTCTTCATCAGTGAAAGAGATGACTCCCACTGTGGTCGCCAGTTTGTTCGTCGCAAAAGTTCCTTCGCTTCCTTCCATTGAATACATCTTAGATTACAATGGAAGTGAACAAGACTCCTTTCCTTTCATCCGAAAATCTCACAATATTAAAATCTCCCCCGATGATCCAGGGGCCTGATCTCCATGATCTCACCCTCAAATTTTCACTCTATAGATCTGCCCGTCGTCCACTATGATTTGGTCCGTATACTGCCGTTACCATCTGTGACCATCCGTCCCTCTTCCTTCTAGTTATTACCGTAAGTGTGATTTCGCCTTCCCAACTCTTCGTTATCTCGTTCCTATATGCGCCGATCATTATACCTCCTGATGCACCGGTCGCATTTTTAACAATAAATGTGAATCTACTTCCTAGCTCATTAAGAGCACTCAGCGATGGTCTACTTAATTTCGTTTCCATCAAACACAATGTATGGTTCTGTATTTCTACACATGTTCAACACCATTCGACGCTTATCCTTAGTGCCAATTGCCCTAACATTCCAAAATAATGTATTCATTGTTATATGAATTTTCCTCTCCAAATCCACCCTAGTGGGTTAGTGCTTTCCTCTCGACTCCCTAAGCGCTTCGTGCTCTATCCCTATAACCTTCAGGTTCCTAACTATCTCTAGGTTACGGGATTATTCTTCAGTATCAGTGCCCATGTCAATGTCGCATGTGTGTGCAATAGAGAGCAATATGTGATCAGGTAATAAATTAAGTATATCTAAAGGGGCAATGCTGTTACCTTGTTCGTAGTCTGTGAGGATAGCCTTGCACTTTGTGACAAGTGATGCCACCTCGCCTGTCTGGTACTCATGACCTCCCCTTTTCTGCTCCAGTTGCTTGCTGCGCCTAGCCGGTGTAATCTGTACCACTTTTGTCTCCATCTCCTGATATTGATCCCCACTGATAGGGCTGGAGTGCTCCCCTCTGTCATTGTTGGCAGAGGCCTGTTCCACAAGAGGATTCTCGTGTGGTGTTGCAGTTGCATTCTCCTGTTGTGCTTCCAATTGGCCATGAACTGGTTCTTGTTCAACCTCCCTATCTGCCTCATGGTGTATGGTCAATTTCTTATATCTGTCCCTGATTCTTTTTGAGAATCTCGATGGCTGGCTTCTTCGCCCATTTGATGGTCTTCTCTTCTCTTCCCCAATCACTATATTGGACAACAATTTTGATGTGGCTTCTTTAATGACCTTCTTATCAAATCCAGGAAGTATGGATAACAGATCCAGTTACCTAATTGACTTGGAAGTCTCGTTGTCCTCATCAAGACCCATATTTTTTATCTTCTCGAAAAAGTCAAACTTGCCTCTGTCATACTAGTAGTTATGTTACTCAATTTTTCCAAACCCATTCCTTCCCGATCCAATACGAGTTCTCCCTCACTGTTTCTGGTCAAAAACCTAAAATTAGAGCCTTTTTTATTGAGGGATTCTTGTATCTGGGCCCCATTAGCACTGTGATTTGAGCTTCTTTCCTGCCCGTGGGCCCGACTCTTCTCCGAACCTCTTTCCTCTTTACCAGACGCTTGGGCCCCACCCTTCGAACCGGTTTTGTCTTCACCAGACGTGTGGATCCCGCTTTCCGACAAGTGCTCTGAGTAAGGCAGGCGCGTCCGGTCTTCTTGTTGGGCCCCCCATCCTCAAACCCTGAACCCACATTAAAAACACTTCAGTTTATGTTTTCCTTTCCCCTTCCCTGCCAATCAATCTTCCCCATTCCCAAATGGTCGTCCTTTCATTTCCTCTTCTGCCTAGGTTGATCTTGCCTTTGCCGATCGAGGCTCTGTGCTCCGGGTAGGTACCAGTGATCTGTTTATCTCTTCCATAGGAAGAGGCATGATTGCTTTCTACCCCTACTATTTGATCCTTTCCATCCCACTTTTGACCCCTTGCCTTCTACATGAATACTCGGGTCGTGGTCTCCGTTGTCTCCTTCCTCTGTTTGGTAACTTTCCTAGCTCCTTTCCTCAACAACAGTGTTTTTCCCGAATTTGAGGTTACTGTCCCCTTTTGTGCTAACTTGCTGAGTCTCCTTCTCTTGAGGTTGATATTTTTTCTTTTTCTGGTCAATTTCCAGCTGTGTCAGGTCCTATGTACGGTCTGTCAGGCCTCTATGCCATTTGAGGTGCCGATGTGGCCAGGGTGGCCAGTCTTGTAGACGGGTTGGTTCTCTCGCCCACGGTGATAGTCTTGCCCTTGTCCACTGGCGTTTCATCTATCACCGTTGGCTCTGACCTCTCAAAAGAGATCCTACCACTGCATCACGGCCCCGACGGGAGGCCGATCCTGCCTATTATGTTTACTGTGAGTTTCCTTCGTTGATTACCCGCCACGATTGTGAGCTTTCTAGGTACGGTCTCAATGTTTTCGCACCCGATCCTCACTCTTGCCACTGCTAGTTCGGTCTTGTTGGCCGTTGCTTCGTCAATGTCAACCAGGTGAGCGAATCTTGCTACTACTTTGCTTAAATCACATCGGTTCCAATGATGTAATGGCAGCCCTCTAATGGCTATTGTTGCCGTAATCGGAAAGAGTTGTATCGGGTTGTCTTCCTCGCCGGACCACGTATATACACCGTGAAACCGGCGGTGTGGTCCCTCCAAGGAATGGATGTTCTTCCGACAGCGTGGTTCAGTCCATCCGCCAACGGGAAGCTAACCAGGTAGTATTTTCCCATGTCACAAAACTTCCAATCAAACCAGGTGAACACTGCGGAGATGGCCCTTAAACCTCCGATCATATCGGCCACCACTCCAATAATTCTCGACAGCATTTTCCGATCTTCCGCCGCTCTATCTGATGTCGGTAGGAATAGTACTGGTTTGTTCTTCTTCTCTTCATGCAGTCCCTCTGAGAGTGACCGTTTGCCTATATCCTCCATGGTCTGTGGTCCAACTTTTAGGGGGAACTCCACCCTGTTGGCCATCTTAGTAGCTACTCCTGTCTCTCCCTCCTTCGGATCTCTGTTGGCTTCGTGGCTACCCTTCTGTCTTGTTGTCGGCCGTTGCTTCCCCTTGTCCTTCTGTAATACTGTACTGACAGTTGCCCTCCTAGGGTTAACAACCCTCTGATTCTTCGCCTGAAATTCCGGCGACTTCATCTTTGCTGGAATGACCGGGCATTCGGCGATCTTGTGACCCTGCAGGACTTTGCGGAAGGGCACTCATCGGACGAAAGGGCACCCATCTTTGTAATGGCCCGTTCGGCCGCAAATTCAGCATTCGTCTCCATTTTCACTTCTGGAAGGTTTCACTTCGCCTGTACTAATGCATGTTAACTGTCAACTAAAGTAGTAAATGATTAATATATATATATACATTTTAAACAAACACTAACTACTTCAGTAGACGGAATCTAATCACATTTAGCTATTACCAACACAATCTAATCACAACTGTCCCCTTATATTTTAAAAAAATACTCGATATTGGGAATCAGAGCTAGATCTTTTTATTTTATTTTATTTTTAATTTTATTTTTTATTACCCAGCACCCTTTTCGAACCTCAATATTCCCAGTTATAATTAATGAAGTAATACTTAAAAAAAAAAGAATAACAAAGGTAAAAAAAATCCTCCCGATAACCACTCATTAGATTTCTAGGTGCAGCATTTCCCGTGCAAGAAAATATCTTTTTCAATAAAAAAAATATTTATAATGTGAAATTGCCAGATGCGTTCTGTATATATATACCATGCATGATGCTTTTATGCAAAGGTAGCAAAAAGACATTTGTTTTAGAAATAAAATCATATTTTAATTATTATATTTCCTTCTGTAATCTCTTAGCTTTGTTTGGCATTAAAAATCATGGGTTACTAGTTCTGTTTGCACTTTTATCACATGGGTAAAAGATGAACAAGTTGAGGTGAAGAGAACATCTTATACACACTTTTGGCAAAGAAAACATGAACCCACACTGTAATCGTAATTTATAATCCCTAAGGTCCTAAAGAAATATAGATAAAGATGTAAGGGCCCGAAGCCGATTAAATTGTAATAATATGGGTGGGTATGTTTGCTGTTGATAAAGAAAAATTTCCTCCACACATGGCACAAATACATTATACATTATTCAATTTAGAAGATTTAAAATGCCATACCAAGTACCATGGCTGCGCATTATTAGTGAAAACATCTTAACAAATATGTAAGAAGTCAGAAGTTCAAACCCACGTTATTGTTCTTAAAGGTTAGATTGAGATAGAAATAGCCATGAACTTTGCATCACGTACGGCAAAGTTTTTATAAGGATGAACTGAAATAGAAATACCTGTGACCATCCTTTAATAACAATTTTAATATCGGTCCCTTAATTTTTTATGTTTAGATATCAGTCCCTTAAAATCTTCATATTTTTAAATTAATCCACCATAATCCGTAAGTTACTCTATTTTAGTCTCTTCATATTTTTAAATTAATCCACCATAATCCGTAAGTTACTCTACTTTAGTCTTTTGGATTAAATTCAATCCAAAGTAAAATGAATATTCTTTCTAATTTAACGTTTTACCTTTTCTTTTCCAGTTGTACACTCCTTTCAATCTCTATCCTAATAATTAAATCCAACTCTTTTCCCTCCTCTCCCTAATTACTCGCTCCGTCATAAATCAAATCCAACTCGTTTTACTCCTTCAAAATACTCAAGAAAATATCCTCTCCCAATCTCCCATACTCAACCATTCTCTTTCATTTTAAATTGAAATAAACTCTCTCGCAACCTTTTCCACTCTTCCATGATAACGCAACCTAATATTCTCTCCCTAATCTCTCTTATCTAATTATTCTCCCTTACCATAATGAGAAGTTGAGAATCCAATTTTTCTACCTAATTATTCTCTCTCATTGTACTCTTAACCCAACCCCCTCTCCCTCTTCCATTCTCTCTCTTTCTCTCTCTCTCTTCTCCCTAATAACTCAATCTAAACCCCTCTCAATCTCTCTTTCATAATTACCCTCTCCTCTTCGCAATAACTAAATCCAATATCATTATTTTTAATTTCTCCTCCCTAATTACTCACTTTTATTGAACATAACTGATCTCCTTCTTTCTCCTCCATTGTAATTAAAATAAATGTATTTTCTCTCAATTTCTCCTCCTCAATAATTCTCTATCATCATAAAGAGGTTTGTCCTTATATATGTATTTTTCTCTTTTCTATTGATTGTAGGAGATCTGGATAGGTTGGTTATTTGCTATCCTTGATTAGGCCTTAAACCAAGTTGTTGAGTTAATTTAATGAAAAAATTAGTAAGGAGACTAAAGCAAAGTAATTTAAGGATTTCAGGAAATAAAATAAAAATGCCAAGCATTAAGCAACTGATATCTTGATATCTAAATACAAAAGTTTAAGTGATCCATATGGAAAATCCCGAAAAATAAAAGACTAATAGTTAGTAATTTCAGAAAATTGTTACTTCTAAATTGTTACAGCAAACCTTCTAGAAGGTTTTCATTGTAAAAGTAAATCAGCCGAGATAAAATATAATGAAGATAATATTCCCCTATATATTAGCTGTTTGATTTTGATGTTGGAGTTAGTAGGTAGAAATGGAAGAAAAGCACTTTCATTTCTAGTTACGCTATTCGTATTGCTGTAATAAATGCTACGTTGATTTGGTCGTAAAAGATGCTAGCATTTTATAGTTTTATTATATAACTACGGCAAAACAAGCTATGCACCCATGCGCTTATCCACAATTCACCCAATGCTTATATCAAGAAGAAAGAACTAAGGTGGTGAAGGAAGCTAATGTGACATGTGTCTCCGTGGAAAGGTCTTTCAAAATCCAGTGACGGACTAGGGATGGACTAGGGATAGAAATAGACAGGTCCACGGGCCTATTTTTGACATTCTATTTAAAATTTTAAATTAAAAAAATAAAAATAAAAACTTTGTTTATAAATTCAAAATTTTGAATCGAGAGAGCAAAAAAATTAGGCTATGAATGTGTCCATTATCATTTCTTGATCACACACTCTCTCTGTTACTGAAATATTATTGTTGTCCACTTTAGAAACCTCAGTAATATATTATTTTAAATTGTGTATCTTGGAATGAAATAACTGATGAATGGAGAAACTCTTTCTCAATTCTCTCACAGTTTTTTGTTACACCCAAAAGGGTTTGTTGCCACGCCAATTTTAACACCTGTGTTAGTAGCGTTTTTAACTAATAACAGTGACCGATGCGCCCACCCCCCTCCCCCCCCCCCCCCCAACGCATTCTATTAATAAAATTTTAACAGAACAAAGTAGTAAGTTTTGGCCTTATATGGCCTATAACATAAATAACTATCCACTCTTAGGGCTATAATACAACTACAAAATGAAACAGTCTGAAACTACATCTTCTGCTAGTAAGGTAGTGCATCATGTTGAACCCTCTCCTCCTCCTACATCACCCTGTCCTCAACCTCCGATGCCCTAATTAGACTTTGTAGGCATTTTTGCATCGACTGGCTGCTTCTGATCTTGTGGTTTTGTTGTTTGAGCACCTTGGAAAACCCTCTCCTAAGCTCCTCCTACTTCTATTCCACCCTCCTCATCTGCAAGGTACTATGTCTAAGAGATAACATCATAATAGATATAACTTGAGCAAGTTCCTATTGTGTACGTAATATTGTTGAAGATCAGATTATTTCTTTCATGCCAAATGTTTCAACAAATGGGGGTTGCCAGAATAAATCTAGCGAGTATTAGGATTTTTAATTCTTGCTTTCTGCCATATACTATTGGTATTTTTTTTGAAATAAAACAACAAACTAATGTCCTTTACGTTCCATTAGCAAAACGTTAATAGAATTACAATATATAGATACTAAGTTAGAAAAGTAAAAAGAAAGAGAGAAAAGAAAAGAAAAAAACTAAAACACATGGGACACACCTCCACAACACCAACTACAGAAGTCTGGGTTTAAATCCTTACAAACTACATAAGGAGGACATACAAACTTGAGTGAGAACAATATAGAAACCGGAGAACCACTCCCCTCTTTAGAAAGCTAACAACTGTCCATACTAAGCCGTCCATCTGAAGATATCTCGCTACTCCGGTGACTGCTGTGAGCTGTAGAGATCCTCCTCTGCAGAGCTGCCTGATAAATGTAATCTCTCCTCATCCGATGCAATACCTGACCAAAGAATAATATCATGAGTAGTATGTCGGGTGCACCAATCAATAGCATGAGATCAACATTAAATGTCCTAGTGTTCCTTTCAGCCCACATATTCCAGTAAAATACAGCAAACAATGTAATCAATAAAAGTGTATGATTATTTTTTACTCGGAGAGAATTCTAAAGTTCAATTTCTAGACTAAAGTTAATATTAATCCCCAACTTCCTTGCACAACCTTCCCACACTTGCCTAGAGAAGACACAAGTAAATATAATGTGATCACTTGATTCACCCTCTTGTTTACACAAGATACACATGTTAGGTCCTATCCAACCTCTGTGTTGCAATTGTGACCAAATTAGAATAGCCTTCTTATACAACAACCACAAGAACACTCTGATCTTAGGAGGACATTTCATCCTCCAGATCCAACCCGTATTGGCTGATGAGATACCACTATAAATAAAATGTCGGTACGTTAATTTAACTGAGAAGTCCCACCCTTACTCCATCTCCATATCGGATGATCTATTTGTGTATCATTCGAGATAAAGTCCTTGAGTGTTTACCTGAGTGCTCTGTTTTCCATACAGACCTATCCTGCATTAGAGGTAAATTGATTCCATCTCCACCTCGATTTGCCCTAACACTCCTTGACCACTACCTCTTTATTACTAGCTGACTCAAATATCCTTGGGAAGAGAGATCTTAAAGGTACTTGGGAGCACCATCTATCATGCTAGAAGGCGATCTTTTGGCTGTTACCCAATTTGAAATCTAGACTATGCCAAACCATCGGTTTGGAAATCATCACTCCCTGCCAGAAACTTAATGCTTTCAATGGTTTTCTAAAGCTACCATACCATCCCTTCTTTCCTAGACCATAACTTTGATATAGAAACCGCTGCAAAACACCATCCGGCCTTAGTATTAGATTCCACCACCATTTTGCCAATAATGCCATGTTAAAGTCTTTAAGTCCAATATGCCCAATCCTCCCATATCCCTTGGTCTACAAATCTGCTCCCAAGGGACTAAGTGATATTTGTTACTAACATCCATCGTTCCAATCCATAGGAATCTCTTTATAATGCGATCAATTCTCTCTCTGACCCATCGGGGTAATAGAAAGAAGGACATATAATATAGCAGAAGGGAAGAAAGTACAACATTAAGCATGACTACCTTTCCCCCTAGCAATAGCAATGCTCCTTTCCAACCCTCAAGTTTTTTCTCAACGGCGTCAAAAAGCGGTTTCCAGTCTGACCTATTCAGTCTACCTGTCTTTAGTGGGACCCTGAGATATTTGATTGGGAGCTGTTATTCCTTACATCTGAAAATATCAATAATCAGATAGAAGGGGAGATTTTTCTCCCCAACCAAACAAGAGAACTTTTGTTAAAGTTTATTTTAAGTTTCGACCACGCCTCATAGCAACACAACGCCCATTTTAAGACCAAGGCTTCCTTAACATCACTCTTCCCAAAAATAAGTGTATCTGTTGGCGAAATTTTCTTTTATTGAAATCATCTTTCATAAAGAAAGATTCACGAATATAAACTATAGAGGAAATAAGACATGGTTTTCAAAGAGTTGTGCTTTAATTTCCATAGAAGCTGAGACACAATTTTTGATTCGCGAATAAAACTGAAGTGCGAATCTCTTTCTCTAGTTTGCAGATTTAATAATGAGAATAGACTCCATAGGGTCTCGTCATCTTCTCTAAGCGTATCATGCAAACAGTGAACATGCCATCAGCTTGAAACGCGAATCTAAAATTTTGAGATTCGCGTTCTGATTGTTATTCGAATTGAAACGCAAATCTAAAGTCTGAGACTCGCGTTCCAATTGTCATTCAGATTAAAACGCAAATCTAAAATCTAGGATTCGCGTTTCAATTTTCATTCAGAAGAAACACGAATTTAAAACTTGAGATCCGCATTTTAGCTATGATCTAGAAGATTAAAGACATCGGTTATAAGTTCTGGAGGTTTAATACAAATCTACTTGATCAAAAGGAGGGAAATTAGTACTTAGATCGTGGAGCCCAATAGTTTAACAATTACATCTACTCAAAAGTCTCTAAAGCTTTATAAATAGCAGAAGTTTAGGCAGAATAAGGGACCGGAGATCAATATTATAGAAAGAGTACTTTTACATCTAAGTGCTGGTGCCATCAAAAGATTGAAACTCTTGCCAACCAAAATTTTATACGAAGTGTTAACGGAGAACAAGATCGTCCTCCAAAACTACTCTAGAGCCCAGTTTTAAGCAAATAGTGAACTATATTTTTCTCATCTTCTGTAAATGGAAAACCGTTGAAATTGTAATTTTTATTGAGAAAATCCAATAAAAAGAATCATTTACTATTTTATGGTGAATAGAAGATTGACGACTCCGCTGGAGACACCTATCATCTCTGATGATAAGTTTGTAGTTCAACCCGACAATATTCCAGTTGACAGTATAGTCAGTCACTCGTCATCGAGTTCGACTAGGAAAGATATGAAGAATTCATTTTCTCTGGCTCCAAGAGCTCCAACTCCTTACGAAAATACCGTAAGATCTCTAACAACTCAGCCTCTAAGGAGGTTCTGAAGACGATGGTCCCATCAAAGGACTCTTCAGACCAATCTGGTCTTAAAAAAAAATCATATCCTTCACTAGTACAATTAGCACATGACTCAGGGTTTGCTCCATTCAAAATCCACATTGGTCTCAAGAGGATGGACCAGGATCCCCATACTAATAAGGAAAAATGACCATTCTCTGATTGTCAAAAAGATGAACCGGAGAACAAGGTTCCTCTCACTCACACAATGAGAAGGAACCTAAGAAGAAGAAAGATTCAAGCTCTTTGTAGAGCCATAAATCAAAGAGAATCTGTTGAACCACAAACGCGAAGACCTCCAGTTCAAATATGGAGACCAAAAAGCAAAGTAGTAGTTCTAGACAAAAAGAAAGATCAAGATGCAAATGTGTTTATTCGTGTTTCTTACAAGAAACGTCGAATATCTACCAACTTCATCTATGATTTCAAACACGGAGTTTACATCTGCGTTTTGCAAACAAAATGAGGGTTCCACTCTTATGTCCTAGGGATAAGACGCGACTTTCAAGATCGCGTTTCCACCGTTAGACGCGGATCTCAAATTCGCATACTAATAGAAAAACGGGGTTTCCAAAATTGTGTTTCTAAAGAAGAGTCAACTTCTAAGATCCAAGTTCTAACTTTGGCAGAAGCTCATCTATCTGCCATCGCAACTAAAGCAAAATTCGCTCCTAGAATTTTTAAGGGAATAGAAAATTCTATTCCAAAGATATCATTTGGAGGCGATACCATATCCATTAACAAGACAATGAGTTCCAATACAAGAGACCCCATGGAACTTCTCAACAAAAAGAGAGAAGAATCCTGAGTGTCTCAATGTCATTGTGAACGATTGATTAATGAGGTGCTATTGCATTGTTACTGTGTAGTGGCTCCTGCTAAACAGTCAGTTTTTAATCGACTTACAACATCTTCACTTTAACCATATAAAAGGAGACACAACAAGAATTTTATGAATCTGAATACTCCGAAGTATCATCTAATATAATAATTTTCAAGGGAAAGAAGAAGAAGAAGAAGATAAAGAGTTCTCATAGAACAGATTCTTTTGACTCCGAACGCTCTTCAAGTTTAAAGAGCGTATTCAGCGAGATGTAGTGTGTTTTTCAGAATACCCGGCTTAAGAAAAGAGTAACAATGCCTATGGATTACAGACGAATGGTTGGAGTCTCTTACGATGATGAAGAAGAAACAGTAAATTCAGCCATAGCCGAATTACAGATATCAGACTCATTCGTCGAAGATTCAACATTTGCTTATATGATACAAGGAACTCCAGAAGAGTTCATGAAAAGAATGAGTGAGAAAGACAAAACCATCTAACAACAGTAAAATACTATTAATTAAATCAGAGATATGATGTATACCTTGCTGGAGTTAGAAAAAGAAAGAAGGAAAGAGAAAGGCGAATTTTCTTCTAAAACTCCTCATGATTTGAGGAACGATAGAGCGAAGAATACAGAAAATGAATCTCGCGTTCCTCCTAGAAATGATAATGAAAATAATGAAGACTATCATGAAGAAGAAGATAATCGTTCTGTACATTCCCATCACAAAGAAGAAAATTCGAATCAGGAAGGAAATACAAACACTACTTGGATGGAGAGTGTTCAAAAACAACTGAATTCTCTCATGCACAAGAATGATTTGCAAGAGCTGGGGGTTGTGAGGCTATATCCGGTAGAATGGAAAAACATACCATTTCTGAAGAATTACAAACCACTAAAACTCAAATCATTTGATGGTAAAAGATCACCAAATGAGCACCTTTACTATTTCAAATCTCAGACGGGATATTTGGTTGGAAATGATCCAATCATTACCCGAGTCTTTGTTAGTATCTTAATAGGTCTAGCATTTGAATAGTTTCAGAGATTAGAACAAAGAACCGTCAATTCATGGAATGATTTGAAAAAAGCCTTTTCGACGAGATTTTATGAAGATGACATGGAAATATCAATGCTAGTTTTCCTTGCTACAAAACAAAAGAAGCGAGAATCCACTTGAGATTTCATTAAAATGTTCAGAAATGATTCTTTAAAATGTCCACATGGAATGCCAGAGAAAACATTAGTAGAAACTTGCAGACATAATCTCTCTACTAAAGTTCATGCTAGGATGGGACTGTAAAGTCTTCTACTTGGAAAGATCTTTCATTACAAACTGAGGAAGATGAAGAAATTATATAGAGGCTTGAAACTGAAGAAGGAGGGAAACAAAAACAAAATAATTCTATACGGCATCAGTCTTCTCGACCTAAGGAGAAAGAAACAATGGCGACTGATATTTCGAATCCTGCAAAATCTTCTCCAAAAGCTTCTCCTCAATTGCGCATTCCTCAGAAATAATATTCTTTCAAAAATGAGCATACCATTACTATCTTTAATTTGCTCATGACAAAGAATGTGCTCAAATTGCCAGAATCAAGACGACTTGAAGAGGTAGGATAGATTAATGATCATAATTATTGTGCATATCATAGAATTATTACTCATCCTATCAAAAATTGTTATATACTTAAAGATAAGATTCAGGCTCTGCTGGATTCCAAAGTTATCAAGTTACGGGAAGATCAGAAAAAAGTAACCACAAACATAGTACTTTTAGATTTGGTAAAGCTCTTGATTAGATAGAATCAACTGTTCAAGATGGAGTTCAACCCATTCATAAAGGTATGATGAGGGTTGTGAATTATGATTCTCATCAACAACAAAAGAAAGAATTATATCCTTTTGAAACTTCTAAAGGACAAATAATGTGGGTACATCCAGATCTCCTTAAAGATGAGCAATGAACTTCGAGTTCATCTAAGAAGAAGGCAAAAGGAAAAACTTTTACTTCTAATGCTGTTACTGCAATTTCTGAAGATGATACAGAAGTTCCTCCTCTCTTGGATTCAGAAGAAGAACTTAAAGATTCTTTGGCAGTTAATGCGGATCAGCCAAAATCCTCTAAGACTCGTTAAGAGAAAGATTACTTAAAGAATTATGATCAAGTAGTAGAACCTCAGCTGCCTCCAGAGAAGAACAAGTAAAAATGGCTTAAATTTGACAAAGCTCTTAAAAACAGAAATAAAGAACCCACAGAAAGTTCTAAGAAGCCATTTTAATTTGATGTATTGGCGCAATTTGCTAATATTCCATCAAGAATTACTTTGTATGAGCTCCTAAAACTCTCTAAACAAACTAGAGAAGTTTTAAGAGAAGCTATGTAAGATTCTGAAGTTTTTTTGACACAGATGTTAGAAACAATCGAAGATGAAGAAGTCTGTGCAGTATATCATCGGGCTTCCAAAAAATTCCTTACATAACTTTCTCTCCAGAAGAAGATATGCAAGTCAAGAATAACAAGTATCATCGTCCTTTGTATTACAAAGGATACATAGGGTCATCAGAGATCGACCGAATCCAAGTTGATCCTAGATCTGCTCTAAGTATAATGCCAAAATGGATATTACGATATCTTGGGGTCCCTATGAATAGATTAGCAATAACAAATACTACTATTTTTGGATTCAATGCTAATGATAGTAGATCACTGGGCAAAATAAAATTGAAATGTCAGATCGGTGATTTAAAGACTGAAGTCACATGCTAGGTAATAGATGTTGACACGTTTTATAATCTTCTGCTTGGAAGGCCATTGATTCATATCAATCTCATTGTTCTGTCTACACTTCATCAATGTATGAAATATGTAGATAAAGATGGAAACATGAAGACCTTGATCGCAGAGAAGTAACCCTTCAAAGGAGTTGAAAACTACTTTACAGATGCGTTGTTGTATCAAGACATATTTGAAATAGCTGAACAAGACATATTTGAAATAGCTGAACAGCCTACTCCAGAGTCATCTGATAGCAGCAATGAAGCTGACACTGAATCAAGATCCGAAAATTCAGAATCCGATGATGTAAATTGGGATGGAGAACCCATTGTAATAAGCCTTGAAGGCCTTAATATAAATGACATTGCCAATTCTATGGCGAGTGGATAATCAATGAAGATATAGAGTTTGTTTATTCTTCTTGTGTTGATTCTGAGCCTTCAAGTACTAGTATTGATGTGGTTAGTGATCACCTAAATGAAATATACTTTTTAGCTTCATTTCAAGCACCCAATTGATCATCCTTTTACATATAAAGTGATAACGATGGAGATGCAAATGAAGCTATTTTTGAAGTTCCTCCTAAAAATAAAGATAAAAACTATAATATTTGGAAAAGCAAATAATAAGAATAAAGGAGAATATTTAGATTTTGAAGAAGAATAGGAAAATCCTGAGATCTTCCATTATGATGAAAATTCCCTAAATTAATAAGGAAAATGGGGGACAATCTAGCCAAAGGGGGTTGGAATATGTTATCACTTCTGAAGATCTTTCAGATATGGAATCCGAAGAAGGGCAGTACACTCATTCATCAGAATCATCATGTTGGAATTCAGATGTAAGTGTTGGTGCTATTTTTCGCGAGGTTTTTGTTAATATGGTTTCCGCAGACATTCAGATTGGGTCGCGAATATAGTCCCTGTAACTATGAAGAATGTAACTATGAAGAATGAAAATATTAGGGGCTGCATTGATTTCAGAGATTTAAATGAAGCATGGTCAAAAGACGAATTTTCTTTACCTATTACAGATGTTATGATAGACAACACTTGCGGCTATGAAAGGATGTCATTTATGGATGGATTCTCAGGATATAATCAAATCAAGATATACCCTAATGATGAAAAGCATACATATTTAAGAATGCTACTTGGAGCATACTATTATACAGTTGTGCCATTTGGTTTAAAAAATGCTGGCGCCATGTATCAACACGCTATGAACATGATCTTCCAAGAACATCTACCAAATAAAGTAGAATGCTATGTAGATTATCTGGCAATTAAAAGTAAAAATAAGGATGATCATCTTCATGATCTAAGAACAATATTTGACTTTATGTGGAAACACTAGTTTAAGATGAATCCTACTAAATTTTTTATGCGAGTCTCCAATGGAAAATTTCTTAGTTTTATAGTCACTTCCCGATGAATTCATCTTGATCCAGACAAAATTAAAGTAATTCAAGATATGTTACCTCCTAATAATCTCAAAGAATTGAGAGTACTACAGGGTAGGTTGGTATACATTCGCAGATTTTTATCAAATTTATTTGGGAAGTGTCAACCTTTTACAAGATTGGTAAAGAAAGGAGTATCATTCATTTGGCATGATCAATGTTAGAAAGCTTGTGAAGAAATCGTAGAGTATCTCACCAAACCACCTGTTCTTGTAGCTCCAGTCTTAGGAATACCTTTTCTGTTACATATGAGAGCTATAGATCATTCCTTGGGAGCTTTACTAGCGCAAAAGAATGAATTGTTGCATAACAAGTCATTTATTATCTTAGAAGAATGGTGATTGTGGCTGAACATTGATATAACCTAGTGAAAAAGAATACCTAGTTTTGGTATTTGCAATACAGAAAATGCGACACTAGTTAGTTGGGCAAACAATTCATGTTATATAGAGAGTTAATCCTTTAAGAATACTAATGACTAAAGCCGAATCATTAAATTCAAGGCTATCCAAATGGGCTATTTTCCTATCACAATTTGATATGCATTTTATCCCACAAAAATCAATTAAAGGACAAGTTATAGCTGATTTCCTGGCAGAACACTCATCCCAGTATCTTTGAAATTATATGAGGATTTTCTGGTATAATACCCCAATATTCGAGCTACTCATATTTCTCTTTTGAGTCCGATAGTATTGAATAAGGTTACCGAGATCAATTTTGGATATCAAAATAAACTTCAGTGGATGTAACTTAAAATCCGCAACCCCAAATAACATTCAGTCTTTACAATAATTAGATTTCTAATATTTAGAATTTCTATAGATTTTCCTTACGAGACTGAAAAGTACTTTCAAAATTACTAATTTAATAATATTAAAATTATCCTTCTAATTACTTTGAAATTTCGGTTCATTTATTATGGACATCGAAATGACAAACGAGTAATTTTGTAGCGTTCCTCTCATTAAGCACTATGACCTGCATTAAATTGGTAGCATTTGGAGAATGTTATATGGAACCGAAATAATTAAATTATTAAATAAATAATTAAAATAATTAATTAAATTATTACATGTCGGTTGGAGGAGGGTTGGGCCTGATGAAAGGGTGGTGGCCTCTCTGAGAACCAATTAGCATGGAGGGGGAAGGCTGAGGAGATAAAAACGAAAAAAATAAAAATAATAAACCACTCACTCTCCTCACTCTCTTCTCTTTCTCTCTCCTCTAATTTTTTCTTCTATCACTCTTTACTCTCTTCTCACTCTCTGTCTGCACCAACAGAACCGAAAAGGAAAAAAAAAAGGAAGAGAAGAACAGGAGAAAAAGAAAGGGGGGAGAGAAATAAATCGAACAGAGGATTTAGGATCAAATCGAGCCAAGTAACACTGCTATTTTTTTGTTTGTTTCTGTCTTTAATTTATATTTGTGTATGAAATTTTATTTTGCAAAAATGCTTGGTTCACACTTTGAACTATTGATTGATATTGAGAACTGAAGCAGATTAGTGTGTTAATTTTGATATATAAATATTGTGATATTTGTTTATTTTTGATTTTACGAAAAAAATTTACTTTGCAAAAATAATTCGGTTGCATGCAAAAACAACTTTGCATGCTTCAGCTCTGCACCCATGCAACCCATGCAAAAATAGAAAGAAAAAAAAACAGAACAATTTTTGCATGGGCTTACGAAGCTTCAGTTCTGCACCCATGGATCAATTTTGCATGGGCTCATTTACTCCTGGGTAAATTTTGCATAAGAGAGAAGAAGAAACGGGAGAGAGAGAAAAAGAAAAAAAATAGAAGAGAGCGTGGGCTAGGCCGAGAGAAGAGAAAGAAAAAGAAAAAGAAAAAAAAAGGGAATTGGGCCTGACCTAGTCCAGTAAAAGAGAAGAAAAGAAAAAAAAAAGAACAGTGGACTTGGATTGGGCTAGCCGGATAGAAATAAAACAAAATGAAAAGAAAATTTATGCAGCTGGGCTTGGGCCGAAAAGGAAAGAAGAGGAAGGAAATATATATATATATATATATATATATATATATATATATATATATATATATATATATATATATATATATATATATATGAGAAAAATGGAAATGAGCTGACAGCTCACGCAAGTTATCTGAGTTGCAGTTCATTATTACTATATCCAATAATTTTTTAAAAAAATTTCTTTTGGATTATGATCTCGACCCCCTAGAGTTCACTCATACTCAACTTCTTGGGTTTTAGTTTTGATTTGGTCCTCCATCAAGCTTACACAAAATTAACGGTTTTCAATGAATAAAACATTTTGTATGCACTTGATGAAAGGGTAAATGCAATCCAAAATTTATGAAATTTAATTCGAAATATGTTAAAGAGGTAGAGATAGTGATTGTTAAAAAAAATTGAAGGAAAATTATTAGATCATTACAGTTTTGCCGCTAGCTCACAAAACTTTTCCTGAGCTGGCAGCTCACCTACAGTAATCCCTATATATATATATATATATATATATATATATATATATATATATATATATATATTGACTTCGGCTTGGATTCAATTAGAAGTAATTGAAATAAATAAATAAATAAAAACAATAATAGTAATAATAATAAAATAAATAAATAATTGATGGATTGGGCTTGGAATTTAAATGAAAATTAATCAAAAGAAAATATATAAATATATGTGATTGAACCTGGAAATGAAACAAATCCATAAGTTTAGATTTAGAAATAATACACTATTATTACATAGTGCACTTGGTTCATTTATTTGGCGTTGATTGTTATTGAGAATTGGACCTGATTATTGAATCAATTTTGATATATTATATTGTGATATAATTGTGCACTAAAATTATTAAGATGACACGAATATTTTATTTCACCATGCTACAAGTCATGTACTTTGACATTTCAAATCATGTATTATGATACTACGTGTCATGTGCAGTCATGAAAATGCAAGTCTATTATCAATGAATTGAAAAATAATTGAAGAAGGGAAAGGAAAAATAAACAAATAAATATAAAATAAAATTATCATTTTCATAATGATGAACCCGGAGATGGAAGAAACTGTACGGTAGATAACATGATGCGTGGCGTGTGATAATTGTTAATGATATAGTGTACTATATGATTCTTGCATGAATGGTATAGTTTATGTGATACATGATACGTAATTCGTGATATATATATACACTTGAATCCAATACATGACATGCTCAAATAAATTGTTTTAAATACTTAATACTCGATGAGCATGACCATTCATGGGAATATGATAACAATTTTCTTGTATCTTGATTACATGACATGAAGATTTTCGTGATACATGTGTACATAATCTTGAATTTTGATTCCTAAATTCTTATTTCTCGTGATATGGACATGTACACGGTTTGACTTGACAAGCCACGTGTTCCCATTAATTCATGTATATCGTATATTATTGACATGGAAATTGGAAAAAACTGCATGATGGATAAGAACTGTATTATATAAAGAACTTGTTAGCCAACTTATTGATTAGAGCCAGAATTCTTTTACTACAGCAGTCTAGGTAATTACTGGATCACCAATTGATAATTGATACCCTGAGTGGTATGTCCGTTACTGTAATATAGTATGAAAATTGATTGTAGCGCCTAGCGGCATGTCATAATTCAGCGCCATGAATATTGAGCCGGGTCCGAGGTATGCACGAGCACTTGTACAATACGAAAAATTGCGCATTATCTTATCCATTATTTGGTTTCAAATGCTAACAAGGACTAACCTAAACTTGACATCTTTACAAGATATTTACTTGCTATTGCAAATGACATACATAGTCTAACTTATTTTATTTTTTATTATTCACGTGACATGTTTAATACTATCATGATTTAATTGTATACTTTATCTCCAGTACTGTGGTAATACATATATATTTTTCTTGTGTTACTTGCTAAATTTAATCCCCTAGGTTTCGAACCCAGGTTTAGAAAGCCAAGAAGGAGAACCAACCCCAACTTAAGACCCGTACTTTATTAACCAGACTGAGCAACAGTAGGCAAGTGAATTACCTTCTAGAAATCCTTTATATATATTTGTTTATATTTCTTTATTTGGACACTGCTTTTCTCTTTTGTACTCATATTCAGAACAATGAGCTATCTTATATAGCTAACTCTTTGTATAAATGAAATTCTTTTAGTTTCAGACGTGTTATTTATTCATTTGATTGAGACAGTAGTTATGGTTATTCCAATATCCTGTAACTGTTGGGTTGTCTAGTCCAATTCTAAGTAGCGTCTCTCATTTTGGAAAGCAACTGAAAAACGAGAGGATTACACCTGACGAGATAATCAAAGGAAATATAATTTCAAAGCAAAATATTCCACAAGAAACAGTTGAAGTAAATACTGTTGTAGAAGATGTGTGGCAACTTTTCTTCGATGGTGCCTTTAAAATGGGACTCAAAGGAAATATGACAACGGGAGTAGGAGTTGTTTTTATTTCTCCTTACAACCACATCATTCCTCAAGCATACTCATTGATAAACTCATGTTTTAATAATGTTGCTGAATACAACGTCCTAATGATTGGTTTAAAAATAGCCAAACAGCTGGGGGTGAAGTATTTAGAAGCATATGGAGATTCCCAACTTGTCGTAAATTAGGTTAGAGGGGAATATGAAGTCAAAAATGAGAATCTTTTACCATATTACCAAGCAGTCATAAAAATGACTGATAGTTTTAATGGTTTCTATATCCGTCATGTAACGCGCCATCAGAATAACTATGCAGATTCATTAGTTTCCTTAACTGCTACTTTAGCATTACCCAAAAATGCTAGTAAGTGAATAATAGTGGGAAGTGAGGAATTATTTTTCCCAAAAAATGAGTTTGAAGAAGAATTAAATTCAAAAAAGAAACAAGAAGTAGATGAAGTATATTCTCTTGAGTCTAATCTCGAACCAAGAGATTGGAGATTTTCTTACATAAATTATATTCTTTATGGAATATTTCCAGAAGATTCCAAAGAAGCAGCAGCAATTTGAAGAAAAGCTGTTTGATTCTATTATAATGCCGAGCTTCAAATATTATATAGAAAATCTTATGATGGAATTTTACTTCTTTTTTTTTTTTAACAAAGAAGCTCAAGAAGCACTTGAAGAAGCTCAAGAAGCACTTTAAGAAGCTCATATTAGTATTTGCGAAGCACATCAAGTAGGATCAAAACTCTGGGATAAACTCCGAAGAATGGGTTATTATTGGTCAGAGATGATGACAGACGCAGTTACTTATGTTAAAAAATGTAGAGCCTACCAAATACATGCAGATTTCATACATAAAGCTCCAGAATATTTTCACCCAACGGCTACATCATGGTCATTCGAACAATGGGGAATGGACATTATTGGATTAGTTTTCCTACCATCAATGAGGGGGACATTGATTCATATTAGCCATAACAGATTACTTCTTAAAGTGGATTGAAACTGTTTCCTTAACTGAAGTTAAGACGTCAAATGTTATTAAGTTCATCAAACATTATGTTATATACCGCTTTAGAGTGCCTCGGAGAATTGTTCATGACAACGGATCTCAGTTTGTGAGTCAGTCGTTCTCCAGGTTTTGTAAAAAATATAGGATTGAAAGTATGGCTTCATCTCCATACTATCCTGCAGCCAATGATTTAGCAGAAGCTTTCAATAAAATCATTGTGAAGCTTCTTAAAAATTTCGTTTCATCCAATCAACAAGGCTGGGACGAAAAACTTGGAGAATATCTCTGAGTATATCGAACTACTGTCAGAACTCCTACTAAAACTATGACATTTTCTTTGGTGTATGGGTCTGAAGCAGTGTTACATTTGGAAATCCAAATTCCATTATTACGAGTAGCATTAGCAACTAAAATGACGTGAGGTGAAAGACATCAACAAAGACTTGTAGAATTGGAAGCTCTGGATGATAAACATCTTGAAGCCCAACAGAGCATAGAACTCTATCAAGCGCGGATTTCCAAGACCTTTAATAAAAAGGTCAAGTAGAGAAATTTCAAGAAAGGTGATCTGGTCATTTCAATAAGAAAACCGATCATAATTAATCAAAAATTCAATGGAAAGTTTCAGCTAAAATGGGAGGAACCCTTTGTCATTGATACAGTCTCTTCTAATGACGCGTATCAGTTGCAAAACAGAATGACGACAAAATAATAATGCCAATTAATGAAAAATTTCTATAGAAATATTAATCCTAAAATGGTTGGACCAATTTATCTACCAATCAAATAGAGCTCATCTACAAAGAAAAGTCCATTCTCAACGAGTGTTAGCATGAAATGTCGAATGAATCGTATGCCTCTATGACTAAGGATAAAGAAAAGTTTGGCATTTAAAGTTCAAATGACATCCTCGACAACCCTGCCTTGCTAGGGGTAAAATGCTTGAATAATTCTAATCCATTAAAATTTAGAGAAGAGGGAAGTTTTGCATTTAAAGTCCAAATGAAATTCTCGACAACTCATCATACTGAGAGGAATAACATGAATAGCCCAACGCAAACGACATTTTGTAAAGACTAATCAAACCCATTTATAAGTGGGGTTTGCTAAAAATCCCATAAACTTATCATGATAAGTTCCTGTTTTTGACAGATTTGAGAATCACAAATCTGGAATCAAAGGTTCCTAAGATGCAAATTTCATAAGGTCGTGTTTTAATACTAAAGAAGTTTAGAAATGTAGTCTTGAATTTTAAAAATGCGAATTTTCATAAAGTCATGGTCTTCTTCTTTTTCTCCAAATTTACAAAGTTAAAAATTACCTCTGGCAAAAACATGAATTTTCTTAAAGTCGCGCTCTTTTTCTTTTCCTCGAAATTTGCTAAGTTAAAAATTAACTCTGGTAAACAAAAGTTTCTTTACTTTCAAATTGGCTAAGTTAAAAATTATCTCTGACAAATAAAAATTATTTACTTCTAAATTTTCTAAGTTAAAAATTACCTCTAGCAAACAAAACTTTCTTTACCTCCAAATTTGCTAAGTTAAAAATTGCCTCTGGCAAAAATGCGAATTTTTGAAAAGTCGTGGTCTTTGTCTTTTCCTCAAAATTTGCTAAGTTAAAAATTATCTCTGGCAAACAAAAATTTCTTTACTTCCAAATTTGCTAAGTTAAAAATTACCTCTGGCAAACAAAAAATTTCTTTACTTCCAAATTTACTAAGTTTAAAATTAACTCTAGCAAACAAAAATTTCTTTACCTCCAAATTTGCTAAGTTAAAAATTACCTCTTGCAAAAGCGCAAATTTTCGTCAAGTCGCACTCTTTTTTTTCCTCAAAATTTGCTATGTTAAAAATTACCTTTGGCAATTCAGAAACTATTATACTATAAGTCATTCTACATCACAGATTTTTAAATTGTTCAGAAAAGTTAATAGTTACTTCTATCCTGATTCAAGAAACTTATTCATTCGCAGCAAAATCCATTTTGGGCATTTAAATAATGACTTTATATTATTAAGTTAATAATTACCTCTGAACAATATTCTAGAGAATCAAAATAATCATCAAGTTAACAGTTACCTCTGATGATCAAAATCAAAATGTTCATCAAGCTAAACGTTATCTCTAACGATCAATATCAAAATCATTCATCAAGTTAATAGTTATCTCTTAATGGATGATAACAAAGTTCATGAAATAAAAATTTTTATTCATTACCAAATCAATATTACAAAGAGTTCCATGATCTTATACAATGAATGGAAATATTGAATCAAGAGAACATTAAAATTTCTCGTCAATATCTATTATCCCTTAATATGATGGTTTCATAAGTAAAGACAAAAAGCATGCTTCGGTAGCCTCCTCCTACCGAACCACTATGGAGGTAGAAGTGGCCTGAATATTTTGAGAACCACAGCCAGATGGACCAGAAGATGAAGCCTTCTACGTCAACCTCTTAAAATTCTTAAGAAAAATTTGGTGTAAAAAAAGTTAGAAGAAAATTGAGGATAAAAGGAGCTTGAAAACGAAGAATCTTGAAAGTTGAAAAAAAATTTGGAGCTAAAATTTCTTTCAGAAAGTGTTAAAATACCCTAAAAGATGAGTTTGAAACTTTATAGTAGATGATTTGACAGATGAGATCTTTGGCCTAAATCTCATGAGAATTTCCTTATTAATGTAGCTCAGAAAATGTCTCTATCCCTACGCCAGAAAAAGTGATAAAATTCCGGATATACCACATAAAGTGCGAGATCCGTGACTTTAATATAGAGTCGTGCCTTTTTTTTTTCTAAAACATGGAATTCGCAATCCTAATACAGAGTCGTGTTTCCTTTCAAAGTGTGAAATCTGCGAAAATTACATTTTGCCAAATTATCCAAAGTATTTGAAAGCACCTCTAAAACCATAGAGTTTTGAAAACTTTGAAGGAGATTTTGTTGGCAAAATTTTCTTTCATTGAGACAATCTTTTACAAAGAGAGATCTGCAAATATAAACTACAGAGGAAATAAGACATAGTCTTCACAGAGTTGTTCTTTATTTTCCATAGAAGCTAAGATGTGATATTTGATTCGCGAATGAAGCTGAAATGCAATCTCTTTCTCTCAGACTTAATAATGAGAATAGACTCTGCAGGGTCTCATCATCATGTCTAAGCATATCATGCAGATAGTGAACATGCCATTAGATTGAAACGTGAGTATAAAAGTTTGAGATTCACGTTTCGATTGTCATTCGAATTGAAATGCAAATTGATTAAAATGCAAATCTAAAGTCTGAGTTTCGTGTTCCAATTATCATTTAGAAGAAACACAAATTTAAACCTTGAGATTCGCGTTTCAGTTATGATCAAGAGGATTAAATATGTCGGTTACAAGTTCTGGATGTTTAATACAAACCCACCAGATCGAAAAGCGAAAAATTAATACTTAGATCGTGGAGGCCAACAGTTGAACAGTTACATCTACTCAAAAGTCTCCAAAGTTCTATTAATAGCATAAGCTTAGACAGAAAAAGGGACCGAAGATCAATATTATAGAAAGAGTTCCTTTACATCCAAATGCTGGTGCCATTAAAACTTTGAAACTCTTGCTAACCAAAATCTTATATGGAGTGTCAATGGAGAACAAGATCGTCCTCCACAGCTACTCTAGAGCCCAATTTTAAATAAAGAGGGAATTAGATTTTTCTCATTTTCTGTAAACGGAAAACCGTTGAAATTGTAATATTTTATTGAGAAAATCCAATAAAAAGAATCATTTACGATTTTTATGGCGAATAGTATCGTCTGCATACTGTAGGTTGGTGATCGATAACTGTGAGGCGCCATTCAAACCTCGTATTAGTCCTTCCTTCTTCACTTTACTCAATATATTATTCAGCCCATCAGCTACAACTACAAAAAGAAGCAGAGATATTGGATCACCCTATCTTAACCCTCTTCTCAACAATCTCTCTTTTCCAACCTCTGCATTAATCTGTGTTTTTGCAGAATTGAGCCACATGGTAATCCATGACAACCATCTCGGTCCAAAGCCCCTTAACCGAAGAATTTCTAGCAAACAATCCCAACTAACGGTATCATATGCCTTTTCAAAATCCAATTTTAAAAGAAATCTATTCTCTCTAGTCTTCTTACATCTATGGATGACTTCATGTGTCGTAGCGATCCCCTCCAAAATGTTTCTTCTAGTGATAAAGCCAGTTTGATAATCTTCAATCAGATCATGTAGTTTAGGAGCCAGTTTGTTTGTCAGCACTTTGGATACAATTTTGATTGAGGTATTCAGTAGTGCAATGGGACGGAATTCCTCGACTCTTTCCGCACCAATTTTTTTAGGAATTAAGGTTACGAGAGAATAATTAACCCTATCCAGTCTTGCAACTTCTCCGAAAATCTCGTGGAGCAACCACATCATATCCTCCTTAATTATTGTCCAAAACACTTTGAAAAAGAAAAGTGGGAAGCCATCCGATCCTCTGCCTTATCCTGATGCAGATCCCATATCACTTTTTGTAATCTCGTTTTCATGAAACTCAAGCTTCAGATCACTCATATCAAGGGACCTTTCCCAAGCCTTATCTATTAGGCTAAGTCTAAAATTTTTCTTCCTTCCTAGGAGCCTTTTAAAGTGCTGAAACACAAATTCATGAATTGCCTCACCCTGCAATAAACCCACTTCTATTTTCAAATAGTGTAACGTGTTCTGCTTATAATGCATGTCGGCACATTTGTGGAAGAAAGCGGTGTTTGCATCACCTTCCTTCAACCACTTATCTCGTGCTCGTTGTCTCTATTGATCACTTCTCTCTTATTTATATTGTTAATCATTCTTCTCAGTTCAGAGAATTTTACATTTTCATCATGAAACAAACTTCTGATCTCCTCCTACTTCTCCAGAGTATCTATCTCTCCTAATATCTGACTCTTTTGGACCCTTGTTTGCTTAAGAAAACGCCTCTCCCATCTATAGGACTTTACAATCTACGTAGTTTTCTACATATGTTAGTTGTTGCATCATATAAACCTGTATTCTGACACCAATTTTCCTTGATGATATCATGAACCTCCTTATGTTCTAGCCACCATTTTTTCGAAACGGAAGCGTTTGTGTGCATATGCTGTTCGCTCTATTGAGTGGAGGTAAATTGGTGTATGGTCTGAGGTTGGTATTTGCACTGAGAACACCTCAGCTAATGGGAACTTCGAGTCCCATGAATATGACATGAGGATCCTATCTAGCTTAGCTAAATGAGGGTTCTCTCACATATTGGATCAAGTGAAGAGCCAATCGTTAATGGGTAGGTCAATCAGTTTTACCTGATTGATCGTATCATTGAAATCCTCCCGATCTTTGTGATTTCTGTCCCCTCCCCTTCTTTCATCGGCAAAACAGGTGATGTTAAAGTCACCACCTAAAATCTAGGGGTTCGTACATCGAACTCTAATCCACTTAATCTCCTCCCAGAAGGTGGCCCTCAGCTGACTCTCATTAGGACCATACACCGCTGACACCATTTGTAACCATTCATTACATCGCCTTCTCACTTTCACCATTAATGAGTAATCACCACTCCAGGTATGCAACGCCTCGAAGTTCTTATTGATAGCCAATAAAATCCCACCTGAGGCACCCCTTGCGTTTTTCACTATAAATGTAAAGTTGTTGAAGGGGGCGATAGTCCTTAATACTCTATTATTGGGATCCGTAAGTTTTGTCTCTTCTAAACACACTATATCCATCTTATTATTACGAATCACCTCTGTGATCATACGTTGCTTTGCTGGGTGACTCATACCCCTCACATTCCAAAACATACAATTCATGAAAGCGGTTGATAACTCCTCCAATTAAAGAGCAAGGCCTTTCTAGCCTTATTTGCTCTTCCCGACTCATCCACCTTGGATGAATCAAGTGCCCTCAAATGTGCAAAATTGTATGTGCGTTCACTAGTATTATCCCCCATATAAATAACACAAGAATCAGCTAGGGACATGAGCATATCATATGGTATAATATTAAAGACATTCAAAATAGATTCGGGAATACCTGTGTTGAGCTCCGTATATATGGCCTTCCTTTTAGAGGTAGTGTTCGCTACTAACCCACACTGGTAGGCTTGACCTCCCCTTTTCTCTTCTAATCCCTTACTCCTTCTAGACAGGATGATCGCTGGCACAACTCTGCCGGTCACCTCCACATTTTTTGTTATATCTTCACAGGTCCTTGAACCTCCTTCCTGTTGTTGAAGCTCTCCTTCCTCTGGCAACTTTTTCTCGTTGTCTTTATCTTGTCCAGTCGCCAATATATCCTCCAACAAATGAAGCCGGTCCTCTGCTACCGTTTCTGGCTGTAATAGGCTTGTCTCTCCTTTATCGAGAGAACGACGCCTGCCCCAAATCCATTTGGGCAGACGTGAAGCCTGCCTTCGTCTTGGGCACTTACCGATCTTCGTATTCTCCCTCCGCATCACCTTCTCCAATAGCTTGGCAATAGTGTCCCTAGGAAAAATTTTGTCAATAGTCTTCAGAGTTGTTATCAGTCCCACATAATTTGCCCTATCGGGAGAAGATCATATTTCTTCTTCTTCCAGGATCAACCTTCTTTTTGTAAACCCTTCCTCTATATTTCTTTCTATAAGTACTAACTCCACTGGTGCATCCCTCTCAACAACTGGCAGAGCTAGCCCCTTCAATTTCTCTTCTATTACTGTGTTCACATCAAATCTGGTCTCTGTTCGCCATAAAATTGTAAATGATTCTCTATTGAGATACTTCAATAAATGATTACAATTCCAACATTTTCCTGTTTACAGAAGATGGGGAAAATTGATTCCCACTTTGTTTAAATCTGGGTTCTGAGGTAGCTATGGAGGACGATCTTGCTCTTCGTTGACACTCTGCACAAACTCTTTCAATTGGCAGAAAGACTCCGAACATTTGCTTACAAAGGGTAATTCAAGAAAAAGATGATCGATCCCTTCTCTTTTCATTTTTCCGCTTTTTATAGGGGTTTTTAGGGCAACGTCCCCATCTCATTCGTTCGATCGTTACTCCCACTACTCGAGAAGTGCCGTCATATTCGTTAGGTAGTTACTCTCACGATTGAAATAATGCCCCTATCTTTGTTTGGCAGTTGGCTTCACGATCCGAGGTGGCAACTCCCTTCGGGTCGGGTGACTTTGTATTAAACCCCTCTTCGAAAACTATGGGCAGTATCGTGAATCTCAACTTTAAATTCGCGAACATGTTCTGTCGTAGCTGGGTCGTGAATCTCAAACTTTAGATTTGCGGATCTGCTGAGTTGCAGACCTCAAATTCTAAATTTGCGGATCTGCCTTATTTTGACAGATGACTCCAGAATTTTTCGCTGACAAAACCCCCTCTAAAGTTTTCAAAACTCTCATGATCCTCTGAGGTGTTTTGAAATACTTTGGATATAACATTCTCTTTTGATGTGACGTAGGATTATGTATTAGAATCTCCATCTTGTATATTTTCGAGAGCGCAATTCTGTATTAGAACTTTCTTCAATTGAGGGCAGCATGATCCTATCTCAATGTCTTAAACTCCCATTTTGAAAGGAATACAACTCTGTATTAGCGCCGTGAACTTGCTGCTTTTGAAAGAAAATGTGACTCTGTGTTAGGGCCACAATTTTCAACTCTTGAAGGAAATACGACTCTGTATTAGGATCACAAATTTTCATTTTGCAAGGAACACGACTCTGTATTAGGATCGCAAACTTTCATTTTGGAGAAGAAAATGACTCTGTGTTAGGATTGCAAACTTTCATTTTGGAGAAGAAAACGACTCTGTATTAGTGTCGTGAACTTTCATTTTTTGAAGGAGAAAGCGACTCTGTATTAGGGTCGCGAATGTTCATTTTTGAAAGAAACACGACTTTGTATTAGGGTCGTGAACTTTTATTTTTTTGAAAAGAATACGGCTTTGTATTAGGGTTGCGAACTTTCATTTTTTTGAAAGGAACATGACTCTGTATTAGGGTCGTGAACTGTCATTTTTTTGAAAAGAACACCACTCTGTATTAGGGTCGCGAATTTTCCTTTTGGTTGTGGAAAATTCGGAAGGGGGTTGCTTTATATGGCATAGGAATTGAGACGTTCTCTGAGCCGCATTAAATGAAAAGGTACTCACGAGATTCGGGCCAGAGATCACGTCTATCCGAAGATCTCAACCGTCAAATCATCTACTATATAACCTTGATTTCATGAGATAGGTCATTCCTATCTCAAGAAATTTGAACTCCAAGTTTCTTCTCAGGGTTTTCAAGACTTCTCATCTTCGGCCTTCCTTAGCTTCCGATTCTTCTCGCGAAAGATTTCCTTAATCTGCAAAAGATGCCGAAGAAAGTTTCTTCCTCTGTTGCTTCTGCCAGTGGCCATCGAGACCTTCAAGGAACCTCTAGTTCGATAGTGGTTCGGTAGGAACCCTTGATTGGAAGTAATTTTCTCAACACATATTCGAAAGGCAGTCCCTTTCTTAGTTTTTTTTTTGTTGTGTTGAATCCGAATGTTTCTTTTGCAGTTGATTATGCCTTGAATCCTTGTTCTAAGGATCATTATTTTGGATATTCAGGTGGCTATGATGGGAAGGAGTTCAGGCTTGGCCAAGTTTTCCCATATTGCACCGTATCCGAAAGCCAGGAAAGGAAAAACAAAATTCTCAATCCTACTCGCTCAATATTACGAGAGCTGATGACCACTGCTCCTTTTGAAGGAGACAATCAATTTTTGTTGAATAAACCTGCCTTTTTGTTCGGTGATCACGTTTCGGTGCCCGACAGTGGTTTAGATGATGGAGATTACAAGTGGCTTCGTCAGGTTGAAGGCCTCAACTTGTTTCTCCCCAACATGGAAAGGTCCTACCCATTTCTATTTTTCCAATCCCTTTCTTTAGCCAGACGAACAGACTGACATTTAAATAGGCCGCAAGATGACGTCTTATTGGGAGGATTTAATGCACAAGGTGCCTTCCCTCGTACCGCTGGGAAACACTTTTGTGGGTTGTTCCCGGGGTCCTTTAAACAAGACTTTCCTATAGGTGAAACACCCATAGTCGCTCAGACATTCTTGCATCGATTCGTCAACACGTAAGGGGAGTTTCCTGTTCAAGATTTCGTCCCCCCAGATGGGTTCATTGCTCTTCGAAAGGAGAGTGGGCAATCCTGACTGATTTCTTTTTGAACGCTTTCAGAGATTAGCTTCAGCATGCGAAGCTGTATCGTGCTATCAGGGTGGTTCAGCACAGTATTCCTGCTAGCAAGTTTCATTTCTTTGCTTTACTGGAGTTGTACAACTCTGATACCTGTACAGTCTTTTCCCCTCACGGCGAATTGGGTTTCGCCCTCCATGAAATGTACGAGATTTCGGGACTACCCATGGGAGACATCCCATATGAAGAGTATGTCCCTACTGGGGAAGAATTTCATCTGTTGAAGACTCAGGATCTTTTGGTCTATGATATTTATTGAGAATTGCTCTGTCATTACCACATTTGCACCCACACGTTCGGTACTCGCAACGTGAAGCAGAAGAAGTGGTTGCAATACCTCTTGCCCAATTTTTTGAAGAATAAGCCTGATTTTACTCGCCTTCCTCCGATTTCTGAAAAGGAGGTTGAGAGGAGAATTGCGAACTTCGGAACAGATGCTTACATCTCCGAGTCTGATGAGGACGTCTTCAAGGCTGGCATGTCCTTAGAAAGTTTTCACTATCAAGCCCTCTAACCTTTATTTGATCCAGCCTTTTTGGCGGGCTACTTGATGGTCTGGTTGAAGAAATATATTATTCCTTCGTAAGAAAGCATACCTGTTAGAGCCATATACCCAACCGTTTTGCTTGCATTTGGTAGATGGCTCAGTCTACTGCCTGCGATGGTGTGCAGTGTTCAAAGCGGACTAAGGAGATTGGCCGACAAGTTTTGCAACGTCAAGAAGGAGCAGAGTAAGAAAGGAGAATCAATCATTAAGACTCCTAACCCGTGTGTAGAACTTCCCCATACTTATTTGATGGCCTGGCTAGTTCTATACTGCCCCACTTTGATGAGCCCCGCTGATTCACCGATAGACTTAAATGCTCCCAAAGTGCAGCACTATGAGAGGTTGCAGTGGAAAGGGGGCTATATGGACACAATCCGCAAGACCCTCCGTTACCACGTGAATTTCGAATTATTCAAATGTTTTCTGTACTTTCCAAATGCTGGGTATGGGGAGGAATTCGCGGATATTGCTGGTGCTGATAAGTTCACAGTTCTATCTTCGGGGTGCTTCTGGTGGTTAATAAACATCCGCCCAGGACATTTGGTTCTCCGATTAGGGAACAATTGCTATATAGAGCCTTACTACCCGAGCCATTTTGCTCGACAATTCGGGTATGATCAACTCTATGTTGGTAATCCCAACAAGAAAATAAGTTTCGTTGGGAATTCTTTTGAAGGAGCTCGAGCTTGGTTCCACTTTGTTGCAGGTGGCACCCAGGCTAAATTTGATCTCCCAATCAAGACTCCGAACTCATATATGAGTTTTGATTTCTGCAAATGGTTCACGAATGCTAACTCCGCTCCTCAGAACTTCAATGTACACCTTACTTGTCTGAGGGAAATCAGAGCCTGGTCTGCTCAGAATAAAAAGGCCGGCAGCACGAAGGTGGCAGGAATGGAGGATTTCGGAGTAGAAGATGCTTCTGACGAATTGGAACCAGGGATTCGACAGGGGGAGGAGGATAATAGTGCATTGGTCTTATTGACCCAGCCTGTCTCCCTTGACGTTTCTCCACTTCTAACTTTGAAAGAGACTTCTCCTCAACCGCAATCTCCTCTCAAGAAGCTTTTGCATAAGCGGAAGAGATTAAGGCGTCTCAGTTATTTGCCTATCAATTCACAGGACACCTCATTTAGAGCCGGTACTGTGGCACCCAGTTCAGTTTCTGAGACTCTCGCGGAGGAACCAAAGGAAGATGATGACGACTAAGCTTTAACTCTCCGTTCCCTTAAGAGGCGTAGGAGTCAGGGACCCGTTTTTCACAGTGATCCTACTCCTGCTCCTACTATTCAAGAGGATTCTATGATTCTCACTCACCAGGCCGCTGTTGATGATGAGGTGGTTGCTCCTCCTACTATACAAGAGAGTTCTGCGGCCATAACTCCTCTAGCTGCTGCTGATGACGATGAAGTGCAGATAATTGGAGAAGTCCATGCGCTGGGTTCTCCAAAGGTAGTACCTCCTTCAGGAGATCATGATGATTGGAGAGATGACGATGACGTCAGCAATAAAAATCTTGGTTCTAGTACCCCTTCGTCAGATCACGGCAAATATGTCTATTTAAGTAAAGACGTTCGAGCTGAGGTGTACGGACCCGAGGTGTACGGACCTGAGGTGTACGGACCTAGAGAATCCAGTATTCATCCTTTAGGTTTGCCTTTATACTTTATTCATCTTTTTTTTAATTCTGCTATTATTTAATGATACTATAACATTCAATCGTCAACTTCTTCCTTTTTAACAGCTCTTGCTTCAACTCCATCCTCGGAGCATATGGCTGTAGATGATACTCCGCAGGATAGCATCATCACGGAAGTCTCAGCTGAAGCGGCCTGTGGGGTGATTGAGACCACTGTTTCTGCAGCCAATACTTCCAAAATAGCGGTTCCTTCAAGGGAAACTGCCACCCTTACCGTTCCAACCAGGGTTGTTGCAGCCATCGCTTCTGCTGAGTGTGTGGAAGCTGATGTTTCTAGTACTGGTTCTGCTGCTTCTCTGCAGCAAGGTACGGTTCAGGATACACCAGCTCCAGTTATTACCGATTCTTTCCATGCAGAGGTTGATACTTTTGAAATCAATTTGTTGAAGGATACAGTGGAAACCTTTCTCCACTTTCTAGATCGTTGCATTGAGAACATACTAAAAGGGGCTTCTTTGCTTCTCTTGCCAATATTCTTCATCTTAATTTGACTAGTATAGTTAGCATTGGCGGGGAGGAAAAAGCTGCTCCTATAGGCTTATGATAGTTCAACTTCAAGGCTACGCTAAGTCTTTGTCAAGATCGCGGAGTGCTGATAAATCTGAAGTACTTGAAGCTACCTTCCAGAAGTCGATGGAGGAGAAACTTGGGCTCCAAAAGAAGCTCAATGAGAAAATTGATGCTTGCAGGGATTCCTTTGAAAAGAGCCAATCAGAAAATCAATCTCTAGCCTTCCACGTAGAGATTGCTACCTCGGTTGTCAAGAATCATGACCAGGCCATCATCAGGACCCAGGAGTCCATCGCTAAAGCTCAGGCCTTTTTAGCTAAGATTACTAAAGAGCGCGATAAGTCAATGAAGAATCTTACGAGCTTATTCAGACAACGAGATAATGCGATAAAAGATCTTCAGGCGATGCAAGCCGAACTGGAGGCACTGGAGGCTTCTTCAGCACAGAGTACCATTGCTAGTGAAGAGGAATTACGTTGCCAAACCACTGTTCAAGCCTATGAGATCATCTAGCAGGAAATTAGTGATGCTGAAGAGAAGATAAATGCCCTCTTAAATCATTGAATTGTATAAGAAAATTTTTTGTGTCCAAGTTTTTGTAATCTCTCTGACAATTCCTTCAACTTTTACTCTTCATGACATGATTTATCTTTTGTATAGTAAACATGATTTTTTGCTACTTCGCATTTGGCTTCAGAGACTTGTGTTGAACTTGTTGTCTTGTGTTTCGGAGTCTGCGAATTTGCATAGAATCCATAGTATCTGTATATCAGTCATGTTTTTGTATCTCAAGACCGCGATTTTATATTAGCAAGATTCTTTCTTTTGTCAAATGTACGCGACCCTCATGAGCTTTCATCAAGTTCGCATCTTTTTATCATGAAGTTCGCAAGATAAAAATTCTTCTTTAAGAATTTGCAGTGGTTCCCGCGATTCATGACGTAACCCTTTATCTGATTAACCAGTGTAAAATCCCAAGCGTCATATGCTTTTATTAATGGTGAGATCCTTCGGTTGCGAAATCTAAGCGTCCCATGCAACAGTAATAAATTCTGTTGGGATTTGAATTGAGAGTCCTAACCGAAAATTTGGTCTTATCTTCTCCCAACCGAAGATCATAACCATAAGATCGTCTATATAAGACGCATGACCTCTTTCATGAAGGATCATTCTGACGTGAGAAAAGTTTCTTCTCCCTCGACTTCTCTTCCTTTCTTTTATAGTTGATTTATTTGTGCAGCCTTATTTTCTTCTTCTTCTCCAACCGAAGCGATGGATGGGAATTGGCATGTTACAAGGCCTCCAGACTGCATCAATCCAGAGGGGTATCCCACCGAAAAGCTTCTTGTGACCATAGTCATTTTCTTTAATTAAGGTAAACTTCTTCTTCTGATCAATACCATTCTCCCTCTTCTTCTTTTTTCTTAACAAAAGTTTGAATTGGCTGCAGGAGATAACTGTAGTCATTCTCCTTAATAATGACCCAGACCTGATGGGCTCGTAATTGCTTCCAATACCTCTAGGGTATTGAAAGGTCTCATGTATTTTTCAAGAGAGAAAAGATTCCGGGTCTGTGGCATTGTCTTATTTCTTGCCTAGCATCCCGTAAGGTTGGGGTGCTAATGGCTAGGGCGGCATCGAATTTGTGCAACCTCTCACGTTATACGTTTGGGAACATGCATTTGGTATGCCCAGTTTTGTATTAATCAAGTCATTGGTGACGTTGATCATGACTGAGCAAACTTTTTACCTTTAAGCCGTCCTTGGAGGGGAGGCTACAAAAGCAAATTCGTCATTCTGGAAGAGGAGGCTACAGGAAGCAAACTTTTTTGATCTAAGCCACAATGAAAGAGGAGGCTACAGAAGCAAATTCGCTATCCAGGAAGCGGAGTCTACAGGAGCAGACTTTTTGCCATTAAGCCATACTTGGAAGAGGAGACTACAGAAGCAAACTTTTACTTTTTCCCATGTTAGTGATTTGTATTCGTTCTTGTTGATTGTATAGTGCTAGGGAACTCTCTGTAATTTTGATCTGATAATGAATAAAGAGGCTCTTTCTTTTTTGCATAACCAAAAGTGATTGATAAATAATTTTGATATTGATTACTAGAGGTAACTGTTAACTTGATAATGTTTGAATCACCGAAAATCTTCCAACCACTCAAAGTTGCTATGAATGAGAGAACTTCTTGTTAACTTCGCTGATCAGGTTGACACTCGCACTGTCTAGTGATTTCCAGCACCATGACTTCTGATTTGCGAGAGGTATATTTTTTTTAACTTGGCAAATTCAAAAGAGAGAAATTTTGATTCGCCAGAGATATTCTTTAACTTGGCAAGTTTGGAGGAAAGAAATTTTGATTTGTATTCTTCAACTTGACAAGTTTGGAGGAATGAAATTTTGATTCGCCATTCAAAAATTTTTAGCCTGGAACCGCGAATCTTTGTTAATGAACTCCTGATTGCAGATAAACTTTTTATTCGTCATTTGCATTGAACTACGCAGATTACATTACAACTGGTATTCTGCAGTTTTACTAAGAATAATATTTCTTCAAAAACTTGCCATTAATTGGCATTATGATCTTATCACCATTAGGTTTTGCCAACCGATATGCGCCGTTGGAGTAAACCGTATCAATGACAAAAGGTCCCTCCCACTGTGGCTAGAACTTTCCTCTAGGTTTTTGGCTAGTTATGATCGGTCTTCTTACTGAAAGGACTAGATCGCCTTTTTTGAAAGTTCTTCGTTTGGCCTTTTTGTTAAAAGTCCTGAAGATTCGCGCTTGGTATAGTTCAATACTCTGTTGAGCTTTCAACCGCTTATCATCCAAGGCTTCTAATTCTTAGAGCCTTTGCTGATGCCTTTCTTCTTATGTCATCCTAATCATTAGTGCGACTCGCAACAATGGAATCTGAATTTCCAAAGGTAAGATCGCTTCTGACCCGTACACTAAAGAAAAAGGTGTGGCGTTGGTAGGGATTCGAATTGTAGTGCGATATGTCCACAGACATTCTCTGAGTTTCTCATCGATATGTCCACAGACATTCTCTGAGTTTCTCATCCCAGTCTCTTTGATTGGATGATACAACCTTTTTGAGGAGTTTTACAATGTTCTTATTGAAAGCTTCTGCTAGATCATTGGCTACAGGGAATATGGCGAGGAAGCTACGTCTTCGATCCTATATTTGTTGCAGAATCTGGAAAATACTTGGCTCACGAACTAAGGCCCATTGTCATGAATGATTCTCTTGGGCACTCCGAAGCGATAAAGAACATGGTATTTAATGAACTTGATCACATTCGATGACTTTACTTCAGTTAGGGAAATGGCTTCAGTCCATTTCAAAAAGTAATCCGTTATAGCTAGAATGAACCGGTGTCCTCTCGTTGATGGCGGAGAAATTGGCCCTACAATGTCCATACCTCATTGTTCAAACGGCCACGATGTAACCATTGGGTGGAGATATTCTAGAGCTTGATGTATAAAGTCTGCATGTATTTGGCAGGCTCTACACTTCTTGGCGTAGTTAACCACTTTTGCCATCATCTTAGACCACTAATAACCCATTCTTTGGATTCTATCCCAGAGTTTCGGCTCTGGCTGGTGTGCTCCGCAAATGCCAGTATTAGCTTCTTCAAGTACTTTTCGAGCTTCTCGGTTAGTGAGACAGCGAAGTAAGATTCCGTCATAAGATTTCCTATATAATGTCTAGAGCTCCGCATTATAGTAGTACCGGATAGCCCTTCTTTGGATTGCCCTGACTTCTTTTGGATCTTCAGGTAATATGTCGTAAATGATATAATCTATATAAGGGAACCGCCAATCCCTTGGTTCTAGACTTGACTCAAAAACACTGATCTCGTCTTCCTGTTGCTCCCTCATTCTCTATTTGAGTTCGTCTTTTGGACAGAATAATTCTCTACTCCCTACCGTAATTTGCTTTCTAGCATGCTTGGGCAAGGCCAATGTAGCAGCTAAGGAAGCTAGTGAATCTGCATAGCTATTTCGATGGCACTTTACGTGGCTGACATAGAAACCATTGAAACCATCGACTATCTTAATTACTGCACGATAAAACGGCAAAAGGTCTTCATGTTTGACCTCATATTCTCCTTTAACTTGGTTTACGACAAGTTGAGAATCTCCATATGTTTCCAAGTATTTGACCCCAATTGTTTAGCTATCTTTAAGCCGATTAGGAGGGTATTATACTCCGCATCATTGTTGGAGCACGGGCTTGTTAACGAGTAAGCTCGAGAAATGATGTGGTTGTAAGGAGAGACAAAAACAACTCCCACCCCCGCTGTCATTTTTCCTTCGGATCCCATTCGGGAGGCGCTGTCGAAGAAAAGTTGCCATACACCTTTCGCGACCATATTTGCCTCCGGAGACTCTTCCGAGTTGTCTTCCTTTAGAATCGGGCTCCATTCATCAAACTCTCCAGGAATTTCTTTGCACAACTTCGAGGATGCCGGAACTGGGTGCTCGGCTAGGAAATCAGCTACAGCCTGTCCCTTAATAGATTTTTGCGGAACAAAATGCATATCATATTGTGATAACAAAATAGCCCAATTGGATAGCCTCGAATTTAACGATCTAGGTTTAGTCATTAGTAATCTCAGGGGGTTAACTCTCGATATAACGTGAATGGTTTGCCCAACTAAGTAGTGTTGCATTTTCTGTACTGCAAACACTAAAGCTAAACATTCCTTCTCCACTGGGTTATATCGGTGTTCTGCCCCGATCATCATTCTACTGAGGTAATAAATAGCTTGTTCATGACCCAACTCATTCGTCTGTGCTAACAAGGCTCCCAAGGAGTGGTCCATAGCTCTCACATATAGCAGGAAAGGTATTTCCGAAACTGAGGCTACTAACACTGGTGGTTTCATGATGTATTATTTGACTTCTTCAAAAGCCTTTAGGCATGCGTCATCCCAAACAAATGACACTCCTTTCCTCATTAACCTGGTAAAGGGCTACATTTATCGGACAAATTTAATATGAATCTGCAGATGTACGCCAACCTACCTTGTAGTCCCCTTAATTCTTTGAAGTTGCGGGGAGGTGGCATATCTTGGATAGCCTTAATCTTATTCGGGTCGAGATAAATCCCTTTGGAAGTTACGATAAGACCGAGGAACTTTCTACTGGAGACCCCCAGAAAAGATTTAGTCGAGTTCATCTTGAGCTGGTGTTTCCTCATGAGGTCAAACACCGTCTTCAAATCTTGTAGGTGATCACCCTTATTCTTGCTTTTAATTGCTAGGTCATCTACGTAACATTTCACTGTCTTTCGCAGATGTTCTTGGAATATTATGTTCATAGCACGTTGATACGTGGCACCTGCATTCTTTAGGCCGAAGGGCATAACTGTATAGCAGTATACTCCGAGCGGTGTTCTGAAAGATGTATACTTCTCATCATCAGGGTACATATTTATCTGATTATATCCTGAGAACCCATCCATGAATGTCATACGTTCGTACCCACAAGTATTATCTATCATAATATCTGTAATGGGTAACGGAAATTCGTCCTTAGGGCAGGCCTCATTCAAATCCCTAAAATCAATACAAATCTGGATTTTTCCGTTCTTCTTGGTTACAAGAACTATATTCGCGACCCAATCAGGGTGTTGTTCCTCGCGAATAAAGCCTGACTCGATTAACTTTTTGATTTCAACTTCAATAGCTTCCATGATCTCTGGGCAGAATCTTCGTTGTTATTGCTTTACTGGCTTAGCATTTGGTCAGATGTTCAGTTTGTGAACTGCGACACTTGGGTCTAATCCTGTCATCTCCTCATAACTCCAGGCGAAAATGTCGATGTACTCACGAATGAGGGATATCAATTCCTCTATTTCTTTCGAGTATAGGTTCTCACTTATAAATATGGGTTTAGGATTCTTTTCATCCCCCATATTTATTTGGATTACTTTATCTTCGGTTGGAGGCTCGCGCTGTTCAAACTGAATTTTCCACTTCGCATTAAGATGTTTGGCCTAGGAGTCATCTTTTACTGGTGGGGTTTCATCTAGGTCTTCGCTTTCTTGGATCGAGGCGGCCATGTTCGCGGACACTTCGCGCAAGATCATGTCGACACTGATATCTGAATCTCAACAGGACAATTCTGACGAATGATCGAATTGCCTTCCTTCAGTTTTCTCACCTAAGGAACCCTCAAGAGTGGTGATATATCCCAACCCCCTGTCGGTCTTCTGAAAATAATCTGGCATTTTTGTTGGAAATTGTGCCCTAGGGCCAATCATTGTACGTTGAATATTGTGATTTAATAAATTTCTCCTATTATTATCATATAATTTGCTTGTTCAATATGATAATTGTATTCTTAGATAAAACAATTTTTTTTTCTAAACGTCCTTGGTCGGTCATTTCTGTGGGAACAGAAATGAAATAAGACTAGTGTGACTTTGATTAGTTATAGAGATACGAGTCAAAGTCACAGGCACTTGAAAGGGTTCAAGGTGCTGGACTGACCCGCTATGAGAAAGCTATATGGATCAAGTCATAAGCTTATCTCATATGTAACCATGTCACTATGCCTTAGACCTGAGACTATCATAGATTCCTACATGAAGATCATTAGTTTTAACATAGTCAAAAGTCATCTTTAACCGGATGATCATAAAGGCTCTGATCGAGTTTAGTGGTTTGCATGCAGAGGAATGTGAGTAGTCAATATGGAATTTATCCCTCACATTAGTAGAGAGATATTACTGGGCCCCCCCGATGAGTAAGGCTGAGAAAATGTATGGCCATACTACGATGGAAATGAGTTTCCATTATATTAGTCAGTCTACTCAAGAATCGGAAAAGTAATGGTCAACGGAAGGAGGATGACGTTTTCCGTGCCTCATGATTGACCAGAATATCGTGTGACAAAGGGGACGTGATATGGTCACATTACAGGTTGCAACGGATCATCGATTCTCATATGAATTGGGTAGTTGCAATGTCTTGCTAGAGGCCACTTGCGACTTGTGGGTTAATGGCGTCATTGGCCCACTACCAACTTCATATGGGCCTACAGGGTCACACACAAGAATAGCCCAACACGAGCTATGGTGTCCATATTCATTGAATCTAAAGATATGTCTAGATTCAATGAATGCATATTTTATTCTAGGATTAATGAATTATATATATATATATATATATATATAATATTTATTTGATAAATATATGTATCATAATATATATATATATATATATATATATATATATATATATATATTAGAAATATAAAATTCAGAAATATAATATTATATATGTGAATTTCGAAATTTATATATGTATATATATATGTGTATATTTGATATACATATATATATATATATATATTATAATATTATAATTTTGTGTTAATCTTTAAAATTCAGATTTATGTGATAAATTAGATTTTACAGTTACCATAATCAGAAAGATATCATATTAGTTTTGAAATTTGAATTTATGAGATAATATCAAATTAAAACTAATAGGATATGATATCTTAAATTTAATTTATAAGATAAATTAAATTAATTTCGAATGATGTACATATATATTATAATATTATAATTTTGTGTTAATCTTAAAATTCAGATTTATGTGATAAATCAGATTTTACAGTTAACATAATCAGAAAGATATCATATTAGTTTTGAAATTTGAATTTATGAGATAATATCAAATTAAAACTAATAGGATATGATATCTTAAATTTAATTTATAAGATAAATTAAATTAATTTTGAATGGCTCTTTATTTAAATTAAATAAATAATTTGAATTAAATCTGTTGGACAGATTTAAAATAAGGTTTGTTTAATTTATTATCTTATCGATTAAATGTTAATTGATAAGATGAAGGATTTTCGAATTAATCCTTTTTAAAATTCAAAAATCTAATAATCCTATAACTAATTAGAAAGTACCGTAACCTAGATAGAGAAAAAAGGAGACGGTAGCTTTCTGAGGGTTTTGGGAGATTGAGAGTCACGAATAGAAACCCTAGACAGAGAAAGCAAGACGTCAAGTGCCGAGAGAAGGAGATCGTGATCTCTTCAAGGCTGACGTATGGACGAACGTGGAAAGCGCTAGCACGCTGTTCATGTTGGATTCTTATTCGTGTGGATACCGGTAGAGGGAGCTGATCCGAGTCGTTAGCTCCTTGAGATCGAACGCAAAGGACGAACACGAAAGAAAAGGTACGTTTTTCTATTACTCGATTTAAACGCCGTTGACAGATCCACAATCGGAATTGGAAAATTTTGATTTTAATTCTTCCGCTGCGACTTAAATTTAGAATATCATCACAATTTTTCCCTCTGGGACAAAGGGTCGGAGAATTGTTCTTATTCCTTTTCCAAAGTTCAACCCCCTGCCTTTGTGCAAGTTGATGAGTGGCATATTTATAGCCTCCATATTATCTATTTTTGTATATAAATAATCCTACTCGAGTATTTTTAGTTTGTTTTTTAAGAATTTTATTCGTACAAGGAGACGACATGAAATCAGAGTTGGAGTAGGAATCAAAATCTGAAAAGTTTCTAAAGTGGGCAAGACTACGAGACTACAATACTTCAGAGAGTCAGAGTTAAATACAGTCAGGAAAATCAAGTGTAAAAGACCAGAGACTCGTGTAGGAAAAACCCCAAGACCATTGGCTATATTTTGGCCGCCAAATGGCGGTTTTTAGATAGAGGTAAGCCATTACTTTCAATTCTTTATTTGCTTTTTAGATAGAGTTAATTGCTTTCTAGTATAGATTTATTCGCTTTTAAGATTAGATTTTATTATGTTTATGAATACAAATTTGATTTTGCTTATTAGAAATATGGATAGCTAATTTTCTTTAGCCCTAGAATGTAGATGAAGTTAGTTTAATAGATCTAACATGGATTTATCTCATCTTCTTCCTAAAAAGAAATAAAGTTATGATTTTTCTATAAATAAATAAAAGATAGAGTTCACAAATCATAATTCTTTGATAGATTATGCTTAATTAATATTTTGATAATTTATGCTTAGATGAAATTTGGAATTCTTATTCTTTGTTTATTTTTAAAATTATCAATAAAGATTTTTCTATAAATAAATTGAATTGGATAAACTTGTAAATCTAATTTTTTTGATAGGTTATACTTAAGTTCGCTCTTTTGATAGCCTATGCTTAGATTAGGGTTTAAAGTTTATTTATTTTCTTTTGTTTATAAAATTTTCTACTCGATATGATTTGTTTTTAAGAAAGGTGTTATTTTTTATGGTCTATACTTGCACATCACTTGATAGGTCATACTTAGGGGCACTTGATTAAAATCAAATTAAAAAGATTACCTTTTTAATATGTTACTTAACCGTGCATAATTAAAAGATAGGAAGAAAGAGATAATTTATTGTTAGGCTATTATTCTAATGGATTCGAAATCCTAGACTAATCTTTAGAACTTAGAACCAATCTTCTCTCAATTTAGAAACTCTTAGTTAATCCACTAGAACTAAAGAAATAGTAAGAATCGCAAAACACCTTAGATCCCTGTGAGATGACCTGTATAGCGCTACAACTGACACTGTACGCTTGCAGTAATTTATCACATTAAGTTTTTGGCACCGTTGCTGGGGATCGATAGTGTTTTTCTTGCTTTTTCTAAAGTTTTATGGATTAACAGTGTGTATTGAGTGTGCAGGGAATAGAAATTATAGATACAGGAAGATAAAAGGGATCACAAGAGTCTCTGAACTAAGCAGCAAAAATCAGAAAGTCAAGCTCTCTGATTTAGCCGTTATTTGGCAGCCTAACCCGCCATTTAGCAGCCTATCAGGTACACTCTGAGTCTACTTTTTCTTTAGTTCTGTATTTTGATTCCCTAGTTCTAAAAAAAATAAAAAAAACAATCAATCTTTTTTATTTCTTTTTCATCTCTCTCCCTCTCCATCTTTTTCAAATAAAAAATAAAAAAATAAAAAATAAAAAAATGTTTCAAAATCAAACTAGTTGCTATCATTGTCGTGATCCATATCATAATTATTATCAGTGTCCATGGAGAGGAAGTTCGCTAGGAATAGGTTATAATCAAATTCACAATACATATAATGAACCTACAAGCGCTTCTTATACACAAAATTACAATTATGAATGGATGAATAATTCTAATTTTGCATATAATCAAGAGCTGTATCAAGAGAATCCTCCATCTTATCCTTTCTTTATGGGCTATTCATCTTCATGTTCTACATTCAATCATGAACAAGATATTCAATTGAATATGTTAGATGAAAGATTAAAAGATTAAAAGCAAGGTATGTATGTCATGAGAATTTACCTTCAACCACTTCATCTCTGTCATCAAATATGTACACAGATCTATCATATCCACCATCAAATTTTACTCATGATCTCGAGATGCAATCATTTTAGGAAAATAAGGAAAATTACAATTATGAGTCTGAGGAACGAAGACGTAGAATAGAGGAAGGTATAGAAATTTTTCTAAAATCATCCTCTCAAACTGTATCATCCTCTCAAACTGCATCTTGTATGGAAGATCTTCTCAAATCGATTTCTCAAACTAAAATTTTTGGAGATCAACCATTGATGTGATATTTACTGCAAGCGCACAGTGTCGGAGTAGCACTGTACAGGTCATCTCACAGGGAACTAAGGTATTTTTGTGATTCTTACTTTTTCTATAGTTCTATCGGACTAACCAAAAGTTCCAGGTTGAAGATGAAAGTTATTCTAATTAGCGTAGGATGTAAAATCCACTAATTTACAACCATGTTCTTACTTCTATTATCTTCTTATTTCATAAAAAGGTAATCTTTTAGTTTAATCTTTATTTAAAGTGCCATAAGCACGAACTATCAAGTTGTGTGCAAGTATAACTCATCAAAAATACTACTTTTTATAAAAACAAACTAAATCTTTAGATAATTCAATGAAAAAGATAAAATCAAAACCCCAAACCCTAACTAAGCATAGGCTATCAAGAAACCTAATTCAAGTATAACCTATCAAAGTCTTAATTTTCGAGTTCTTGTATTTTAATTTTTTTATAGAAAAATCATGTCTTTATTATTTTATTTAAGAAGAAAATACTAGAGAGCAATTATATGGTGGATTCTAGTTTCATCTACATTTTAGAGCTAAACTAAATTAGCTACACATGATTCTAGTAAGCAAAATTAAATTTCTATTCATGAAAGCAATTAAATCTAATCTAGAAAGTAAATAAATCTAAACTGGAAAGCAATTAACTCTATCTAGAAAGCAAATAAAGATTAGAAAATAATGGCTTACCTCTGGAGCACGGTATTGTGGCCGCCACCCCTTCAGCAAAATCCTAATTTTATTAATTTAAAATGAGTACAAATCTTCAGGATTCCAATACAAGGATACGGCCAATATATAGACTTTGGAAATCAAACCCTAATTCTAACAGAACTGAAAAACTACAAAATTATAGCGAAGCCACTGACAAAAACTCAGTGCATGGGGCCCGCATTCTGCTGCCATTTGGCGGGGAAAACCACTAATTAGCGGCTCAATACAACCAAAAATTCTTGAAAATTTTTCCACGTCAAACTTTTGTCTTATACGTTTAGTTTTCCTACTTGTATTCGATTTTGTGTCTTTGCAATATCGTAGTCTCGTAGTTTTGGTCACTTTAGAAACTTTTTGGGTTTTGATTTCCTACTTCAACTCTGATTTCATGCAATCTCCTTGTATGAATCGGATTATCTGAAAAAGACACTAAAAATACTCGAGTAGTATTTATTTATATACAAAAACAGATAAATTATGGGAGGAAAAATATAATATATGATACTCATCACAGCCCCACACCTATCTTTTGCTAGTTCTCGAGCAAAACCTAAACCTAAGAAGAAAAAGAAAAATCCTAACACACTTTCGCAGGAATCGCGATTGCACTTAGCACGTGCAACAAGCTTTTAAACCCCTAGGTACTCTTATTGACGAGTTGTGTCTCGTGAGAGTTTGCAGTAAATATACCCACAAAATTCAAGAAGAAAATAGATTAAGGAATAAAGAAAAGAAAAATAAGGATAACCAAAAATTAAGAAAAATAAAAATTTTGTATAAATGAAAGAAAAATCTTTTTTTTATAATATTTTCATCAATTAATCTCACTAATATACAAACTCAAGAACGCATTTAGATTATCAATTTTCAAATCAAGCGTCATATCATATACACTTATTATTTTAATCAAAAATTTAAATCCTATCTTTCAATACCTACTAAGAGATAATCTATTGGCTCTTATACAACTACGTGCATGTGTGATAGTTTATTTCAGCCTTTGACTCCAACTCTAACTCATGATTCATCTCATCTGTCATAACAATTTTTTTTCTTTTTTTTCTTTTATTTTTTTCTTTTATTTAAGAATATTTCACCTTTCATACGAATATTCACGCTTGCTTAGGCGCAACTTACCCGATTACTCGATTCATACTCTTTTCTTTTTCTTTTTCTTTTTTTATTTAGAATATTTCACCTTTCATGCGAATATTCACGCTTACTTAGGCGCAAAGTACCCAATTACTTGGATCATACTCTTTTTTCGCTCTTGAGCCTATTGCCTTAATACCAGGCGCACCCCATTATTTTCACTCTCGAAATTATTGCCTTAATACCAGGCTCACCCCATTATTTTATTCACTTTTTTTCTTTTTTTTTTGTTTAGAGAGGGAAGACTTACTCATTCGTTATCATCTTTGTCCTTAACCTAATAAACTATTGTGAAGTGAAAAATAGATGTATACTTCTCTCAAAACTACTGTAAGCGGTATTTATTATGTATACTTGCCTCAAAACTACTTTAAGCGGTATTTATTTTTTGGATTTTGATCTTTTTTCATAAAATTCAAAGTGTATCATCCAATCTACTCTCTTATCCAATTTTAAATCTAAATTTGTTCTTTTATCTGTAATTAGGTTGATCTATTGATAAAATATATAAAATTTGTTGTTAAATTTATTTTTTATTAATTTTTTTCAGCTTTTTTTCAGTTTTTTTAAATTTTTTTTAGTTAGTTACCCTAAAAACTACCCAAAGTGTAAAACAAAGAAACCCAAAAATCTAAAATAAAATAAAATAAAATAAAATCCTAAAAATAAAAATAGAATCCTAAAAATCCTAAAAAATAAAAATCTTCTAATCCACTCCCCCACACCTAAACTTGTGTATGCCCTCATACACGAACCAAGTGTGGTAAAATAAATATGAAAACTATTATACAAATACTATACAAATAATAAGAGTCGTAAAAGTTACGATCTCAATATCCTCACCCTATTAACGCATGGAAAGCGGTTACGAGCTCTCTATCGCTTCCACTTTCATAGTGTGTATGTTTTAAATGTGAAGTTGGCGCATTATTATATCTCATCAACCTCCTAAAAGTCATGAAATTACATGTCTGTAGTTTAAGCCATCCTCGCTTTTTCTTTGTCCACATGTAAGAATTAACAATTGGGTTAAAGAATTCTTTATTATAAACCTGCCAATCATCGTTAGTAACAAGCATACATATAGAAATATTGTGAGGTGAGAAGAGTGCTACAGGATCACGTGAATGTGGTGGTGGCTCTTCTAACTCACGAAATAATGCAAGCTCCTCTGCAAACAATTCCTCAAAACTTTGCTCATAAATTAATGGCACACTTGTACAAGTATCATCATACATAGAATCAGTATGTGCTAATTCATCTAATAATATGAGCTCATCTTTGAATAATTGCTCAAATGAGGGTTCATTATCAGTGCAAGAGGTCGAATGAGAGTGCAAATTATGAATCATGTTGACCTCAATGTGGGAGCTCATTGCGTACTCATCCATATTAAATATGTTCAATATCACAGTCATATTCCCAAACGATAACTTCATGAGGTCACTCCTACAATCAATTAATGCATTTGATATTGTAAGGAATGGTCTACCCAAGATAACTGGAATTTGATTCCGTGGATTGGAGATCGGCTCAGTTTCTAAGACAATAAAGTATACAGGAAAGATAAACTCACCGACCTTAATTAGCACATCTTCAACCATACCAAGTGGACTCTTGATCGAACGATCAGCTAGCTGTAATGTGATCTTCATAGGTTGAAGTCTTCCTAACCCCAGTTGCTGATAAACAGTGTAAGGAAATAAGTTGACACTTGCTCCTAAATCAAGCAACGCCCTATCAAATGTAGTATTCCCAATAGTGCATGAGATTGTAGGGGAACCTGGATCATTGTACTTGATAGGCAAGGAGTTATAGAGGATTTGCGATATATTCACAATAAGAAAAACTTTCTTAGGAATGTTTCTTGCCCGTTTCTTAGTATACAATCATTAAGAAACTTAGCATAAGTAGGAACCTGTTGTATATATCTGGGAGTGGAATATTAACCTTCACCTACTGAAATGTTTCAAGAATATTTTCTACTTGCGGTGAAGGCTTCCTAAACCGATTGGGATATGGTGCTTTCGGCTTAGGAACAGGTTCTTCCAAATGATCATGTGACTGTAATTGAGGTGATGGAGATGGTCGTGGAGAAAGAGGTGGAAGAGATGATGTAGCCTGCGAGATAATAGGCGTGGGATCAGGGGGCATGGCTACATTATTGTCCACTTGCTTGCCAGATCTAAGTGTGTGAATGACATTGCATTGGTGGACATGCGACTGATTGGAGTTTGAGGAACTGGCATTAGGGTTCGTTATAGGTTGACTTGGATAGGTACCCTGGCCACGTTCACTCATCTGACTCGCTAATTGTCCAACCTGCTGCTCTATATTCTTTATATATTGAGGGTTCACAAGCAGTTGTTGACCTGTACTTTGAATAAAATCAGTTGATACTTTCATAAGATTTTGCATGTGTGTGTCAAGATTGGACATATGCGTGTCAAATTTGGAATGAGACTTGAGAAGATTTTCAACGTGCTTGTCAAGTGACTGAAGTCGCTTTTTTTGTTCATTATTAGACCCCTGATGTGGATGTGAGTGGTTTTGTGCAGGTAGTCTATTCTGGTTGTTCCCTTAATTTGATACATTTGGGTGTTGATAAGCATCCACATTTGGTCTTGGGAACAGACCATTTGCTGGAGGCTACATGTTAGGGTTAGAGACTCCTGATATTGCCCTTGACCCCATGATAGATTTGGATGGTTTCTCCAGCCAGGATTGTATGTAGGAGCGTAAGGATTGTTCATTGGTTGTTGATACAAGGCGTTAGCCTGTTCAAGTGTGGGACCCATGAGATTCGTTAATAATAGACATTCCTCCATAACATGATTCGGAGTTCCATAATTAAAGCATGTAGGAACTTGAATTTGATTTACTTGACCTTCCTGTGGAGCACGAGTGGTCTCCAATGCCTCAATTTTCCTCATAAAAGCTGCAATCTTAGCTTCGGCAGTTATAGAGCTATCGACGCTATGGATCCCACCCTTATGCGCAAAAGTTGATACACCGGGCTTCTTAGCGGGACTCTCCTACTGTATAGTCTTCCACGATAGGTCCTCAAGAAAATTCCATGCTTCATCCTCGTTTTTCCTCATAAACTCCCCCGACACATGGACTCAAGAAGAGTTTTTGATGTGTAATCGAGTCCTTCGTACACAATTTGATACAACCGCCACTTTTCTATCGTATGGTGGGGGCACTGAACTAAAAGATTTTTGAACCGTTCCAAGTATTTCCAGAAGGGTTCTCCCGGCACTTGACGGAATTGATTAATTTGATTTCGTATCCTTGTCATCTTATGCGTGGGATAATACTTCTTAAGAAACACCGTAACGAATTCTTCCCAAGTAGTAATTGAATCAGGATGCATACTGTACAACCACTTTTTGGCATTATCCTTAGTGCAAAGGGAATGAAGCAGGGCCTAATTGCATCATCCGATAAGTGTTGCAGTTTAATCATTATGCATACTTCCTGAAATTCACTGATAAAGAGATATGCATCTTCTGAATCAGAACCAGTGAATTTAGGAAGCATACTAATGTACTGCAGTTTCAACTCATAGTGATTACTCACTGCGTGTAGAAGTTTGATGCATGATGACAATGATGTACGCAACGGGTAACATCAATCCTGGAGGATCGGGATCGGTTGGTTGATGTGATAAATTACTGCAAGCGCACAGTATCGGTGTAGCGCTGTACAGGTCGTCCCACAGGGATCTAGGGTGTTTTTGCGATTCTTACTCTTTCCTTAGTCTAGCGGATTAACAAAGGATTCTAGGTTGAAGTTGGATTAATCTAAATAGCCTAGGATCTAGAATCCACTAGTTTCCAACCATGTATTTACTTTTACTATCTTCTTCTTTCATAAAAATTTGATCTTTTTAGTTTAATCTTTATTTAAAGTGCCCTAAGTATGAGCTATCAAGTGGTGTGCAAGCATAACTCATCAAAGATACTACTTCTCATAAAAACAAACTAAATCTTTAGATAATTCAATGAAAAAGATAAAATCAATAACCCCAAACCCTAACTAAGCATAGGCTATCAAGAAACCTAATTCAAGTATAACCTATCAAAGTCTTAATCTTCGAGTTCTTGTATTTTAATCCTTTTAGAGAAAAATCATGTCTTTATTTATTTTTATTCAAGAAGAAAGATATTAGAAAGCAATTACATGGTGGAGCCTACCTTCATCTACATCCTAGAGCTAAACTAATTAGCTACTGATGATTCTAGAAAGCAATTAAATATAATCTAGAAAGCAAATAAATCTATACTAGAAAGCAATTAAATCTATCTAGAAAGCAAATAAAGATCTCAAAACAATAGCTTACCTCTGGAGCACGGTATTGTGGCCGCCACCCCTTCAGCAAAACCTTAATTTTATTAATGAAATACGAGTACAAACTAAATCCTAATCTACATTAACTACTGCATAAAACCTAGAATACAAGGATACGGCCAATATATAAGATTCGGAAATCAAACCCTAATTTTAGAAGAACTAGAAAACTACAAAATTACATCGAAGTCACAGAAGAAAATTAAGCATGTGGGGCCCAGAGTTGGCCGCTAAATGGCGGCTAAAACTGCTAAATAGCGGTTTTATTTCGAGTAAATCAATTGAAATTTCTTTCGCGTGCGTCTCGTGTCTTGTTCATTATATTTCCTTGACTGTATTTGACTTTGAATCTCTGTAACATCATAGTCTCGTAGTTTTTCTCACTTTAGAAACTTTTCGGACTCTAATTTCCTACTCCAACATTGATTTCTTGCCATCTCCTTGTACGAATCGAATTATCTGAAAAAGGCACTAAAAATACCCGAGTAGTATTTATTTATATACAAAAATAGATAAAGTATGAGAGGAAAAATACAATATATAATATTCATCACACCCCCACACCTATCTTTTGCTAGTCCTCGAGCAAAACCTAAATCTAAAAAGAAAAATAAAAATCCTAACTCACTTTCGCAGGAATCGCGATTGCACTTAGCACGTGCAATAAGCTTTTAAACCCCTAGGTTACCCTAGTGGACGAGTGTTGTCTCGTGAGGGTTTGCAGTGAATATACCCACAAAATTCAAGAAGAAAATAGATTAAGGAATAAAGAAAAGAAAAATAAGGATAACCGAAAATCAAGAAAAATGGAAATTTTATACAAAGGAAAGAAAATACATCTTTTTTTTATGATATTTTCATCAATTAATCTCACTAATATACAAACTCAAGAACGCATTTAGATTATCAATTTTCAAATCGAGCGTCATATCAGATACACTTATCATTTTAATCAAAAATTTAAATCCTATCTTTCAATACCTACTAACAGATAATTCATTGGCTCCTATACAACTACGTGCACGTGCAATAGTTTATTTCGGCCTTAGATTCAAACTCTAACTCATGATTCATCTCCTCTCTCATAACAAATTTTTTTCTTTTTTTTTTTTTTTCCTTTTTTTTTAAGAATATTTCACCTTTCATGCGAATATTCACGCTTGCTTAGGCGCAACATACCCGATTACTTGGTTCATACTCTTTTCTTTTTTCTTTTTCTTTTTTTTAGAATATTTCACCTTTCATGCGAATATTTACGCTTACTTAGGTGCAAAGTACCCGATTACTCAGATCATACTCTTTTTTTCACTCTTGAGGCTATTGCCTTAATACCAGGGGCACCCCATTATTTTATCACTCTCGAGGCTATTGCCTTAGGCTCACCCCATTATTTTATTCTCACTTTTTTTTTCTTTTTTTTTCTTTTTTTCTCTTTTTTTTTGTTTAGAGAGAGAAAACTTACTCAATCGTTATCATCTTTGTCCTTAATCTAATAAACTATTGTGAAGTGAAAAATAGATGTATATTTGCCTCAAAACTACTGTTAGCAATATTTATTTTTTGGATTTTGATCTTTTTCATAAAATTCAAAGTGTGTCATCCAATCTACTCTCCTATCCAATTTCAAATCTAAATTTGTTCCTTTATCTGTAAGTAGTTTGATCTATTGATAAAAATATATAAGTTTTTTTAATTTATTTTTCTTTTCAGTTTTTTTAATTTTTTTCAGTTTTTTATTTTTTTTCAGTTAGTTACTCTAAAAACTACCCAAAGTGTAAAATAAAGAAACCCAAAAATCTAAAAAAAATCCAAAAATCTAAAAAAAAATAATCCTAAAAACAAAAATAAAATCCTAAAAATCCTAAAAAATAAAAATCTCCTAATCTACTCCCCTACACCTAAAATTGTGTATGCCCTTATACACAAACCAAGGGTGGTAAAATAAAAAAAAGAAAGAAAACTATTATACAAATATTATACACTTATTAGGAAATTCAAACGGTTACGATCTCTTGATCGCTTTCCACTCTCATAATGTGTCCTTTTATGTTTTGATATGGATGAACTTAACTTTTTTGTTAATTTTACATTTAATCTCTCCATCTTACTTTTAATTTTTCTTAATTTATTTCTACTTTTCTTTCTTTTATTCAGTAGTAAAGTTTTGAGGTTAGAAAGCGTACCTTTAACGTTCATATTCAACCCACGAGTATCTTTCATGACAGTAAGTATTTTGGTTTGATCAACATGTGAAATAACATACTCATTTTGATGTAGCGGAATCATGAGCTCGATTTTGGATCGTCCTGCCAAATCATTAGGTACCATGACCTCTTCCTTCTGATGTTCCTTCCAATCTTCAATTTTTGTGTGCTTGTCATGCAAATTTTCTTCAATCCTGTCATCAAAATTCTCAAAAGAAAATGACATACTAGTGGACTTATCATTAGTCAAGTTATTATGAAGGGATAAAAATTCTTCTTCACAAATTTCTTCACAATTTCCATCAAAAGAATCAAATGATAATGTGTCACTAGCAAGCTCACCATGAGATAAATCATCAAGCAAAATATTTTCTTTATCATCAGTTTCATCATAATTATCTTCACAATGGTCTAAAATAGGTTGATCACAATATTGAATTATAGACTCATCATGCACAAAACTATTTAATTCATTTTTAATCATATCTATTTCAGAAGATGACTGGAGTGATTGCTCGTTGGAGTCAGATATGTTCAAACTATTAGATGGTTGATCGACAAAAAGTTTAGCTAGAGAAATCGCTTTGAGAAGATCTTCCATACAACCTGCAGTTTTAGAGGATGAATTTTGGGAGGATAATTTTAGCAAACCTTCTATACCTTCCTCAATTCTACGTCTTCGTTCCTCAGACTCATGATTGTAATTTTCCTTATTTTCTTCAAATGATTGCATCTCGATATCATGAGTGAAATTTGAAGGTGAATATGATGGATCCATGTACATATTTGATGACAAATATGAAGTGGTTGGAGGTAGATTCTCATGACATGCATATCTCGCTTCTAATCTTTTTAATTTTTCATCTAACATGTTCAATTGAATATCTTGTTTATGATTAAATATAGAACATGAAGATGAATAGCCCATAAAGAAAGGATCAGAGGGAGGACTCTCTTGGTATGCCTCTTGATTATATGCAAAATTAGAATTATTCATCCATTCATAATTGTAATTTTGTGTATAAGAAGCGCTCGTAGGTTCATTATATGTGTTGTGAATTTGATTATGACCTAGTCCTAGCGAACTTCCTATCTATGGACACTGATAATAATTATGATATGGATCACAACAATGATAGCAACCAGTTTGATTTTGAAATATTTTTTTTAATTTTTTTTGAAAAAGGTGGAGAGGGAGAGAGATGGAAAAGAAATAAAAAAAATTGATTCCACACTCAACACACACTGTTAACCCGTAAAACGTCAGAAAAAGCAAGAAAAACACCGTCGATCCCCGGCAACGGCGCCAAAAACTTGATGTGTTATATTTACTGCAAGCGCACAGTATCGTTGTAGCGCTGTACAGGTCGTCTCACAGGGATCTAGGGTGTTTCTGCGTTCTTACTTTCTCTTTAGTTCGACGGACTAACCAAAGGTTCTAGGTTGAGGTCGGATTAATCTAAGTAGTCTAGGATATAGAATCCACTAATTTCCAACCATGTTCTTACTTCTACTATTTTCTTCTATCATAAAAATTTAATCTTTTTAGTTTAGTTTTTACTTAAAGTGTCCTAAGCATGAGCTATCAAGTGTTGTGCAAGTATAACTCATCAAAAGATACTACTTCATATAAAAATAAACTAAATATTTTAGATAAATCAAATAAAAAGACAAAACCAGCAACCTCAATCCCTAACTAAGCATAGATTATCAAGAATCCTAATTCAAGTATAACCTATCAAATTTCTAAACTTCGGGTCCTTATATTTTAATCTTTCATTTGAAAAATCATGGCTTTATTAATTTTATTTAAGAAGAAAAATATTAGAAAATAATTGCATGGTGGATCTTAGCTTCATCTACATCCTAGAGCTGATCTAATTAGCTACTCATGATTCTAGAAAGCAATTAAATATAATCTAGAAAGCAAATAAATCTATACTAGAAAGCAATTAAATCTATCTAGAAAGCAAATAAAGATCTCAAAACAATGGCTTACCTCTGGAGCACGGTATTGTGGTCGCCACCCCTTCAGCAAAACCTTAATTTTATTAATGAAATACGAGTACAAACTAAATCCTAATCTACATTAACTACTGCATAAAACCTAGAATACAAGGATACGGCCAATATATAGGATTCGGAAATCAAACCCTAATTTTAAAAGAACTAGAAAACTAAAAAATTACATCAAAGTCACGGAAGAAAATTAAGCATGTGGGGCCCAGAGTTGGCCGCTAAATGGCGGCTAAAACCGCTAAATAGCGGTTTTATTTCAAGTAAATCAATTGAAATTTCTTTCACGTGCGTCTCGTGTCTTGTTAATTATATTTCCTTGACTGTATTTGACTTTGAATCTCTGTAATATCGTAGTCTCATAGTTTTTCTCACTTTAGAAGCTTTTCGGACTCTAATTTCCTACTCCAACATTGATTTCTTGCCATCTCCTTGTACGAATCGAATTATCTGAAAAAGGCACTAAAAATACCCGAGTAGTATTTATTTATATACAAAAATAGATAAAGTATGAGAGGAAAAATATAATATATGATATTCATCATTGGTCCATCTTAACTCCCATGAACAAATCTGATCTCACAAGTCGACCAAATTGATCACGGGTCCAATGTGGCATGAACCAGTGACCGTGAGTGTATGTGTAAATTTCCTAAACTAATGCAAGAAGTGGGTGTGGTGGAGAGATAAAACGGTGGAACAGATATGATCAAATAGAAAATGTGATTTCTACAGTGCCTAATATTTTTTTCGAATTTTTTTTACAAAATCAGTGAACCAAAATAAAGAACTAGAGAAAATTAAAGCTCAGAATTTTTCGAAAACGCCGCTATATAGCTGTATTTTCCGCCTAATAGCGGTTAAACCAGAGAGTTTGACTTTCTGGTTTCTGCTACATAGATATGAGGCTTCTTCGATCCTTTTTATCTTCCTGTATCTGAACTTTATGATCTCTGCATACTCAACACACACTGTAAACCCGTAAAACGTCAGAAAAAGCAAGAAAAACACCGTCGATCCTCAGCAACGGCACCAAAAACTTGATGTGATATTTATTGCAAGCGCACAGTGTCGGTGTAGTACTGTACAGGTCGTCCCACAGGGATCTAAGGTGTTTTTGCGATTCTTCCTTTTTCTATAGTTCTATCGGACTAACCAAAAATTCTAGGTTGAAAATGAGAGTTATTCTAATTAGCCTAAGATCTAGAATCTATTAGTTTCCAACCATACTCTTACTTCTATTATCTTCTTCTTTCATAAAAAGGTGATCTTTTAGTTTAATCTTTATTTAAAGTGCCCTAAGTATAAACTATCAAGTGGTGTGCAAGTATAACTCATCAAAAATACTACTTTTCATAAAATCAAACTAAATCTTTAGATAATTCAATAAAAAAGATAAAATCAACAACTCCAAACCCTAACTAAGTATAGGCTATCAAGAAACCTAATTCAAGTATAACCTATTAAAGCCTTAATCTTCGAGTTCTTGTATTTTAATCATTTTATAGAAAAATCATGTCTTTATTATTTTATTTAAGAAGAAAATACTAGAGAGCAATTACATGGTAGATTCTAATTTCATCTACATCCTAGAGCTAAACTAAATTAGCTACACATGATTATGTAAGCAAAATTAAATTCTATTCATGAAAGCAATTAAATCTAATCTAGAAAGCAAATAAATCTAAACTAGAAAATAATTAAATCTATCTAGAAAGCAAATAAAGATTAGAAAATAATTGCTTACCTCTGGAGTACGATATTGTACCCGCCACCCCTTCAGCAAAACCCTAATTTTATTAATTTAAAACGAGTACAAAACTTCAGGATTCCTTTTTAGAATACAAGGATACGGCCAATATATAAGTTGTGCAAATCAAACCCTAATTCTAATAGAAATGAAAAACTAAAAAATTACAATGTAGCCACCGACAAAACCTCAGTGCATGGGGCTCACATTGGGCCGCTATTTGGCAGGGAAAACAGCTAATTAGCTGCTCAATACAGCTAAAAATTCTTGAAAATTTTTCCACGTCAAACTTTTGTCTTGTACGTTTAGTTTTCCTGACTATATTCGATTTTGCGTCTTTGCAACATCATAGTCTCGTAGTTTTTCTCACTTTAGAAACTTTTCGGGTTTTGATTTCCTACTCCAACTCTGATTTTATGTCATCTCCTTGTATGAATTGGATTATCTGAAAAAGACACTAAAAATACCCGTGTAGCATTTATTTATATACAAAAATAGATAAATTATGGGAGAAAAAAATACAATATATGATACTCATCAACCATCTAATAGTTTGAATATATCTGACTCCAACAAGCAACCACTTTAGTTATCTTTTGAAGTAGATATGATTCAAAATGAGTTAAATAATTTTGTGCATGATGAGTCTATAATTCAACATTGTGATCAACCTATTTTAGACCATTGTGAAAATAATTATGATGAAACTGGTGATAAAGAAAATATTTTGCTTGGTGATTTACCTCATGATGAGCTTACTAGTGACACATTATCATATGATTATTTTGATGGAAATTGTGAAGAAATTTGTGAAGAAGAATTTTTATCCCTTCATAATAACTTGACTAACGATAAGTCCACTAGTATGACATTTTCTTTTTAGAATTTTGATGACAGGTTTGAAGAAAATTTGTATGACGAGCCCAGAATATTAGAAGCATCGAAAGAACCTCAAAAAGAAGAGGTCATGGTACCTAATGATTTAAAAGAGCCCTCCAAAATCGAGCTCATGATTCCACAACATCAAAGTGAGTATGTTATTTCACAAGTTGATAAAACCAAAACACTTACTAATATGAAAGATACTCGTGGATGGAATATGAACGATGGTAAAGATACGTTTTCCAACCTCAAAATTTTACTATTGAATAAAAGAAAGAAAAATAGAAATAAATTGAGAAAAATCAAAAATAAGATGGAGAGATTAAATGCAAAACTGACAAAAAGGACTAAGTTCATCCATATTAAAATGTAAAAGGACACACTATGAGAGTGGAAAGCGATGAAGAGGTCGTAACCGTTTGAATTTTCTAATAAGTGTATAATATTTATATAATAGTTTTCTTTTTTTTATTTTATCACCCTTGGTTTGTGTATGAGAGCATATACGAGTTTAGGTGTGGAGGAGTGAGTTAGGCTATTTTCTTCATATTTTTCTAGGATTTTTAGTTTTTTTAGAATCTTTATTTTATTTTTAGATTATTGAGTTTCTTTATTTTGCACTTTGGGTAGTTTTTAAGATAACTAACTAAAAAATATATAAAAAAACCGAAAAAAACTAAAAAAATAAAAAAAAATTTAACAACAAATTTATGTATTTTCATCAATAGATCAACCTAACTACAGATAAAGGAATAAATTTAGATTTGAAATTGGATAGGAGAGTAGATTGGACGATACACTTTGAATTTTATAAAAAAATTAAAATCCAAAAAATAAATATTGCTAACAGTACTTTTGAGGCAAGTATACATCTATTTTTCACATCACAATAATTTATTAGGTTAATGACAAAAATGATAACGATTGAGTAAGTTTTCTCTCTCGAAAAAAAAAAGAAAAAAAGTGAGAATAAAATAATGGGGTGAGTTAGGTATTAAGGCAATAGCCTCGAGAGTGATAAAATAATGGAGTGTGCATAGTATTAAGGCAATAGCCTCAAGAGTGAAAAAAGAGTATGATCCAAGTAATCAGGTACTTTGCGCCTAAGTAAGCATGAATATTCGCATGAAAGGTGAAATATTCTAAAAAAAATAAAAGAGTATGAACCGAGTAATCGGGTACGTTGCGCCTAAGCAAGATATTCTTAAAAAAAATAAAAGAAAAAAATATTATGAGAGAGGAGATGAATCATGAGTTAGAGTTGGAGTCCAAAACCGAAGTAGACTATCACACGTGCACGTAGTTGTATAGGAGCCAATGGATTATCTGTTAGTGGGTATTGAAAGATAGGATTTAAATTTTTGATTAAAATGATAAGTGTATCTGATATGACGCTCGATTTGAAAATTGATAATCTAAATACGTTCTTGAGTTTGTATATTAACTGATGAAAATATCATAAAAAAAAAAATTTCTTTCTTTTGTATAAAATTTTCATTTTTCTTAATTTTCGGTTATCCTTATTCTTTTTTCTTAATTTTTGGATATCCTTATTTTTCTTTTTTTTATTTATTAATCTATTTTCTTCATGAATTTTGTGGGTATATTCACTGCAAACCCTCCCGAGACACAACTCGTCCACTAGGGTAACCTCGGGGTTTAAAGGCTTGTTGCACGTGCTAAGTACAATCACGATTCCTGCAAAAGTGATTTAGGATTTTTATTTTTCTTTTTAGGTTTAGGTTTTGCTCGAAAATTAGCAAAAGATAGGTGTGGGGGTGTGATGAGTGCCATATATTGCATATTTATAGTCTCAATATTATCTATTTTTATATATAAATAATGTTACTCAAGTATTTTTAGTGTGTTTTTCAGGAATTTTATTCATACAAGAAGACGGCATGAAATCAGAGTTGGAGTAGAAAATCAAAGTCCGAAAAGTTTCTAAAGTGGGCATGACTACGAGACTAAAATACTTCAGAGAGTCAAAATTAAATGCAGTCGGAAAAATCAAGTGTACAAGACCAGAGGCTCGTGCAGGAAAAATCCCAAGACCATTGGCTATATTTTGGCCGCCATATGGCGGTTCTAGTCGCTAAATGGCAGCCAAAAGGTTGGTCCACGTTCTGCATTTTCGTTGGTGGTTTCGTTGTAATTTTTTAGGTTTTCTGTTCTGTTAGAATTAGGGTTTGATTTTCAAAACTTATATATTGGTCGTATCCTTGTATTCTAAAAGAATCAGTAAGTTTTGTACTCGTTTTTAATTTAATAAAATTATGGTTTTGCTGAAAGGGTGACGGCCACAATACCGTGCTCTAGAGGCAAGCCATTGTTTTCATTTCTTTATTTTCTTTTTAGATAGAGTTAATTGCTTTCTAGTATAGATTTATTTGCTTTCTAGATTAGATTTTATTATGTTCATGAATAAAAATTTAATTTTTCTTATGAGAAATATGGATAGCTAATTTTCTTTAGTCTTAGGATGTAGATGAAGTTAGTTTAATAGATCTAACATGGATTTATCTCATCTTCTTCCTAAAATGAAATAAAGTTATGATTTTCTATAAATAAATAAAAGATAGAGTTCACAAATCATAATTCTTTGATAGATTATGCTTAATTAATATTTTGATAATCTATGCTTAGATGAAGCTTGGAATTCTTATTCTTTATTTATTTTTAGAATTATCAATAAAGATTTTTCTATAAATAAATTGAATTGGATAAATTTGTAAATCTACTTTCTTTGATAGGTTATACTTAAGTTTGGTTTTTTGATAGCCTATGCTTAGGTTAGGGTTTGAAGTTTATTTATTTTCTTTTGTTTATAAGATTTTCTACTCGATATGATTTGTTTTTAAGAAAGGTGTTATTTTTTATTGTCTATACTTGCACATGACTTGATAGGTCATACTTAGGGGCACTTGATTAAAATCAAATTTAAAAAATTACCTTTTTAATATGTTACTTAACCGTGCATAATTAAAAAGATAAGAAGAAAGAGATAATTTATTGTTAGGCTATTATTCTAATGGATTTGAAATCCTATGCTAATCTTTAAAAGTTAGAACCAATCTTCCCTCAATTTAGAAACTCTTAGTTAATCCACTAGAACTAAAGAAATAGTAAGAATCACAAAACACTTTAGATCTCTGTGGGACGACGTGTATAGCGCTACAACTGATACTGTACGCTTGCAGGAATTTATCACATCACAGGTTATATCCCATTTTCTTTATTAGTCTTTGAGTATTTTCGTCATAATGGAAGAACTCGGGATTTTCCTGTTCTTCAGAATCTAAGCATTTCTTTTTGTTTTTGTGACTTGCCTTTCCGAATATTATGGATTTCTGAGTTCCGTCCTTGGGAGGAACCTCGAAATCGACCTTGTTAGCATTTTCATCATCATCACTCAGTTAGTGAAAAGATGATCGGATAGGTGCTTGGAAAGAAACCAGAGAACATATTTTATCTTAGCAATCACTGAACGCATCAGTGCTGGTACTTGAGGGTTTAGAATTAATACCAGAAAAATAAGCAAACTCTAAACTTTCATTTATCACCCATTCACCATCAGAGTGAACAGTATTATTTACATCAAGACCTTCAAGGCTTATCACAATGGGCTCACCGTCCCAAATTACATCGCCAGATTTCGAATCTTCGGATCCTGATTCTGTGTCGGCTTCATCACCACTATCAGAGGTGTCTGGAGCAAGTTGATCTGAGACATCGAACTCATCTTGATATAACAACGTGTCAGTAAGACGTGTCGACATCTGTCACATAGCATGTGACTTCCGTCTTCAGGTCACCAATTTGGCACTTAAGTTTTATCTTACCCAACGGCCTACTACCATTGGCATTGAATCCAAAGATAGTAGTACTGGTTGCTGCTAACTTGTTCATCGGAACTCCAAGGTACCGTAGCATCCTCCGTGGCATGATGCTTAAGGCTGAGCCTGGATCAACTTGAATGCGATCGATCTCCGCTGACCCTATGTATCCTTTGTAATTCAAAGGGCAGTGATGCTTATTACTTCTAACTTGCATATCTTTCGGAGAGAAAGTGATGCAAGGGATGTTTTACCAAAAGTCTGGTGACATGTCGTGCAAAAAGATTCTTCCTTCTCAACCATTTCTGGTATCTATGCCAGGAATACCTCCGAATCTTGCAGAGCTTCTCTTAAAACTTCTCTAGTTGATTTAGAATGCTTCAGGAGCTCATACAAGGTTATTCTTGTGGGAATATTAGCTAACTGATTTAAGATGTCGAATTGAAATGACTTCTGTAAATTTTCTGCAGGCTCTTTTCCCTTTTTCTTCAGAGATTTATCAAACTTAAACTCTTTTTGTTAGATCTTCTCTGGAGGTGGCCGGGATTCTACGGCCAACCCATAATTCTTCAAGTAGTTTTTTCCCGAACGGGTCCCAGAGGGAGGTAGATCCGCGTCAACCACTAGAGAGTCTCTGATTTCTTCTTTCGAATTTGTTAGAGTAGGAATGCCCTTATCATCTTTGGGAATTATGGAGACGACATTAGAAGTAAGAATCTTTCCTTTTTGCCTTTTTCTAGATGAATTGGAGGTCTATTGTTCATCATTAAGGAGATCTGGATGCACCCACATTATTTCCCCTCTATCAGTTTCGAAGAGGGACAATCCTTTCTCCTGCTGTTGATGCGGATCAAAATTCACAACCTGCATTGTGCCTCTAGGAATGGTTTGTACTCCATCTTGAACTATTGACTCTATCTAGTCGGGTGCTTTACCGAACTTGAAAGTCACCATATTCGCGGTCACCTTTTCTGGTACTCCTGGAGCTTGATGACTTTTGCGTCCACTAAGACTTGAATTTTATCCTTGAGAATGCAACAGTTATAGGTAGGGTGATTAATAATCCTTTGGTAGACACAATAATTAGGATCATTAACTCTCCCTGTTTCTTCCGGACGTTTAGATTCTGGCAGCTTCAGCATCTTCTTAGTCATGAGGAGGTTGGAGATGGTTTTCGTATGCTCGTCCTTGAAAGGATATTGTTTTTGAGGCACACATGACTGAGGAGGGAGTTTCGGAGAAGACTTTGTGGGCTGCGGAGTATCAGCCACCATTGTTTCCTTCCCCTTATTCCTCGGGATCGGGGCCTATTGTCGTTATTTCGCCTCTGTTTCACCTCGCCTCCTTCTTTTTCAAGCCTTTGCGCTATCTCTTCAGTCTCCTCAGCTTGTAAGGTGAGATCCTTCCAAGTCGAGGACTTCACTGCTCCCATCCTGGTTAGAATATTAGTCGAGAGATTATATCGACAGATTTCTACCAATGTCTTCTTTGGCATCCCGTGTGGGCATCTGAGAGAATCATTCCGGAACCTTTTAATAAAGTCTCGGGCTGACTCCCTTTTCTTCTGTTTAGTGGCTAGAAGCGCCGGCATTGACACTTCCATATCGTCTTCATAAAACCTAGTCAGGAAGGCTTTTTCCATGTCGTTCCATGAATTGATGGTTCCCGGTTCTAGCCTCCAGAACCATTCAAATGCTAGTCTTGTCAAGGTACTAACAAATACCCGCGTAATGATGAGGTCATTTCCGGCTAAATGCCCAATTTGCGATTTGAAATAGTAAATGTGCTGATTCGGCGACCCTTTACCATCAAAGGATTTGAGTTTCAATGGCTTGTAGCTTTCTGGGAATGGCATGCTTTTCCATTCCGCGGGATATGGCCTTACAACACCCAGCTCTTACAAATCACTCTTATGCATGAGGGCATTCAGTTGATTTTGGAAACTCTCCATCCAGTCAGCATTCACATTTCCTTCCTGATGCGTGGAATGATTGTCATCATCCTCATGATGTTCTCCTTCTTCTTCATTATTGTAAAGAATATGACCTTCTTCTTCTGCCCTCTTTTCCTTGTCAGTTTTTGGGTCATGGGGTGGCATCTGCGAGGATGCATTCTTCAACCTTGTCTTTTCCAATTCCAGCAGAACATGCACATGTCTTTAATTTCGCTGATAGTATTCTGCTGTTGTTGGATACTCTTGCCTTGTACGTCCATTCTACGCATGAATTTCTCCGGAGTACTGTTCTGGGCCATGCACGCGGAGGCGGAGTCTTCTAGGAGCAAATCGGACATTTGCGACTAGACCATAACAGACTTGGTTGTGTCTTCCTCGTCGGAGGAGACTCTAGCTATTTATCTATAATTCATCGGTATTGCCATTTCACTTTTGAGTCGAGTGTTTTGGAAAACTCCTCGCTCTTCATTGAGCACATCCTTTAGGCCCGAAGAGAGCTCTGAGTCGGAAGCACCTCCCTCGAAGACTTTCTTCGTCTTCTTTCCCCGACACTTATCATATTGGATGACACTTCAGGGTATTCGGGCTCATAAAACTCGAGCCTGTTTCGTCGTCTCCTCTTCGTCGGTTAGGATGAGGATGTCGATGATGTTGACAGTCGATGGAACACCGACTGTCTAGTATGGGCTGAACAATGACAGCGTGATAGCACTGCATTGATCAGCCATTCACAATGGCAGTGAGATACATGGGATTCTTCCCTCTTTTTGTTTAGAAGTTCCCAAAAATCTCTTGCATTGGAACTCTTGGTAACGACGTTATCTTTGAAACTAGCCTTGGGACCGGAGTCTCTCTTTCGTCGAAGGCTTTCGGAGCAAGTCCCACTCTAGCTAGAACAGTGGGTGAGATAGTTTTAGCCTTTGAGATAGGTTCCCTGGTAATCGCACGCTTTCCGCAAGCCTGAGGTTCGCGTGCTCCTTCAATTGCGCGATCATGCTTTCCCCCCGAAACTCGAGGGACGCGAATGTAGATTTCGCGTTTGTAGTCATAGATAACTTTGGTGGATTTACTCCGTTTCCTGTAGGAAACGCGAGTAAATACTTCTGCGTCTTGATCTTCTATAACCTCGCATTTTGGCCTCCATACTTGTATAGTAGGTCTTCGCAATGATGAGTTGGCAGTTTCCTTTTGCTGCGTGATCCTACGAAGGGCATGAATTTTGCTTCTTTTTAGGTTCCTTCTCATTGTACGAGTGAGAGGAACCTCCATCCCCTCGTCATAGTCCTGCGGAGTAGGTAGTGGTCGTTTTCCCTTATTAAAGTGGAGACCTTGATCCACTTTGCTAGTGAGATCAGGAGTCTTAAACGAAACTGGCTCAGAGCCCAATGTTGGTAAAGAGAAGGATTTTGGACCAGTTTGTCCACTGAATCCTTCGACTGGGTTGTTACCCTTGAAGTCTCCCTGGAAATTGATCCTTTGGAGACCTTACGGTACTCCCGTAAGGAAGTAGGGCTCTTGGAGCCGGAAGAAAGGAACTCTTCATACTTTTCTTGGTCAACCTGAATGGTGAGCGAGTTGACCAGGCTGCCAACTGGAATATTGTCGGATTGAGCTACTACCAGATCACCGGAGGTGATGCCAGTCCCCAGCGGAGTCACCAATTTTCTATTTGCCATAAAATTATAAATGATTCTCTATTGAGATACTTCAATAAAGAATTACAATTCTAACGGTTTTCCATTTATAGAATATGAGGAAAATAGATTCTCTCTTTGTTTAAAGTTGGGTTCTGAGGTAGCTGTGGAGGACGATCTTGCTCTTCGTTGACACTCGCACAAACTCTTTCAATTGGCAGAAAGGCTCCGTACTTTTGATCACAAAGGGTAATTCAAGAAGAAGATCGATCCCTTCTCTTTTCGTTTTCCCGCTTTTTATAGGGTTTTTAGGGCAACGTCCCCATCTCATTCGTTTGACTGTTAGCCCCACTAATCGAGAAGTACCGTCATATTCGTTAGGTAGTTACTTCCATGATCAAAATAATGTCGCTACATTCATTTGACAGTTAGCTTCACGATCCGAGGTGGCAACTCCCTTCGTTCGGGTTGGGTGACTTTGTATTAAACCGCTCCCCGGAAGCTATGGGCAGTATCACGAATCTCAACTTTAGATTCGCGAACCTATTCTGTCGTAGCTGAATCGCGAACCTCGAATTTTAGGTTCGCGGATCTGCTGAGTTGCGGACCTCAAACCCTAAATTCGTGGATCTGCCTTGTTTTGACAGATGACTCTAGAATTTTTCGCCGACAGTCTCAAGTCCAATGTTTGGTCCCGGCCCTACCTGCTGCCCTTTCAAAGTGAGGTCGGGCTGCTCTATGTTTATTTGACAACATATCTCCATATCTTGGGATGGACTGGGGCCCACTGCATTCTCATCAAAACTGTGGGCGTATTCCAGCAAATCTCCAGAGACTTGCATCCTCTCCTTGGAAAACTGGGAACCTCCATGAGACCCACGTTCCCCCTCAACTCGAGCCCTCTCCTTGGGGACCCGGGGGTCTCCTTGAGACCCACACCCCACTACCCTCTCTCCTTTCTCTAACTGGGAGCGTTCTTCGTCTCCTTTCTTCTGCAAAACCCTTGCACCCCTTTCTCAAGTTCCTTTCTGCAAACCCTCAAATTCGGCAAGCAATATCAAGTGCCCCTGTCCATTTCTGACCACCCGGCTAAAGTTTGTTCCTCGTTGATCTATATCTATTTCCTCTTCAACGAGGAAAGGGGGCTGACCCCAATCCTCTTCGGGATAGTTTTTTGAGGGGTGTGGCCATAGATGAACTGGCGTAGCGCAGTGCTTTAGCTCTGTCGCTTCTTGTCCCTTTCCTAGTACGTCGGTTTGACTTCTTACCTGATCTAAAGGTATGGTGGCAGATACTCTTTCAGATAAAATCTCTTCCTTGTCCTCTGCTCTGAAAGATCTCTCTTTCACGGTTGTTGATTTTGTGTTGCCATTTTCGAAAATTACTCCCACCGGTTCAAAACTCGTGGAGTTCAGATCGATCGGTGAGATAATTGTCCACCCTTTTCCAAATATAGCTATGTTGATTCCCAGTGGGGTGTAGTTCAGCTCCAGTGCATGGCCGATCGGTTGAACCAATCAGACCGACTTCGGAAGTTCCCGCTGCTCCCACCGATACCGGTGCAATGGTGAGAACCTCCATGCCCTCCTTAACCACCGAGGGGATAGTGTCTTTAGGCGCCCCCCAAGAGGACTTAACTTCGATTCTAATGGCACATAACTGCTCACCAACAATGGTGGTGAACTGTCGAGGAATGACCGCCAGGCTCTCGCACCCCACCAGCACCCTTGCACAGTCCATGTAGGACTTCGTGCGAGTTTCCTCATTGATGTCTATCAGATCGGCAGATCTAGCCAGAAGCCTACTAATGTCTCCATGGTTTTCTAATGTAGTGGAATGCCATGGATAGCCAGCCATGCTTTTGTCAGAAAAATGTAAAATTGATCATCCTCGTTCCCTTTCCATCTGTAAACTCTAAAGCCTGGTTTGTGTTCTCTACATGGCACTGATGTCCTGCTAGTTGCATATGATAGATCCATCAAAGAGGGGAAGTGAGTCAGGTACTTGTCGCAGTTCATATGGAACAACCAATTATACTTCTTGAAACCCTCAGAGATAGCTCGCAGTCTTTCTATAATGTCGACTACCAAAAACTTGATGTGTTAAATTACTGCAAGCGCACAGTATCGTTGTAGCGCTGTACAGGTCGTCTCACAGGGATCTAAGGTGTTTTGCGATTCTTACTAATTCTATAGTCTAACGGATTAACAAAGAATTTTGGGTTGAAGTTTGCTTGTTCTAATTAGCCTAGGATCTAGAATCCACTAGTTTCCAACCATGTTCTTACTTCTATTATCTTCTTCTCTCATAAAAATTTGATCTTTTTAGTTTAATCTTTATTCAAAGTGCCCTAAGTATGAGCTATCAAGTGGTGTGCAAGTATAACTCATCAAAAATACTACTTTTCATAAAAACAAACTAAATCTTTAGATAATTCAATAAAAAAGATAAAATCAACAACCCCAAACCCTAACTAAGTATAGTCTATCAAGAAACCTAATTCAAGTATAACCTATCAAAGTCTTAATCTTCGAGTTCTTGTATTTTAAACTTTTTATAGAAGAATCATGTCTTTATTATTTTTATTTAAGAAGAAAATACTAGAGAGCAATTACATGATGGATCCTTATATATTTTTGATGACAGATATGAAGTGGTTGTAGCTAAATTCTCATGACATGCATATTTTGCTTCTAATCTTTTTAATCTTTCATCTAACATGTTCAATTGAATATCTTGTTCATGATTAAATGTAGAACATGAAGATGAATAGTCCATAAAGAAAGGATCAGATGGAGGACTCTCTTGGTACGGCTCTTGATTATATGCATAATTAGAATTATTCATCCATTCATAGTTGTAATTTTGTGTATAAGAAGTGCTCGTAGGTTCATTATATGTGTTGTGAATTTGATTATGACCTACTCCTAGCGAACTTCCTATCCATGGACACTGATAATAATTATGATATGGATCACGACAATGATAGCAGCCCGTTTGATTTTGAAACATTTTTTTTAAAATTTTTTTTTTTTCGAAAAAGGTGGAGAGGGAGAGAGATGGAAAAG